>CM019148.1:238802876-239178934 GCA_009733165.1 Naja naja | reverse complement strand
AAGAACAACTTTTCAATCAGAGCCATCAGACTTCTGCAAGTTGCTGGAAGGAAATGATCCTGAAAAAAAATCATTCTAGGTAAGCTATGAAAATTATGTAGTGCTTTCCAGTTCTCTAAAAGAGTGACAATAAGTAGGAATTACTTCTAAATAACCTTGTTCTCCATCTTCAAATGCTCCTACAGAGTGACTTGTTCGCTGTATCTGGACTATGCCTATCTCCATATGCTAAAATAACATGAGCCCTTCCATGAAATACCTGCCAATGTGTTAAAATAGAATAATTGCTAAGGTCCATTTACTTTTATGACAAAGATAAAATTAATTGCTGGGGCTTCCATAGATGCTGATATAAAAAGTGTGAGTGAGAAGATCGATTTAACATGGAAAACTTATGCACCATAGCTTGGTGTTCCCACTGATTTCAATTAGAATCTACAGGTTGCTGGAATTTACATGGCAGGTAATAAAAAAAAAACAGGATACCATGAATTTTAGTCCTTCCTTAGACACAATGCCAGCTGGGTGACCTTGGGCCAGTCACTTCCTCTCAGCCCCAGGAAGGAGATAATAGCAAACCACTGCTGAAAACCTTGCCAAAAAGAAAGACAAATTTTTGTCCAACAGTCTCAGAGAATTGGAGTGATTAACAGAAGAAAAAAATATCTGTTATGTATGTAGGTTTAAATGTTATTGGTTTATTTGAATTGGTCTTGTAAAATGTCAAATGGTATTGGTTTAAATAGTGCGGGAAGAAACCCTGCACTCCCATTGGCTAGCAGCTACGGCTGCCGGCTATAAGAAGCAGCCGTAGCCTTACCGGACGGGTCCATTCGAGCTGTTGTCATTAATAAAGTCTTTTGCTGGAATTCCTCGCGTCTGACTCTTCATGCAAACTTAACACTGGCGGCGAAGGTGGGATTTCCCTGAAGAGAAGACGACGCGACGAACAAGCAACTGAGCGAGATGGCTGCGCTGAACACCCCCAGCACCGTTCGATCCGGCGACGGAAGACTGGGAATCGTATGCAGACCGGTTCCACATGTTCCTGGAAGGGAACGATCTCGCCGGCATCCCGAGAGACGGAAGAGGCGGTCTTTCTCACACACTGCGGTCCGGCAGTCTTCAAAATGGCGGCGTTGGCGGGAGCAGCAGAATTGAAGGTAATAGAATGGCCCGAATTAGAAAGACTTTTAAGAGCCCATTCGCCCCACAAGTATCGTGCCTCATTAAGAGACACGAATTTTACCGTCGGGATCAAGGGGATAGCGAGAGTGTTAATGACTTCGTGGCAAGTTTAAGGGACATTGGGGTGCTTGTGACTTTACCAACGTAGAAGAGGCCATGCGTGATCGGTTTGTTTTGGGCCTTAAAGATAAGATCTTACAAAGCAAACTGTTAATGAAACCAAAAATCACGCTTAAAGAGGCTATTGAAGAGGCTGTTTCAGCAGAAGCCACCAAGTCCTCAGCTGCGGCCATGAAAAGATTAACAAGGCCTCGAGCCAGGCCTCAAGCCATTCTGATGGGGAAAAATCCTCAACAACTCATTGCAAACAAATAGACTCTGATTCGGATAGCAGTGAGGAAGAAGAGGGGATTTTAAGCTCAGAATGGAGAAGAAAAGAAAAGACTCTGAAAAAACAGGCAAGGATTCGTTTGCAGAGGATGTGGGGGGCCACCCCGCACTGAATGCAAGTTTTTGACTCCATTTGCCTACGTTGTGAGAAACGGGGTCATATAGCCAGAGTCTGCAAATCATCCAGAACTCCACCATTCAGGAAGAAACTTCCTGAGGAAGATTTTAAGCCCAACAATTTAATTGGAAAAATGGGGCGAAATTCAAAAGCAAATGGCAAGAGTGAAACTCACCAAACAATATCCATTGGTCATTCTTCACATTTAAATAGCAGAAAAGTACATGTGAAGGTGTTTATTGAAGGGAGACCGTGCCACATGGAAGTGGACTCAGGCTCTTATTTATCTATGGTGTCATGGGACACTATACACAGACTCTTTCCAAGAATTCAGAAAAACATTTCCAGAAGCAAGCACTGACCCTCAAAGACTACCAAGGGAACAAGATTCCAGTAGTTGGAGCGAGGGAATTCAACGTGCAGTTTAAAGGCCACACCAAACGTTTGCCACTGACCATCGTGGACAAGGATCGCCCAAGTTTGCTGGGACTTGAGTGGTTCAAGCCACTTGGCATCGAGGTGACTGGCATCCATCACGTGAGCAGTTCTGACTGGGAAGAGTCCTTGAAGTCTGAGTTTCCAGAGGTCTTCAGCGAAGGACTGGGCAAGTATATGGGGACCCCTATTGCTTTCAGTTTAGACCCCAAGGTGCCCCCAATTCGTTTAAAGCCCAGGAGGGTTCCATTTGCTTTAAAGGAAAAAATTGATGCACAATTAGATAAGCTCATCGCCCAAGGGGTTTTGGAACCTACTGACCACTCCAGATGGGAAACACCCATAGTCACACCAGTCAAGGCTGATGGGTCAGTGAGAATCTGTGGTGACTACAAGGGGACACTTAACCATGCGCTGCAGCAGAGCGCATACCCTGTACCTGTTGTGCATCATCTGCTCCATTCCCTTGGCAGGGGTACAGTATTTGCTAAACTGGACTTAGCTCAGGCATATCAACAATTAACAGTTGATGATGCCACTGCAGAGGCACAAACAATTGTGACTCATAGAGGTGCCTTCAAATGTAAAAGACTACAATTTGGAGTAAGCGTGGCACCTGGCATTTTTCAAAGTCTTATGGAAAGAATGTTGCAAGGACTGCCAGGGGTAGTGCCTTATTTTGATGATGTGTTAATCTCTGCTGAGAATGACACTCAGCTTCAAGAGAGACTCAGAGAAGTCCTTACCAGATTCAGAAAAGCAGGTTTGAAAGTCAAGGAAGATAAATGCACTCTCAAAACAGACAGAGTTGAATTCCTGGGGTACATGATTGATAAACAGGGCATCCACCCCACTGATGCCAAGGTTAAAGCGATCAAGGAAGCCCCTAAACCTCGTTGCAAGTCAGATCTGCAAGCCTTCCTTGGCCTTATTAACTTTTATCACATGTTTCTACCTCACAAAGCATCTATTGCTGAACCCTTACATCGTTTACTTGATAAGAAGGCTGCTTGGATCTGGGGGCGGAAGGAACAGTCAGCATTTAACAGTATTAAGAGACTAATCACGTCTGATGCTGTGTTGATTCAATTCTCTGAGAATTTACCTGTTGTTCTGACTTGTGATGCATCCCCTTTTGGAGTGGGAGGGGTTTTGAGCCACAGGCTTCCCAATGGCCGGGAAGCCCCAATTGCATTCTACTCTCGCACGCTGTCCAAAGCAGAGAGGAACTACAGCCAATTGGACAAGGAGGCTTTAGCAGTTGTTGCAGCTGTTAAGAAATTTCATGAATATCTGTATGGCAGGTCATTCACCATTGTTACAGATCACAAACCTTTGCTTGGCATCGTGGCAGGAGACAAACCTACACCTATTATCCTGTCACCAAGAATGCTGAGGTGGACTGAATTTCTTGCAGCCTACTCCTACAAACTGATTCACAGGCCTGGCAAGGACATTGGACATGCTGATGCACTGAGTCGTTGCCCACTACCTTGCCACAAGGAGGACTGTGAACTTGAGACTCACACCTTTTCCTGGAGACCGTTGCTAAGCTTCCAGTCCATGCTGCTGAGATTGCCAGAGAATCTGCCAAAGATGCTGTGTTGGCACCTGTTATGGGCTGGATTAAAAAGGTTGGCCTCTTCAAGATCTACCTCACTTTGCCCAACCTTTCAAATCCAGGCAAACTGAATTATCTGTATTAAGAGGATGTATTTTGTGGGGTAACAGGGTGGTTATTCCTGCAAAACTGCAAAGGGAGGTTTTGGAAATGTTACATGAGGGTCATCCTGGGATTGTAAGGATGAAAGGTTTGGCCAGGAGTTATGTATGGTGGCCAGGTATTGACAAAATGGTTGAAAACTGGGTTGCCTCTTGTCCCAATTGCCAGGTAGTCAGGCCTGCCCCACCTCACGCCCCCACACAGGAATGGGAATGTCCTAGGGGCCCATGGTCTAGAATCCACATTGATTTTGCAGGCCCTACAAGAGGGCACACGTTTCTAGTAATTGTAGATGCATACTCCAAATGGCTAGAGGTTATTCTCATGACTTCTACTACTACTGAGGCTGTTATCAAGCAGCTCAAAAGCTCTTTGTAACCCATGGGTTACCAGATGTCCTTGTCTCTGACAATGGCCCTCAATTCACGTCTAACATTTTTGAATCCTTTCTAGCTCAACAGGGCATCAGACATGCCCTTACAGCCCCTGGGCACCCTTCGCCAACGGCCGGGCTGAACGTATGGTGCGCTTTACCAAAGAAAAGCTTCAGCAGCTGGGTCCTGGGGACATCACTGAGAAGCTTGAAAAGCTTCTTAGTGTTCAGCACATCACTCCTAGCCCATCAACTAACTTGTCCCCAGCAGAGTTGTTAATGGGCAGGAAACTTAGGTCTTCCCTTGACCGACTTCATCCCACTTATGCACCCAATACACCACTGGATTCCACTTCCAAAGTTCGTTCTTTTAGTGTGGGAGATTCTGTCTATGCTAGGAACCTTACAGGTGAACCTTTGTGGATTCCTGCTGAAATAACTCACATCACTGGCCCTCTTTCTTACAGGGTTCAAACAGAGGATGGCCTCCTCTGGAGCAGGCACATTGACCAACTTAGATCCCGGTTCACTCAGGAACATCGCCCTGTCTCTCTCTAGGTCCCTCACCTGATGTCTCTTCTAGGGGAAGGGGAGGAACAGGAGGAATATCAGCAAACAGGAATCAACCCTTTGTGTAACGAGCCATTGCGACAGGAACCATCCCGAACCCTGTCACAATGCCAAGATCCATCCTTAGAAGTAGAGTCATTACGACAGGAACCATCCCGAACCCTGTCACAATGCCTAGATCCATCCTTAGAAGTGGAAGATTGTACATCACTACCAGACTTGGGTGTTGACATTGGAATGGAGATGGGTTGGGAGGAGAGACCAGATTCTAACAGTCTAACAGGGTCTTCTTTCACAGGAAGTCCTAACAGGGAAATGTCAGCAGACACATTTCCCTCTCACTGGGTGAGAACAATAAAGATTCTGAACCACGAAGGTCTCACGCATTACGTAAGAGCCCCACCTATTTAAAGGAATACATTAGATAGGTTGGGGTTTGGTATGGACTGAACCTAGTGGGGAGGGGTGTTATGTATGTAGGTTTAAATGTTATTGGTTTATTTGAATTGGTCTTGTAAAATGTCAAATGGTATTGGTTTAAATAGTGCGGGAAGAAACCCTGCACTCCCATTGGCTAGCAGCTACGGCTGCCGGCTATAAGAAGCAGCCGTAGCCTTACCCGGACGGGTCCATTCGAGCTGTTGTCATTAATAAAGTCTTTTGCTGGAATTCCTCGCGTCTGACTCTTCATGCAAACTTAACAATATCCACATAGAACCAATAGTGTCAATGGGTACTAACATTGTGCACTTTTCAGATTCAGTTCCAAAATTGTGTTTTTAGTGCACAGAGGTACAAAGCTACCACTTGTCTGCAACTCTTTTAAAAGAGCTGCCTCTTTCCTGAGCTCACACAACTGCTTAAAGAGTTGCAGGCAAGTGGTAGCTTCATGGTCTCTAAATGCCCCAAGTGGCCTTTTAGATTTATATATAAAGCCTTATGAAACCCTTATATACAAAGGTAAGAGGGCTAAATATAGAGAAGGATCCTGCATCTTCAAATATTGAACAGAGAGTTATATAATGTTACTCTATTAGGAATGAAGATAAGCTTTGTTTTGCTATGAGGATGGTTGTGTCACAAGTCCATCTATGAAGTAGTGCAACATTACCTTGAGAAGCTGGTTGGTATTTGAGATAACAACAGGCCAACAACAGTTGTGCAATGAGTTTCTATGGATAGGTATTCTTAAGGCCCAGCTGCACTGAAAAAAAAAAAATTAGCAGCTCCAAGTTGTATTTCACATGATGCCTGCTGACATTT
Organism: Naja naja; assembly: GCA_009733165.1. Lineage (NCBI taxonomy): Eukaryota > Metazoa > Chordata > Lepidosauria > Squamata > Elapidae > Naja > Naja naja. Next base: position 239,172,874 of record CM019148.1, on the reverse strand, counting down.
CCTTTTAATATTGTTTTACAAGACACACAATTCCTTTGCATCTGCTCACTCTGCATAAAAAGAATAGAAATGAACCAATCCCTGCTCAAGTAACCTTTTCAAGAGGTGCATTTAATAATCCCTGCAATGGCCCTCTTGGGATTTTTAATTCAGCCCATGCGTGATGAAAAGCAACAGAACAAAATGAATAGATGGAGCACATCTAATCCCACTGCTCAATTCCAACATTTCTTTTTATTTCAACACATCATTTTAATTTCTGTTTCTAATTGTTTACGCACATGTATGAGGTTTTGTTATAAAGCCTGTGTTTGTATTCATTTTATTAAAAAGTAATAACTTTTGAAAATCCTACCAAATAGGTGCTGGAGGATGTGACAACATTAAAGTAAAAGTGCTTCATCATTATTGGCTGCCCCGAAATTGTGCCCAGGAATGCATTCTCACTTGTAACCAGCCATTGTGACTAGGAGGTTGATGCTAGGGTACAGCTGGTACTCTGCTTGTTCTGTCTACTATGTTTTCCTAATAGTTGTGTCATGCTCTTCGCAGGTAACTGGGGATTTTCACTGCAAATGCTTCCATCATTTCTTTTTGTGCAAAAAGGGTGTGATGATGGGAGACAGGAGGAAGAACCTGGATAACAGAATGGCAAACAAAATCTGAGTCTGAAAGGGAAGAGGAGAAAGCATGCAGTATTAGCAAGTATGTGTAGCTCCCCGAGCTTGTGGGCTGATTTCCGAACCCACAAGCTCCGAACCAACGAGCTTCATTATTAGACTAGATAACTTCTTCAGTGGAGGTTAGGGGGTGTCAGTGTCAGTGTTCAGAAGAACTTTTTGAAATATTTTTTTAAATTAAATTGTCCAACGTGTTTACAAGGGCTTCATGTGGTCAGTAGGTCTTGTGACGGGTCAGGTGTGGCTGTGTCAAGTGAGAAAGCATCTCAGAAGAGACCCTCCCAAGTTTTCAGGAGAGTAAAAGTAAGGGATGGGAGGGATACTTTCAGACTTGCAAGATTCTTGTGTTGCAAACTTGCAATGAAGTTATTCCTTGTGGTTGTGTCTCTTGTCTGCGGGACCTTGAAGGACTAAATCAACGATCTAATGTAACAGTGTCCAACTCAATAAGGATTAGATCGGAAAGCCTTGGTACGAAATAAGATGAAGAGGAGAAGGGAGAGAAGAAATACCAATGAGGGGAAGAGAGTGAGGTGCAGGGAAATCCCTTCAGTCAGGAAAAGATTATTTGAAAGGGTGTGTAGGCAAAGCCTATCACATGTGCCAGCATCTTTTTAAACCAAACACTTCTTTTCCTGGATTGTGTGACATCAGCCATGCAAACCCAAGAAAAGATACAGCTCCTGGTTTGCTCCTGGGTCCAAGATGAGTGTTCCCAGGCTTTTAGGATCATAGTTTCCACTTCAAATCCAGATTGAATAGGGCACAACTCTATTAAAATTGAGGATGATGGGGAAGGGCTTGTTTCTGTTATGTTTCTTGTTAAGACTATAGTTAAAAAAATATGCATAATAGTAATACAAACAGAAGAGAATCCAGGAACATGCTTTAGGTGAGGAGACTTAAATGTAGCAACTATATGGGGAAGTATTTTTAAAAATACTGAGAAGTATTTAAAGGACCCAAGATTGTTGGGGGCAATAAGCTGACTTTGTAAAAATGCGCTTAGTAATAAGCAGGCATATACAATGGAAGGAAGGCTATTGCTGAGCACATTGGGTTGTATCCCAAGAATTGTAAGCCACCCTGAGTCTCCGGAGAAGGGCTGCATATAAATATGAATTTTTAAAAATCCCTGAGAAGAAGAATTTAAGACGAAGGTAAAAATAGCCTAGGAAAATAAGTGTTAGAGAGGGAGAGATACAAAAAAAAAATATATCACCAACAGTAGACAGGTACAAGTTGAAACGGTGATATGCAAAATGTGCAAAATCTCACTGTAAAAGTATTACTTTTCTCAAGCATGGAGTTCCAACGTAGCATGGCAAGAACTAAAGTCAACCTAGAATAAGAATATAACTTTATTACGGTCTTAAACCAGCAATAGACATCACTATTTACAACATACATAAAAAATACTGACACATTATAATACATTAATATTGGATAAAAACATCTGTTAAGAAAATACCTGTTCTCAAACAGTTTGGGGCACTCCCTGGTTTATATGAGTGGAGAGCCAATAAGTATGTGTGTAAATATCATTTTCCAAAGTTTGTTCTATCTCCAAAAATTGTCACAAATTGACAGTTACAATTCTGTAACCAATTTTTTTCTAGTAGACATTGCAGCAACACAGAATTTTGCCACTGCACGTGTAATAGCTGGGTTTGAATCCTGGAGGAGAAAGTCTACATAAAAATTGTCTGCCCTCCCTGGCAATCCCTCTAGTAAGGGGAGAATATACAATGACCTATAAGCTCTGTATAACTCACAGTACAAAGTCAACCTAAAAAAAAAAGCATCACCCTCTAACCAAGGTATGTCAAAGAGCTAGGAAACAAGATAGAAAGTAGCAGCAGTTAGATGTTTCAGTGTCATGCTGAAACACCATCAATCCAGGCCTGAATTCCTGGCCAAACACTTCCCTAGCAAGAGTTCTGTAAACCTGTCCCACATACAACCTGTAAACCACACATTGCCCCAATTCATTCATTTCTCCCACAAAACCTTTGTGGCTCATAATCTGAAGGCTCAGAGCATCCTTCCTGCCTTCCGTCTGGATCTCTGCCTGCCTATATGAAGTTTAGAACTGACAACCAAATTGCATCCCTAATGCATGGAGCTCAACCACTCTCATATTCATACGTGTCTTCTCTTTGACAATAAACAAATGATCACCAGGAATGCAAAGAAACTGAACTACTATATTCTTGGCAGTACAGGAAATCCTGCACATTTGGGGGGTGCAGTTAAGTTTCGGGCTTGCCATTAGCATTTTGGAGAAAAACTGCTCACCTTTTCTAGACTGTCAAGTCTCTTTATTTCGCCCATAAGCTTGCCTCTGTCACATGCCCAACATTGGCATGTAACTCATAGAAGATTAGTGATGCAAGGAATGCAAGCCTAAAGGCTGAAAAAGGATCCCACCTCTTGCCTCATAACCTTCACAAGCCAGAAGGAGTTCTAAGGCCATGCCACGTTGTTGCTAGAAAAACCTGACTTCTTCTGCACTTTCCAACAATTGACCAGAAATTCACCTCCAGCTCAACCCTCTTGTCTTCCCTCATCTTTGCCTACCCTTCCCAGCTCATAGAGCAAAAGTCATCCTAGCACTGGGCTATCATCTTAAGTATCAAAGCAACAAAGAGGATTAGGGGACTGGAGGCTAAAACATATGAAGAATAGTTGCAGGAACTGGGTATTTCTAGTTGAATGAAAAGAAGGACTAGGGGAGACATAATAGCAGTGTTCCGATGTCTCAGGGGCTGCAACAAAGAAGAGGGAGCCAAGCTACTCTCCAAAGCACCTGAGGGCAGGACCAGAAGCAATGGGTGGAAAGTAATCAAGGAGAGAAGCAACTTTGAACTAAGGAGAAATTTCTGGGCAGTTAGAACAATTAATCGGTGGAACAACTTGCCTCCAGAAGTTGTGAATGCTCAAACACTGGAAGTTTTTAAAAAGATGTTGGACAACCATTTGTCTGAAATAGTGTAGGATTTCCTGCCTAAGCAGCGGGTTGGACTAGAAGACCTCCAAGGTCCCTTCCAACTCTGTTATTCTATTCTATTCTATCTACAGCACCTGGACATCGCTCATTGTGTTGTTGAAGTAAGATTCATCTGCCAATCTAAATGGTTTCTGTCCATTACATTGTGGTGAGTCCTTCATCTCAGTTCCCAAAATATGTAGGATCTCTCCAGCTTATCCTTTTGATGTGTACTATGGCAGCCGCACATCATGTCCACTAATTCCAAGTAAATTTCTTTCCCATTATCTTGTCCTGGCTTCAGTATCTCAGTATCCACCTGACCTTGACTAATTAGAATCCAAGCAGGGTAGAATCTGGCTAGTATTTTCGGTGGGGGGAGGACTTAGCTGTCAACTAAGTGAAAGTAAAGGGAAGTAAAAAAAAACAGAAGGTGGCTTTGTAACTCTGCGAAGAAATTAGCATGAGTAGTCAACAGGAGTTGGGCACAACTTGAGGGTGCCTTTTATCTTTTTAGAACTTGTCCTGAAGGACCTGCTGAAGCAGTATGACATATTAAGATTCCAATAATAAAGCTCTGTAGCAATTCTTTACGTGTTGACCTTCCCAAATGAATGTTCTTGCTAAACCCATTGTCAATGATCATGAAGGAAGTAGGGCAATAAATGATTGCTCTGGCCCCAGCTGGTGGCTGGCACTTTCTTGTAGGCGGGTGTGCTTGCTTTTGGACATTCTTCAGCATCTGATAAGCTGACATTGCAAGTTGCCAAAATATAGTAAAGGGAACACACTTGGAGCCTGGCTTCTAGACAAACAACTCATTTCAGAACCAGGAAAATCTTGTAGTTGTCCAAGAAAGATAAAACTGTTCCTTCTGACTAGCTTGCCTGTCTTAGTTTAGTTGAGAGCTGATTTTCTTCATTCAACCAGTGGGAAGATTTATCAAGTGCCAGGGGGGAAAAACAGTTGGTCAATGAAACATTTCAGCCAGGTTGGAATTTTCATATAGTAGGAACCTGCTTTCGCTTTTTTTTTATGCATTACTTTCTGCGTGGAATGAATATGAATATATACTGAAACCAACTATAAAGAAAATAAGTTGAACAACAATAATGCCAGGCTTCACATCACAGATGTAAAAGTATCAATAACTATATCTCTCTAAAAAGTTGAATTATAAATATCCACAAACAATTTCCTATCTAGTGTAAAGATTCTGTTAATCAGACTTTCTTCCTTGTCATTATCTTCCTTCCTTCCTCCCTCTCTCCCTCTCTCCCCAGAAATCCTGCTGACTTGCCCATTTACTTTCCTTCTGGGAAACTTTCAGGAGAAAGTCAATGGGGAAGCCAGCAGGAAACTGCAAACCAAGGCCAACAGGCAGGTACGTAGCTGCTGCTGGATAGGGAAGGAGGGCTATACAGAGACGTGGGTCAGAACAGAAGGGTATGTGGGGATGTGTGAGAGGTACAGCAGAGGTGAGGAAGGATGCGTGGGTATGCACAAGAGATGCCATGTGGGTTGGGGAGATCAGGTGGTTGGTTGGCATGGTTTGGGTAGGGTGCATGAAGTGCATGAGAGGTGATGTGTAGCTTAGGTAGGGCACACAGGGAGGCAGTGCAGGTTGTTAGGGTCACTGGGGTCATGAGGTGCCACATGGGATGTCACATGGGTCAGGGAGAATGAGCAGGGGTGGCCTGGGTGAGCTTGGGAGTATGCGAGAGGCCAGGAATTTCATTCCCTTGAGAGTCATGGATCCTGGATTTTGGATGCACTCTGTAAGTTAACCCATTTGAGGTACGTTGGGTCAAAATTAGTTGCCCTATGATGCACTGGTTCATCCAGTTAAAGGTCATGACAATAAGAGTTTTAGTAGTATGTAGATTAAGAAGGATTACAAAACATAACATTTTCTAAACCCAAGCATAATATATTCATGTAGCATCTTGGTTATGCATGTCTAAAACAAGGTATGCTTTTGGTATTTTGCTGGTTGGTCTGGGGACCAAATAGAGGAGTTCCATGCTGGAAGTGGTCGCTGGATTGATCACAGACTTCACCTCCCCCACCCTCCTGGCACGCATTTTGTTCTGTGCTCTCCACCCATCCATCTATTGGGTTATCATATTGATGTATTCTCATTGTGTTCTTTTTCTTTGGTGTATTTATTGTTCTATTATTTTACTTCTGTTCTGTGTACTCTCTTGTCATTTCTTGCTTTTTAATATTGTAAGCTACCTAGAGTGGTCCCATGATGAGATAGGTGGCAAATAAATTTAATAAATAAAACACATATTTTGAGCACACTTTGGAATTGAAAGATTTACACCAACTGTATCTTTTAACAAGGCTGGCTATTCAAGTGCCCCTATATGCTAAAAAGCAGATTTAGTTTATAACATGGCTGTTAGTTTATTTTCCACATTGACAATATTCCAATTTTTGATGAAGATGGTATTTGGTTTAATTCAATACAAAACTTGAATATGTGTATTGACTTTTTTTTGGTATCTTTCAAAAAATTTAATGTATTATGGATTCTTGGATAAAGATTTAAAACAATCTAAAGATTAAAAAAGAATTGAATTGACGATAACAAATCACTTGTGAATACACTGCTCCAAATATTATATGCAAATATAAGGCTGCTTCCCTAAACACAGTGCAGGAAGAAAACCTTCCACAAAGATTGCAATTCTGCTTTTCTACCCTACCCCCAATCTGGCTCTGGTGATTCAAGAAGTTTGAGTTTCATGTGACTAAGCATATGACTAGCTTGCAACAGGAGCTAGGTAATAAAGTTTCCATTAACAGACTTACCTGATCTAATCAGGATTTATCATAGACTAACTCTGAAATCGGGCCACTTCCTTTCTCATTTACCTGAGACTTGTTCACCTTGCACAATTTATTTTTTAAATACTGTGATAATAGGATTTTGCCACCTTCCTCGTCTGGATGAGGGAAGACAAGCCAGCTATGTTTTCCAATGTTAGCCATCTCTAAATCCTGACATGCTTAAACAAGAGTCTAAGCCTAACAAAGAATTCTAAGGAAAAAGCTAGAACAGTTTGGCTATTATTTCATTTATGAGTTATAGTTATAACTTAGCATGTATGTCACTGTCTCCACCTATTTCCCCCCTCCCCAACAAAGACTGAGAGAGTGGTTGGCTCAAAATCACCCAATGTATTTCCATGGTTGACAATGGAATAGAATCTGGATATCCCTGATGCCAGTCCAACATGTCTTTCTTTAGATGTTTATTTTTAAATATATATCAATATCAATACATGAACAGTGTGGCCCCTGGGTATAATTCATTTTGATACAAGCATAAATAATGATAATCATAATAGTTATATTAATCAAACATATAATCCTAGTATTAATATACATGTTTTTTTAAAGTAGTTATTCAATATTTCAGTATTCCATTTTAATGCCAATGATGTTATAAGCATACATGATAATACCATCTTTCACCCTCTAATCTTTTCCATCAAATTATTACCTGTTCTATTGTATAAAGATTATATCTGCTAGTTTTCCCCCTATTTCTTATTTCTAGCTCTATTCTAACTTCTAATCAGGTAACCCTTGCTAATCCTAATATTAAGACACATGTTTATATAAGGCATAGTCCTTCATTATTTGGTTGTTCAAAGTCACAATATGCCATTCAAGTATAAGTCTTCCTATTATTTAAACATACTTTATAATATCCTCTTTCAGCCTCCAATCTTTCCATTTAACTATTGCTTCGTATAAAGGTGTGTATTCTTATTTCTACCTCTATTCAAATTTCTAATCAGGCCATCATTATATTAGAAAAAAGTGTGTGCATTCCAACATCTTAACCTGTACATGTTTTTCCTACATAGAAAGAGACACAGATAGAATCATCTCTGAATGACTGCTAGTTACTAACAACATATTGCAGTAGTAGTTGCAAAATTCATCATACTTAATATCGTTTCCTTTCATCATTTTCATTCAATACTGTAACATTTTTTAGAAAATGTAATTTTTTTCTTCCATTCAATTGTGTCCAATTCTCAAAGACCTTCTGGACAAGTTCCTGTAGTCTTCTTGGCAGGATTTTTCAGAATTGGTTTGCCACTGCCTTCTTCTTAGGGCTGACCAGAGGTGACTGATCCAAGTTGACCTAGCTAGTTTCCTGCCCAAGGCAGGACTGGAATTCACAGTCTCCTAATTTTTAGCTCAATGCCTTAACCTCAATGCCTTAACCATGACACCAAACTGGCTCTTCTAACTGCATTAAATTTAGCTATTTGCCAGTGCAGCATTATTAAATGGTTGTGAGGCTGGGGCTGATCAGATTGACAACAGGACATGAATGTTCAAGCCTTAAGAAATAAATGGCTAAGTTCAACCAACCATAGAGTTGTTTTGCTCTACCTTCTGGTGTGGAAGGGCTCTATGGTGACTGGAATACTATCCCCTCCCCTCCCCAGAGGTCATCTACCCTGCTCAGTCATTTCAGATTTTTTTCTTCTCCCTCCCAAAGAATGCCACAGTTCCACTCTTGCCTTCCACTTATAAGAAGAATGGTGTGGGAAACTAAGAATAACACAATGGAATGAAGGCTGTTGCTAAAGCGCACTGGGTTGTATCCCAAAAATTGTAAGCCACCCTGAGTCTTCGGAGAAGGGTAGCATATAAATGTAATTTAAAAAAATGGGAGCCAGTGTTTCTGACCTCCTTTAAAATTCCACGATTGAGCATAACTGCAGTACAATAAAGCACATATCTATTATTTTTCATTAATGGCATTTTTGATCAAAGAGTTAAACAATTACAGTTTTCCTTATGTGGGATAAATAATGGTTAAATCATCACATTCTGAATTTAGGCAAGTCAAGCTGTTATCAAAACTACAATTATAGAGCCTTGGTGGCACAGTGGTTAGAATGCAGTATTGCAGGCTACTTCTGCTGACTGCTGGATGTCTGCAATTTGGTAGATCAAATCTCACTAGGCTCAAGGTTGACTCAGCCTTCCATCCTTCCGAGGTTGGTAAAATGAGGACCCAGCTTGTTGGGGGCAATATACTGACTCAGTAAACCACTTAGAGAGGGCTGTAAAGTGCTGTGAAGTGGTACATAAGTCCAAGTGCTATTGCTATAGCACTTCGACTTATAGGCCTGCGAGGCCAGACCCGGCTCATGGGGTGCTTAAATTTGGCCCATGGGGCCAGCCTGAAAATGGCAAAGGACCAGCCCGTGATGCCTCTGCCAGCCAAAACAGGATGCAGGGGCTGCATGCAGGGTGCTGCAAGAGGCATCCATTCTGTCTCCCCCCTGCCCAGCCCACAGAGGAGAACTACAATGCTGAGCTGGCCCTTGCTGAAATCCAGTTTGACACCCCTGCTATAGAGTCAGTAGAAATGAATCTGCCCCACTTTATTAAAAAAGTCATGGATTAGATTTTTTAAAATATATATGTAACTTCATATGTTTATCAACAAAGCAGCTAGCAAGCAAATGGAAATAATTTCATGAATACCAATGGTGCTTCCTACAAAGGGCTATGCAAAACTTCCTAAAGTCAGCACAAATTATGTGGTGGGGTTGCTACATTTTCAGGACTCCCTAGGGTTTTATGTCACAAAAAATGCCTTCATTGCCATGTCCAAAAATATCCCTTTTCAAACACGAGCTTGTAAAACTAGTAAACAGAGAATGCCAGGCACTCGTCAGGTCAAGACATGAGGGCAGCTGCATTTCAGGAAGACAGACAGACAACTGACATTGTGAGAGCTGTGGGAACGAAATGTACAGATTAAATAACTCAGTAAGCCAAAAAATGTACCTTAGGCAACTTGTGTTCTGCCCTGCTCCACTATCTCAGGTGAATAGTGGATTAAATCAAGCCTTGCTTGCTTGCCAGGAAAACAAATGTCTAGTATTGTACACTGTAATTTCCCACTAAGGATCAGGGCAGAAAGAAGAAACAGGAAATTCATTATATTTAAAGTGGGGAACAGTTAAAGGGGAAACCTAGATAAAGGAAACTCTCTTTCAGTGGTCTTTCAAATTAGAAGCTAGAGAAGATTTGTTTAGAAACTAGTTTTCTGGAAACATCTAGGATATTCCTTAAAATAAGGTTATTCATTATTTCACAATTAAGGCACTGTGGCCACTGTGCAGTGATGAGAAGTCTTCCATCTGCCTCAATTTATACAAATTGATACAAATCATTGTAGAATTTTATTTTTTCCAAGCACATCTGGCAAGATAGAAAATTATTGGACTGGTTGACCTTAAGAAATGTCATTACACTTTTCATATGATTCTGGATTTAGTTTCTAGCAGTAATTCCTTCAGGGCACAGACCAATTGTGGCTTTGTAGATATAGGTAGTCCTCAATTTATGACCACCGTGAGGCCAAAATTTCTGTTGCTAAGCAAGACATTTGTTAAGTGAGTTTTGTCCCATTTTACCACCTTTCTTGCCACAGTTGTTAAGTGAGTCACTGCAGTTGATAAGTTAATAACCTGGTTGTTAAGTGAATCTGGTGTCCCCATTGACTTGGCTTGACAAAAGATGATTCCATAGCCTCAGAACATTGCAACCGTCATAAATACAAACCAGTTGCCAAGCATCTGAATTTTGATCATGTGATTATGGGGATACTGTGATGGTCATAAGTGTGAAGAACAGTTAGAAACCACTTTTTTCAGTGCCATTGTAACTTCAAATGGTCGCTCAATGAACTGTTGTAAGTCAAGGACTACCTGTATTGATGCATTATCATTCCCAACATCCCAGAAGTATGACCTGTGGTGAAGCAGGCTGAGAATGTAGTCCAGAAAAAATTCAGATGTGCACATTTTCCCATTTCTGACCTAGTGACTACAGAAGGCAGAAAACCCAGGCATTCTGTACTCGAGGTAAACCTTGTAAGTAAAAAATGCCATCTCAACAGTCAAATTAACATTTTCAACTTTGATAACTTCCAAATCTATGGACTGGCATTCCCATAATTCTTAATTATGGTCATATTGAGTGTGGAATTCCAGAATTTGAATTTGCCAAGATTGCCAATTGCCAAGATTAGAAAATTTGGACTTGAAAATTGAATTCATCAAATTATAAAAGTACCATAGTAAATAATAAACTTTTCTCAGTTAAAAGATAGTAGGTCAGGCAGCATTTGGGATAGCATTTTTTCAATTATTGTTGCAGTATCACTTTCTTGCTAATCTACAAAAGATATATTATAAGGAGGCTAAAAGTTCACCAATGACATATTTTCTACAAGAACAAGCAGTTGCAAACATATATACTTACAACACAAATATTTTATTTTACTAAAAGGTTTGTACTACTTGGTAATAGAATAGAATAATAATAATAATATAATTCTTTATTGGCCAAGTGTGATTGGACACACAAGGAAGTTGTCTTGGTGCAAATGCTCTCAGTGTACATAAAAGAAAAGATACATTTGTCAAGAGTCAAGAATCATCAGGTAGAACACTTAATAATAGTGTTGTAATGGTCAATGGTTTCTTGCAAATAAAGACAGGAACATTCTTGTAGAAGGCCACAATTACTATTAGTAACTTTAAATTTCTTTTCTTTTTCCAGTCTAATGCATCTCTTGTTCATTACTTTCTTCTTTTAAAATCCACAGAGAATTCATCAAACAAAAGCAAATATTTTGTATGATTTCTAAGCGTGTTTCTTAGAGAACAACATCTTGAAGATAGCTTGGTTCAGAAATAGTTATGATTCAAGATCTTGTGTAATTCATTTTATAGCAACCCAGTTCTTTAAAGACCTTCCAATGGTGTCCTGTTCTTGTCTTTACTGAACTCCATCTTAACTCGATGAACCATCACAGCCTCAAACCACACCATTCATTGTACTGACATGCAGTTCAGCAGCTAAAATCTATCAACTGTAATTATGTCAAGAAACGTTTTGCAATTAAATTTATGCTTTTCAGGTTGTTTTGAAAGCTCAGGATTAAATATGTTATGAACATGATAGATTGAGACTTCATTCCACTTTTTGGTTTTCTAATCTATAAATATAATCCACAAATCCATGAGATTCAATTTGAGGTTTTCAATACTATATCCCATCAATTTACATGAAAACTGAATGTGGGTACAATGTGAACATCAGAAGAATAAAATCCAACCAGCCCTAAAAGGGCATTCTCATCATGATAGTATATATTTGTCCTCGGGCCTCCTGCTTTCTGAGACTGTAGCCATTGCTTAATATTTATCTGGAATTTCTTCAGCCTGACCTGAATTTGACTCTTGTGTGAGACTGAAGAGAGCCAGAAAAGTGTGCAGTGTTGTGCAAAATCCATCAGACAGTCCACTTCAGGATATTTCATCAGTCTTACTTATTTCTAAAGCATAATTTAAGAGGTTCTGCTATCTATATCTTATATGTAAGCATCCTCCTGTTTTGCATCAGAACTTATTTTTAGCTAGTTGTTTTTCTTAAGTGGAAATTGTATGAACTTTAGCCCTTTGTATTGTGAATTATACTTGTTAAGTTTGCATGAAGAGTCAGACGTGAAGAGCTTCAATGAAGAGTTTATTAGTGACTACAGCTCGAATGGACCAGTCTTGGCTGGCCTACGGCTGCTACTTATAGCCAGCAGCCGCAGTTGCCAGCCAATCAGAGTGCAGGGTTTTCCCGCACTTTTCAAACCAATCATATTTGACATTTTACAAGAACAATTCAAACAAAACCAATGACATTCAAACCTACATACATAACACCCCTCCCCACTAGGTTCAGTCCATACCAAACCCCAACCTGTTATGTATGTAGGTTTGAATGTCATTTTTTTAGTTTGAGTTGTTCTTGTAAAATGTCAAATATGATTGGTTTGAAAAGTGGGAAAACCCTCTCTGGCTTCGCTGCTGGCTATAAGTAGCAGCCGTAGCCCAGCCAAGACGGGTCCATTCGAGCTATAGTCACTAATAAACTTTTCACTGAAGCTCTTCGCGTCTGACTCTTCATGCAAACTTAACACAAACTATCTACCAGTTTTCAACCATTTTGTCAATACCTGGCCACCATACATAACTCCTGGCCAATCCCTTCATCCTTACAATACCAGGATGACCCTCATGTAACATTTCCAAAACCTCTCTTTGTAGTTTTGCAGGAATAACCACCCTGTTACCCCACAAAAGACATCCTCTTAATACAGATAATTCAGTTTGCCTGGACTTAAAAGGTTGGGCCAGGTGAGGTAGATCTTGAAGAGGCCAACCTTTCTTAATCCAGCCTATAACAGGAGCCAATACAGTGTCTTTGGCAGTCTCTCTGGCAATTTCAGCAGCATGCACTGGAAGCTTGGCAACAGTTTCTAGGAAAAAGGTGTGTGTTTCAGGTTCAAAGTCCTCCTTGTGGCAAGGAAGTGGGCAACGACTCAGTGCATCAGCATGTCCAATGTCCTTGCCAGGCTTGTGGATAAGTTTGTATGAATAAGCAGCAAGAATTTCAGTCCACCTCAGCATTCTTGGTGACAGGATAGTAGGTGTAGGTTTGTCTCCTGCCACAATGCCTAACAAAGGTTTGTGATCTGTAACAATGGTAAATGTTCTCCCATACAAATATTCATGAAATTTCTTGACAGCTGCAACAATTGCCAATGCTTCCTTGTCCATTGGCTGTAATTCCTCTCTGCTTTGGTCAAAGTGCGAGAGTAAAATGCAATAGGGGCTTTCTCTCCTGGGAAGCCTGTGGCTCAAACCCCCCACTCCAAAGGGGATGCATCACAAGTCAGTACAACAGGCAAATTCTCAGAGAACTGTATCAGTACAGCATCAGACGATTAGTCTTTTAATACTGTTAAATGCTGATTGTTCCTTCCTCCCCAGACCCAAACAGACTTTTGTCAAGTAATCTGTGCAATGGTTCTGCAATGGTTGCCTTCTGAGGTAGGAACATGTGATAAAAGTTAATGAGTCCAAGGAAGGCTTGCAAATCTGTTTTGCATTTAGGTCTAGGGCTTCTTTGATTGCTTGAACCTTGGCATCGGTAGGGTGGATGCCATGCTTGTCAATCATATAGCCCAGAACTCAACCTTGTCAGTTTTAAGAGTGCATTTTTCTTCCTTGACTTTTAACCCCGCTTTCCTGAATCTGGTAAGGACTTCTCTGAGTCTTTCTTGTAACTGAGTGTCATTTTCAGCAGAGATTAACACATCATCAAAGTAAGGCACTACCCCTGGCAGTCCTTGGAGCATCCTTTCCATAAGGCTTTGAAAGATGCCTGGTGCCACGCTTACTCAAATTGTAACCTTTTACATTTGAAGGCACCTCTATGAGTCACAATGGTTTGGGCCTCTGCAGTGGCATCATCAACTGTTAGTTGTTGATATGCCTGGGCCAGATCCAATTTGGCAAAGACTGTACCCCTGCCAAGTGAATGTAATAGATGATGCACCACTGGAACTGGGTATGCACTCTGCTGCAGCGCATGGTTCAGTGTCCCCTTATAGTCCCCACAGATTCTTACTGACCCATCAGTCTTGACAGGTGTGACTATGGGTGTCTCCCATCTGGAGTGGTCAGTGGGCTCTAAAACTCCTTGAGCTATTAGTTTATCTAATTGTGCATCAATTTTTTCCTTTAAGGCAAATGGAACCCTTCTGGGCTTTAAACGAATTGGGGGCACCTTGGGATCTAGGTTGAAAGTGATAGGGGTCCCCATATACTTGCCCAATCCTTCGCTGAAGACCTCTGGAAACTCAGACTTCAAGGCCTCCTCCCATTCAGTGTTGCTCACGGATTGATGCCAGTCACCTCGATACCTGGTGGATTGAACCACTCAAGCCCTAGCAAGCTTGGGCGATCCTTGTCCACGATGGTCAGGGGCAAACGCGTTTGGTGTGGCCTTTGAACTTCACGTTGAATTCTCTTGTTCCAACTACTGGAATCTTGTTCCTTGGTAGTCTTTAAGAGTCAGTGCTTGCTTCTGGAAATGTTTCTTCTGAATGTTGGGAAGTAGCCTGTGAATAGTGTCCCATGACACCATAGATAAATAGGAGCCTGAGTCCACTTCCATTTGGCAAGGCCTTCCTTCAATGAGTACCTTCACATGTACTTTTCTGCTTCTTAAGGTTGAAGAATGACCAATGGTGACTGTTTGATGAGTTTCATTCTTCCCATTTGCTTCTGAGTTGTGCCCCATTTTCTCACTGAAGTTGTTGGGCTTGAAATCTTTGTCAGGAAACTTTCTTCTGTGTGGTGGAGTTCTGGATGATTTGCAGACTCTTGCTAAGACCTCTTTTTCACAACGAAGGCAGAAACTTGCATTCAGTGTGGGGTGCCCCCCACAACCTCTGCAATAAAAGTCTTGCCTTTTTCTTCCCAGGTCTTTCTTTTTCTTTTCCATTCTGAGTCTATAAATTCCTTCCTCCACCTCACTGCAGTCTGATTCAGAATCTATTTGCTCAATGAGTTGTTGTGGACTTTTCCACATCAGAATGGCTTGAGGCCTTGTTAATTTTCTTCATGGCTGCGCTGAGGACTTAGTGGCTTCTGTGGAGGCCTCTTCTATGGCTTCCTTCAACGTGATCTTAGGCTTTAATAACAATTTGCTCTGAAGCACCTTGTCTTTGAGGCCTAGAACAAATCGATCGCGCATGGCCTCCTCCAAGTTGTTAAATTCGCATGCACCCCCAATGTCTCTTAAACTTGCCACGAAGTCGTTAACGTTTTTGCTTTCCCCTTGATCCCGACGATAAAACTCGTGTCTCTTAATGAGGCACGATACTTGTGGGGCATAATGGGCTCTTAAAAGCTTTTCTAAATCAGGCCATTCCATTACCTTCACGTCTGCAGCTCCCACCAATGCCTTCACCATCTTGAAGACTGCTGGACCGCAGTGCGTAAGAAAGACCACCCTCTTCCGCTTCTCGGAGATGTCGGCGAGGTCGTTTCCTTCCAAATACATTTGGAAGCGATCCGCATACGATTCCCAGTCTTCTGCCGATGGATCGAACGGGGCTGGGGGGGTGTTCAGCGCAGCCATCTTGCTCTTCTGCTTGTCTTCCGCGTCGTCTTCTCTTCAGGGGAATCCCACCTTCATCGCCAGTGTTAAGTTTGCATGAAGAGTCAGACGCAAAGAGCTTCAGTGAAGAGTTTATTAGTGACTACAGCTCGAATGGACCCGTCTTGGCTGGGCTACGGCTGCTACTTATAGCCAGCAGCCGCAGTTGCCAGCCAATCAGAGTGCAGGGTTTTCCCGCACTTTTCAAACCAATCATATTTGACATTTTACAAGAACAATTCAAACTAAACCAATGACATTCAAACCTACATACATAACAATACTGATGTTGCTTGGGTAATACCAGGGGTGGGCTGCTGGGGTTTTGCAGGGGTTCAGGAGAGCACCTAGCTAAGATTCTGTGCAGTTCAGAGAACTTCCAAATCCCACTCCTGGCTGGCCCTGTCCTGCCCCCCCAGCCCCTCCTCTCCCAAGAGTCCCCATGCGGCCTTTTTTGGATGCAAGTAAGTGTGCATGGAGGCTCGGGGAGGGTGAAAAATGGGCCTCCCGGAAGTTCAGGAAGGCCGGAAATGGGCCCATTTCTGGCTTCCAGAGAGCCTTCGGAGCCTGGGGAGGCCTTTTTCGCCCTCCCGGAGGCTCAAGGAAAGTCTCCAGAGCCTGGGGAGGGCAAAAATGCCCCCCACCATAGTGCAGGAGACCACACCCACCATAGTCATGCCCACCCAGCAACTGGGCACAGAACCCATTGCTAAAATTTCTGAAGCCCTCCCCTGGGTAATAGTCATGAGAAGACAATGCCTTACCTCCACCCTTAGTTCTGAAGAGGAAAGTGGAAGGGAGTAGGTTAGAAAACAAACAGAAGGTGAAGCTTATGGTTGACATTTGTTTATTAATTAATTAATTTATTTATTTATTGACCACCTCAATCTTTTTTTTTGTATAAAAGTTTTTTATTTTGATACAAACATACAAACAGGACATACAAAACATAAAAACCATCTTCCATATATACATACAGTGCGTCAGTTGGTTACAACTGCTTTGCCCAATTGGGAACTATACTATCAGGTGGCAAATTTGATGTGGGTAAAAGATTGGATAACACTAAGGAATACTAGATTATTGACTCTAGAAGGACATGACTTGCTATTGGGGTGGCATGCATTCCTTTGGTATAAGGGAACTAAAACACAAGGGTATTTTAGACCACCTCAATCTTGAGGGACCCTGTGAGGTAGTCATGGGAGACAGTAGCTAAAAAATTGCTTGCCTGCTGAATTTTAACCTGTTTTGTAATGCCTAAGGAAGGTAATCCTTCTTTCTTTTTCTTAGCCTTCTTTCTTCCTTCCTTCCTTCCTTCCTTCCTTCCTTCCTTCCTTCCTTCCTTCCTTCCTTTCTGCTTGAAGAAGGGGAAAGGGAAAGGTATGAATTAGTATCTTTTATAAGAGAGTAGTTTGTGTGAGAAAGCCACTTTGGTGATTTTAAGGCATCAGACTAGAAACCGTGAGACTGTAACTTTCTCTCCCTCCTAGGAAAGAGGCAATAACAAACCATTTCTGAAAAATCTTACCAAGAAACCATAGGGATTTTTATAGGCAGCCTCCAAGAATTGAACATAATTTTTTTTAAAGTTTTACATGTGGGAACATGCCTAATACCAATTTAGAAGTGGAATCTAATATCATTTATAGTTATTTTAGTGCATGAGCTGTGGTGGTGCAGTGGTTAGAATATAGTACTGCAGGCTATTTCTACTGACTGACTGCTGCCAGCAGTTAGCAGTTCGATCCTGACTGGTTCAAGGTCGACTCAGCCTTCCATCCTTCCGAGGCCAGTAAAATGAGAACTCAGATTGTTGGGGGAAATATGCTGACTCTGTAAATCGCTTAGAAAGGGCTGTAAAGCACTGTGAAGTGGTATATAAGTCTAAGTGCTCTTGCTATTAATTAATACTTATTAAATACCAATCAATATTACTTTTGAAGTGATCATTTGAATTGAATGGTTGATGACAAGACCTCAAAAACATGAAATATTTTCTTGTGATCATTGGTGACAAGATTAAAAGAGCAGTAGTAGTAGATAAGCTATCTTTGCTATCATGTTTTTCCCCCATTAAAGAATCTTCCCAAATTTCTGATACACCTCAATATTTTCAAAATCGTTTTTAAAAACAAAACACAATGTTTTTGAGAGGCAGTGTAAAACCATTTAGGTTGTTATACTGCAGAGGGCAGGAACAGGAGAAGCAGAGTGTCAACCCTGAAGCTGACCTGAGCGAGGCCATTTTTAGGCTTCAGTGTTGCCACACTGGAGCTGAGGGATAGTGAGGGGGGAATAGACATAGTTGGGATTTGTAGCCAAAACAAAATACTTTCTCCTGGGAACCAAGGACATTCCCACAGATGGTTGGAGAGAGGACAAGTGAAGTTACCAGGCAACAGGATGGTACCTTGATTGGACCATGTGACTGATTGTTTGGGGAAGGGGGAAAACTTTTACTTTTAATTAGGTGAAAACCACAGGAACATTCAGAGTTGGTTTTCACCAACCCGTGCCAATATGATATACCAAATAAAACTGTTCTTTGAGGAATCATCCTGCCTCTGAGTTCTGTTTGCTATTAGTGTATTACTTGGAACCCTGACACAGAGTTGTGATTACATTCTTTACCTTGTGGTTCAGCTGGTAATTTTCTCTCCATATTGAACCCCAAAGAAGTTAGTTACACATGTCCACAGAAAAATACAGCTGTGATTTACCTCTCCTCTTCCAAATAAGCCCCACTGAATTTAACAGGAATTCCTAGGTAAACCAGTAGTAGGGTGAGTTGGGTAATAGCATCCATATGGCGAGAGCAAATGTATTGTAAAATGCCTTGTCAAAATGGAGAATGCTGGACTTGCCTAGACAGCAGGAGTGGGAAATGGATAATCTTAAATGCAATGAGCTCAGCCACTGATACAAAACAATGACTGCAAACTTGGTTTAAGTGGCCGACAACATTCTTGATAAGATACATTGACATTTTACATGCCAACATTATGTAGTATTAAAATATCTTCATTCAAATGTTGAAAAACAATTAACAAGTTCTCAATTTCTTTGGAAAATTGCTCTTTTGTATCCTTTGATTAGCCCCATTACAGCATGCCAGCAATTAGTTTTGCTTTTTTTAAAACATTAAAAGCTTTGTTGTTTTATGAAGAAGCAGAAAATCAGTTTTCTTTTAAGACATTTTACTTCCTGCTAAGCTTACAAGCTGGTTAACAGAAAACGTTGACCAAATTGTTATAATTAATTATATTAAAAATATTTTAAAAATTTAAGGGAGGAAGAGAAGTACTAGTATTACTAGTAATTCCAACAGCTAGTGGTAATTCAGCCAGTTTCTGGCTTCTAGTAGTTCTGTAATCTGCAAACATGGACATCAAACTTACCTGCTACATCTTACTAAAAATAGAAAGTGGGGGGGGAGTATTAATTTTTCAGCAAAACACTGGGTTTCAGAACGTATTAGAGCCATTTCTACCCAATATTCAATACACAGTGAGACTATTAGCAATTAGGGGATATTCTTTTTTATTAGAGAAAGAAAATACATTATACATATACTTTTCTTACTGTAATTGTCTCAAGAGTTGATTCTCTCCCTTTAGAGTGCTCTGATAAGAGACCACATCACAGCCCATCCAAACATTGCTCAATATTGGATCTTGACATCCAACAATTAAACTTTCTCACGCATCTTCGTATCACATACACACTATTCGTAGCAACTACCGTAGCTTCATGAGAATCATGCCCATGGCTACCACTGAAAATAGGTTCCTAATTATAGAAGAAGAATTTCAGAAATGGGGAAATTCACAATTTGTAAATGACAAAACAATTCAATGGGGGAGACTCAAGGCATCTCAATTCGCTGGTAGTTGCTGGATCACAATTTCAAGAGATGCAGGGAAGGAACATTTTCCTAATATCTCATAAATCTTAAGAGCATTGCCCTTGCTTCTTGGAAAAATATTAAGGGAGGCATATAATCATTGACAGTTTGTTGTGTAGTGCTTAAGATACCAGGCTAGAAAGCAGGAGACCGTGAATTTTAGTCCTGCCTTAGGAACGAGTCAGCTGGGTGACCTTGGGCTAGTTTCTCTCAGCCTTAGGAAGGAGGCAGTGGTAAACCACTTCTGAAAAACCTTGCCAAGAAAACTCCATGGAGTCTGAATAATGTCAGATCCACACTCCAATTTCCTCAGTTTAGTTACTTTCCCTGTAATACTAGGTCAAGTACAATATGATTGCACTTATGCTGGATATCAATGTCTTCTGTTCACAGTAGACTGTATTATCAATTTTACTAAAAATCGTGAGTGCTGCTCCTCTGTTCTTTAACTCAGGATCACATAAAATAATTTCAGTTTGCTTTGCTGTATTTACATTTTTCTTCCATTGTTTCATAGTAACAGAATCTGGGAAGACACAAATTAAACCACCTCAGCAGAATTGTCAGTAGAAATCTATTTGTCATTGTTTTTCTCTAGAGTCTTGACTGTGAAAATAATATTTAAGTGGCAAAAAGTCAGTCTCAAGACACTGAATGAAATGAAATTAAACAGAAGGAATTAAAATGATAAAACACACCTGAAATAGAAAATACATATACTTCAAACCCAGAATTGTTTTTTACAAACAGGTTTATTTATAGTTTTACTGGAGCACAAAGTTGAATGACAGCAAATATTTTTTTCTGTACAACAATAGAATGGCCAGTGCAAAATATGTATTTTTTAAAAATCTATACACAAACATTCTGTCACTTTCACTCAGAAGTCTTATTCTGGGCCTCCATTCTCCCTTCATTTAAATTGCAATTAAAATTGTCCATGTGTTACACAGTAAAAACAAGAAAACTCCCATACCCCTTCTGAAAGACACAAATACCTAATCCAATCATCTGAAGATATCAAACATTTAGTGAGATTAAAATCAACCAGGCTTCACAATAAGACAAAAATAGGGATAAAACAAAAGGCATAAGCATAAAACATTCAGCATACATTTTTAAAAGTCAGGCATTGATTTAAAGCTGCTTTTCCTGAGAGACTAGCACTATTAAAAGGTATTGTGGCCACTAATATCCTTTTCATTACCAAACATTTTCATTACCCCAAATTTTCTCTCAAATGTCAGGGTCAATACAAGAGAAAACAAACAAGTAAGTTCTCATAGCTGTAGATACAGCAAGATAATACAATTTTCTGTCAGTAATTTCTCAAAATCCTAATATGTTTGCTGCCATCCTCAAATTTGTTTACAGATTTAAATTTTAAATGGAAAGTTGGCATGCTACTTAACCATTTCCAGCAATTTCTTACTTCCACAGTAAAGTGCATGCAGACCACACAGAACTGGGCATACTGATCAAAACAGGTATTTATTTGTAAATGGGAGTCCCAGCATGTTCATTTGATGAAGTGCTCTCAATCTTCCAAATATGTCATCAGCTCAGAAAGACTGGCCCTGTCTATTCTAGAGGTATTTTGAAGCAGTCAAGGATCAGCATTATTTTATAAACCTCAACTAGCTTCTGTATTGGATTATAAGAATTAACATGCAGCACTTAAGGCAGAAAAACCTGTTGCTACTGACTCAAATGGTTTACACTTTTTAATCTGAAATAACAACTTTCTCCATTATTTTGGGAGGGAAATAGATATAATCTGCTATGAAATGCTGTTCATTTCAGGAAGTAAAAAAGACAATTAGAGTGCAGAATCTATACTTCTGTAAAATGCAACACACAGGAATGTGCTAAAGGCAATTTTGAACCAAAATTGTACTGTGCTATGATATGTTTCTATCAGAACCATTTGTGGAATATTCAATATTTTGCTTTAGTTCAAGAGCTCAATGAAGGCAAAAATATATATATAGCAATAGCACTTAGACTTATACACTGCTTCACAGTGCTTTACGGTCTAAGTGGTCTACAGAATCAGCATATTGCCCCCAACAATAATTTTACCCACCTTGGAAGGCTGAATCAAACTTGAGCCTGCTGAGATTCGAACTGCCAAATTGCAGGCAGCTGGCAGCCAGCAGAAGTAGACTGCAGTACTGTATTCTAACCACTGCACCATAAAAATCAAGCTTCTAGTCTAAGAAGTTATCTCTACATATATGGATTCTGGCCATGAGCACTTACTCAACAGATATCAATCAAACGTTGCATGATGCAGCTGCATATAATCTGTCATCTCAACCATTGTTTTCTACCTTTGTGTGCACAATCCCAATCCGGGGCCTATCATACAATCATATAGGAAATTGATGTACATTAGCTTTCTTTATGTATGTTTCTAATCCAACCAGCAATTTTGTACAGAAGCTACTTCTGCACACCTGCCCCATTCAAGGGTACAAGGGTCTGTCTTAAATGCATATAAAACATATAGCGAGTTCATGTGATTTCTGTGCCACTCTGCAATATGTAAGAGAAATGGGAGCAATATAAGATCTGCTTCTCTCCACTCTAAAGGCTAGAAATGTGAAAGTCCACACTACTTATGGAAGGAACTTTAACATACAAAGCATGTACATTCCACATACAAAGCATGTACATAGGTTACAGTTCCAGATTAGAAATCATGAAAAAACAGAAGTGGCAAATCCAACAAACACTATCTTTAAAGCTTTGAGATGAAGGCATGGAATCACCACCAGAGCTATGGAATAATCACAGAAATAAGAGTTTTTTTCACACGATATAAGTCAAAGGCACAAAAGCCAGATATTCCTGATTATACTTGTAGCTTTCTACCTAT
Organism: Naja naja; assembly: GCA_009733165.1. Taxonomy (NCBI): domain Eukaryota; kingdom Metazoa; phylum Chordata; class Lepidosauria; order Squamata; family Elapidae; genus Naja; species Naja naja. The sequence continues at coordinate 239,150,357 of CM019148.1, read as the reverse complement.
GCAGTAAATTGAGCCATTTTACTTTATTTGCAGAAAAAATACATTATTCTTAATGTATCACTGTCTTAAAAGTAAAGCTTAGTGTCCAGCCTTGAGTGCGGCTAAGTTTTTGTTTAACAACAGGCTTTGTACACATGCAACCATTTTTATTGTCTTTCAAAGTCAAAGCTCACCCAGTTCCATGAGGGTGTTGCAGTTCTCTTAGCTATAACGATGGGAAAGCCAAACTTGCAATCTCCCATTTTCTCACTCAAGAGTCAGCCCCTTTTCATTTATGCAGTAAACCCGAAAGAAAGTCAAGTTGTATTCAAGTTGTAACATAGGCTAGTACAACAAGGGGCATCATTCAATTGCAAGTAAGATCTAACCCTATTTGTCCTGGTTTTAGTTTAAAGTCTGAAGCCCGTACAAAAGAAATGAAAGTTTAAAAATGGAAAATGGAGGTATAAAAGATCAGGAAACAAGTAAAAAAAACCTTATTAATATGAACAGAGTGCAGAAGCTTTTTCTCATGATGAGCTTAGAAGATAGTTTCTTTGTCTGAAATAGTGTTTATCAACTCTGGCAATTTGATGGTATGGAGAATTCTGACAGCTGAAGTCCACACATCTTCAAATTGCCAAAGCAGTATTTAAAAAAATACTGCTTTAAGGGGAAAAGCAGTACAAATCAGTTATAAAAGCCTGCAATTAACTTCCTCTAACCATCTGGAAAGAGAGAAGACAGTGGAATAAGCCCAGTTAATTTCAAATTCACATCCAAGATGAATTCCAAAACCTGACAGTTTATTATATCAGCTTATTCCATCTGCTCATTTCAAGACTTCCTTAACAAGGCACTTGAATCAAACTATCACTGGATCAGTAACAAAGCAAAGGCATTATGTGATCCTAAAGTCTCCAAAAACTACACACTTTAATCTTCTTGTTAGGACATTTGGTAAATAAGTGGGTTTTTTTAATTCAGTGGATTTTCTATCTTTACAGACTGAGTTGCAGAGGGTGAATGAGATGCCGTATTGTGCAGCTGATCCAAGTCCAAATACACAGAGAAGAGGGTCATTTCAGAATGATATGGTAGCCATCGTTACTTTCAGCTGTAAGATAAGGGTGAAAAAAAAACTGTCAGGAATTCATTGAAATATTTATGTTTTCAGTCCTAAAAATATATCCAATTCTATGGTCTGTACTTTGCTTGGATTCCAGTTGTACAACAGGAGGCTGTAAAAATGCCATTCTGAAAAATCATTTTGAATGTATTGGAAAGGCATATCAGTGTTAAATTGTGGGATTTTTTTGCTAGAAAATATAAACTTTTGTAGTGGGAGGCAAAGCTACATACAGGTAGGTGGAAGATGACCTATCCTTTCTCTCACTCAAGATACCAGTCATAAAAAAATAATAATAAAAGGAAGAAAGATCAGTCTAATTCCAAAGTAGACTTCTGCAGTTTCCTTCTCAGAATACCTACCCAATGATATGCAGCCTTTTTACTGATTTGGCTCCTGGGGCTACCTTTTGTCAAATTCCCATTCAAAATATTCTAACAATTACCTGGAGGACCTCTTGACCTACTTGGAGAAGCAGCTGGAATAACATAATTATTGCATTTAGAAGAGGGCTCCATAGGTGCCACCTGGCTATATCTTCATATTTATAGTTGAAAGTTAACCAAAGAACTTTTGAAAAATGCTTATAGGTTGTTGCTTTTTGCATCTCTCAGTGGGAGACCGGGAAAAACTACTACATTATGGCAGGAAATGTATGCAAATATACCTTTCAATGTAGAAATGAGGAAACAAGATTCGTCTTGAAAGTTTTGTACCATCTGGATGAAGAGAAAAGTGGAAGATGTTTTTATTTACTTCATCATACATTTTTCTATTAAGCTTTATTTAACAGGAAAACATCGATCAGGCATGAGCTACAAACTCCCAATTCTGGATGGCAAAAAGGAGAGTATTTTTTATCCTACCCAATGTTTTTCCAGAGGTTGGTGGCTCTAAAAAATGTGATGTTATTTTTAAAATAAGATCATGTAGATACTGTCTCTTACTATTAGCAAACCCAACCATTAAGGAAGGAGGATTCCCATTCAAATTTTGGGGGAAAAGGGCTTGGTTTTCCCCCACCATTCCTTTTATCATAAAAGAAAGCACTCATGTAGGAGAAAACAAGTTGCTGTTTTCATTGTAGCAATTTTTGGGCTCTAAAAACTACATAACGTAACTACTACCACTACCACTATACAGACATGCATACCAGAGGTGGCATTCAGCAGGTTCTGACCAGTTCTGGAGAACAGGTAGCAGAAATTTTGAGTAGTTCAGAGAAGCAGCAAATACCACCCAGCCCCCATCTATTCTCTGCTCCTGAGTCCCAGCTGATTGGCTGGGTCTTCTTTTGTTGCCCTGCCCGGAAGAACGGAGCTGGAAAGCAGGTTAATGGGGTGGGGAGGGAATGGGATTTTACAGTAACCTTCCCACAGGAATGGGGAGGGAATGGAGTTTTACAGTATCCTTCCCCTGCCACGCCCACCAAGCCACGCCCACAGAGCTGGTAGTAAACATTTTTGAATCCCACCACTGATACTTACATATACATATACATATACATATACATATACAAATACATACATATATATATATACATACATACATATATAAAGTATACACACACACACACACACATACACATGCATACACACACACAGAGAGACACCATTTTTGAGAAACAAAAGGAAGTATATCTGTTTTAGAACTTGAAAACGAGAGAAAAAACGCTTTCCAATTCAATATGCTAACGTTGTTGAATGACTAGTGCTTAAGTACTGAAATGCACAAGTTGATTGTAAATGTTGACAGACATCAGTACATTTAGCACTTAACCTCTCTAGCCATTTGTTCAGATTTGCAAGGTGCTATAATGCTCATGGGTGACTCTAGGATCCATCTCCCTCTTAGAGTTCTTACAAGCATTCAAGGTTGCTTCTCTCCAACTCACTTTCCAAATGTAGAAATATTCACCAAAATTAAAGTCACGGCTATTAGCATATATGCATAAATCAAGCATGAGGTACAACCAGCTTCTGCCTTTCATTTACATCCCTTACTGCTACCTTACCATTAGAACACAAAAATAAGGCAATAGCAGTTGTTAATCAGTAACCTAAATATTTAATGAAAGTCTTTTTGCACCAAAGTTAGTCAAGGCCATTCCACTTTCCAAATGCTGCCTTAAAGCATTTCATGACTATTCAAACGTTACAAGTTTCTGAATCATCCGGGTGAAACAGTAGAGCAACTTTCAGAGCAAACATTACAAACTTGATCCATAACCGCATGGGAATTTTGCGCTTAGCTATAACTCCTGTCCAGAGGTCAAATACAATGAAACTTCTTAAGTGATTCTGAAGCATGCAACAGGTTACTCAGAAAAAGCTGTAATATTTGGCAGGTAAATACAGGGTATAATTAAGTGAGATATATTTAGAAGTTGTTAGAAGAAGGAAGGCCCAGTTTGCCCCAAAGCAAGAAACTTCATAGTTATTAGGGCTGGTATGACTTACTTTTACCAAAATGTATATATTTCAGTTCACATAATGCTATCTAGGAAGATTTGTGTCTTTTTCCTTACCCTCTGCCTATCAGAAGATTAATCAAAATGAAACAAAGCCATAGATTTTGCAGTTGAAATCACTTTCTAAAATGTAAATTGAGATTGTCTGACTTCCTTTATTTTTCCTCAGAATTAACTATATGTAAACCTATTTATGTAATCCACTCCTATTTATCTCAAACTTTCATCAGTGAACTGGAGATGGGGGGGAGTGACCTATTACTACTTTTAAACAATTGAAGATCAAAATTTCTTAATAGATAACCACAAATAATCCCAATTATTGCCATGTTTCTCCATCCATGCCTTAATTGAGGACCCATGATTGTTGGCGGCAATAAGCTGACTTTGTAAAAATGCTGCTTGAGGGGCCGGCAAAAAAAAGCCTTAGTAATAAGCAGGCATATACAATAGAATGAAGGCTATTGCTGAGCACATTGGATTGTGCTCTAAAGATTGTAAGCCACCGAGTCTTCGGAGAAGGGCGGCATATAAATATGAATACAAAAAATTATCTTTCAATACTAGCCTTTTGTAGGCAATATTTCAAAATATTGTTTTGTCTGCTATTTATTTGCAGGGCTTATAGCCTGCTCTGATCTACCATCTCTGAGTACTTTTCCCCAAGTTTGTAATCAAGGCTGAAAATAGGTAATATGATAAAAAACAGATTGTCAAATAAAAACTAAAATATTAAATAAAGCAAATTAGGAAATTATAAAGAAAAAACTGATTCTACTCACTTTAGCACCATATAACTTCTACCAGAAATTTCTGATTTTAAATATTTCAAGGATCAAGGCATCTTAAATTGATGAACTTCTTTAAAAAAGCAGTAAAGAGTGATTAAGACATTGTAATGTTTTGAAGCGAACTCATTTGACATTATTCAGGATGCCTTGGACATCAAACTCTAGTATCAAGTGCAAAACTCTTCTAGTTAAAACTCTTACCTCATTGCTCACTAATACATGGATCCCTGTAGGTCCCTGCCGATAGATCCGGTTTATCTGCTGTGGGGAAATACTGTACAAGTTTGCAATCTTCTCCATCAACTCCAGTGTCGTTAACTCTTCTAAGAAGATAGCATGGTATACTGCAACAGTATTGGAGAAAGAAGTACTTTCAGGAGAGAACATAATGGCAAGTTGCAAGTGACCCTCTTTTGTGTTAGTCAACCCATCTTTCAGCCCAACCCACCTCACAATGTTGTTGTGGTTGTAAGGAAAATAAGAGAAGTACTAAGTATGTTCCCCACCTTGAGTTATTTATAAAAATAATAAAGATGAGATTTAAAAAATCCTAGCTAATGTCATTAACTTCTACAGGTCAATACATTATTTGCACAATAAATAGCTATAAATTATTTATTGTGTCTTGACGGATATGCTATTTGCATTTCATATGATTCAAAGTATCCTCTCCTATATTTTATTCATCCAAAACTTGACAAAGAGTGTTGAAAATCAGATATCATGCTGGTTGACACACTCATCATAGGTTTTGCAGGAAGCAGGCAAGAAATCTTTTGATGTTGTATGTCTTCCAGTGAAAGTCAAAATCCTCTTTTAAAAATAAGTTCCCCACTGTCTAATTCAAAAGGTAACTGCAGTTTTGCAAACCCATGCCTAGCCCTATGGAAAGAGATCCCATAGATATGGTCAATTACTGACTCCAATATCAATATTCCACCTAAACCATTAGATGCAGTGATTGCATGCCCTTTGGGCTGAATGTTTAAACCTTAAAACCAACTCATTTAACTTTGCAAGGAGAGTGGGACATGAGAAGTGTTAAGTTTGCATGAAGAGTCAGACGCGAAGAGCTTCAGTGAAGAGTTTATTAGTGACTACAGCTTGAATGGACCCGTCTTGGCTGGGCTATGGCTGCTACTTATAGCCAGCAGCCGCAGTTGCCAGCCAATCAGAGTGCAGGGTTTTCCCGCACTTTTCAAACCAATCATATTTGACATTTTACAAGAACAATTCAAACTAAACCAATGACATTCAAACCTACATACATAACAAGAAGAATCCTTCTGTGATTAGGAGGAGAAGACACTGTGGAGACTTATTTCACTATAGTTATGAATAGGGGTAAAATCATGAATATGCCTCAAACACAATACTTAACTGAGATTTCATTTTGGTGATTTGACATATATTGCTTTGGAGGCCATTTGATTCATTTCAGAACTGAATTAACATTACAGACAGAGTTCTCCTCTTGAAGACATGAAACATGACAAATTTCACATCACTAGTGACCAGTTAGATGTGCTTAGAATTTTTTGAGCTTTCTTAGTTTCTTAGCAGAATTTCAAGGCATATTTGTTTCTTTTGCATATTTGTCTCCCAAAGCTTAAAAAACATAGCTATTTTTGTAGGTGACAGGACTTCAAATCTGGGGATTCAGCAGGGATAATTTGATTTCCTTTGAGACCGTGTGGCAATATTTGGTCATGGCATATATCATGGCCATGACATAGATAAAATTCTGACAAATTTTAGATACTATAGGAACAATGCATCAATGATGAAAAAAAAACCCTTTCATTTTTTTCTTTATAAATTTGATCATGGAAAGTGCAATAGGGCAGAGGGCTAATAAATAATAAATGTGAAGCAAATAGCGGCAAGGACAGAAACACTGAATGGTGAATAAATTGTTATTATATTGTTTTAATATCCTTCTATGTTAAACACTTTAATTGGAAAATTCTGATAAAACTACTCACTATGTTAGAATGTAAAGCTGTCACTTAAAAATTATGATTCCCATCATTCCACCTTGGAATTTTCCTTATTTATAAAATTTTCCTTATTTATAAAAAAAAAAAAGACGCTGTGCTATGGAATCACTATACAAGATTTCAGGATGGCTCCAGTTCTACATACAATCCATTCTAGAGATACTCTAGACATGCCCTGAATCTTCCAGAATGCATTCAACAGGATTTTTCTGACTCTAATTCAAATGCTAGATTTATATGTCTAATAAAATCATTTTTATAATGTCTTAAATTCTATGAAATGAATCATAAAAGCTCTCAAACAGCTCAGATTCTGCCCAAATGACACTTACTACAAAGAGTACCATCTCCATTCTCTCGTTTTTGATGATGATGAGTCCGATTTTGCTCTTGACAGACATAAATGGTCATCTTAGGCCTTACATTCCTAAAGGCAAAATGAAGTTTTCTGTTCAGTTTTTGGCATCACTTCTCTAATCTTAATCAACAGCTTTAACATGACTGCCCCAAGGATACAATCAGTATGACTTCTGCTTAAGCAAGGGCTTGGACTAGAAGGTCCCTTCCAACTGTGTTGTTCTGTATTCTGTATCAATAAATCTATTTCTGTATTTTGTAGTTGAACAGTAAGGTGCAAAAAGAATGCAGGACATATGTGATTTTTATAAGCAGCAGTAATAATCACTGATGATGCAAAGTTACAGTTTTAAATTTGGGCCTCTACCTTCCACAATATTCACATATTTCAACCCACAGTAACTGCTTTAAGAACAAGAACTATAACAAACCTTCCTTTAATGGCATTAAAAAGTCGAATGCCATCAGCTGGGCCACAAATCTGAACAAAGTCTTCTTTGGACATCTTCAGTAAGTCGGCACCTATACATTTCAAGCACAGGTGATTGTCTTTTTCCTTCCAAGAACATATATCCAATAATACAGACCTTTCACAGATGTTTATGACAGATGCTTTCGTTGGCCATACATGCAATTAGAAAACAGTGGGGTGGGGACAGAAAAGGAGGAGTTTTGCACATAGTCAAAAGCCAATGTATACAAATATGCATAGTTAAACTATTCTACAGAAACGTCAACACATGACCTATGCCAAGTAGAGGTGTACCCCTTTTAAGCGTACATTAAATACACATACCTGAGAAACTTGAAAATAGTCTACAGAACTGAGAAAACCTATTTCGATGAAGCCACTGCTGAGCATCTTGAATAGAAGCAGAGGGAAGGAGATGCTACATTGCAAAAAGAATAAGAAGGTCTTGAAATGAACTGTTCATCAGTGTCCTAAAAAAGAAAAGCACCACATTAACATGATCCCAGATACTTACATCATTGCTGGAAGGCAGGAGCTCCACCTGATGAGTTGGAGAACTGTTGCTAAAAAAATGTACAGAGTTGAGAAGAAAAAAAAGAAAGCATTTTTAAATCTCTCATTTAATCATGTTGGCCATTCCCCACCCACCCCCTCCACCACACAGCCTGGCTGATACAGTAAAACATCTAAAATTAATTTTCTTTATTATTATTTTTTTTCTAAATGTGAGCCATGCAAAGACACCTGGTCCTGGTTTGAACAAGGGCTGCTTGAGTCTTATCTGTGCTGGTTAATGACCTCAATGCAGTTTTAAAATAAAATATCTAAACTGCATTTTGATTTTTAGCTGATTTTTAGTTAAATCTCATTCAAATAGTAGAAAAAGCTTTGGCATGAGCTAGGTCTTTTCTCTCAAAAGTTGTCATCTAGCAGGTTCTATGAAGTATGCCTATGAAGACGCTCACCCTTTTTTGATTTCCAGAAAGTTCTAAACCGCTGGTTTTCCCTACAAGCATGGGATAGGATGAGGTTGGAGCCCAGGGCCCATATTTTGGTGATACATTGGAGAATATCAGGTTGTATTACTGTTTCTGGAGTTTTCGTATTATTGAGAGCTATGGCTCATAAGATGGGTGGCCGTATTTTAAAAACAAATATATAAATATAAGATCATTGTCATTGTAGATTACTATTCTAGCAAGGTTTGAAGTGGCTCACATTAATTTATGATGACAAGATCTTGAGATCCAGGGGTGGTTTATAGATCAGACAGAGGGAAATCATGTCCAGATCTTTATTTAGCCTTAAAGCTTGCTACAGAACTAAGCAAACCACCATCCCTCAACACAACACATCCTTTTGTTACAAAGCTAAAATGGAGGGAATAGGTTGCATATTATATCTTAAGGTTCTTGAAGAAGGAATAGATATGTATCTCTAAAATAAATTAAAATTTGCCTTTTCCCTTAACTAACAATGGGGGGGGGGAAATCATCTAAAAACTCTCTTGCGTGTATTCTTTCTTATGTAAATAGCTTTCAAACAAGGTAGGGGTCCCCAAACTTGGCAACTTTAAGACTTGTGGACTTCAACTCCCAGAATTCTCCAGCCAGCTATGTGTTGAGAAAGAAAATCCAAAACTGCAATCTCATTCTATTTTAAAACTAGCTGTTGTTGGATCATCAATAGCAAATAAGTTTGGAGACCTCTGAAATAAGGCAATGTTATGCAAGAGTTCAGCTGCAGAGGAATGGATCTTACAATCTCAGTCCATCAACATTAAGCTGGGCCTGAAAGCCAGGTTAAGCTTCCTAATCTTTTATATTCGGAAGTGTTTAGAACACGCAACCATAAAATCTCAAAACTGGTTGCCTCTGTCAGCAGAAAATACAAAAATATTTATCACGTACCCATCTCCAAGGCTGAAACTGTTTGGAGAGCTGTTGTAACTGGGAGATGGAGCGTTGTTCACTTGATAAGGCACATCTGGCCATGGGGAACACTGTGCAAACAAAACCAATGTGTTGAGAAAGAAAATCCAAACTAGCTTTTGTTGGATCATCAATATATATATATATATACACACACACACACACACACACATATGGAACAAATAAAAAGCCCTACTTAAATTTTATATTCAGTGGGGGAAAGGGGCTGCCAATTTATAAATATAGAATATAACACATTTCAAGCCCTCTTTACTACATATGTTGTAGTGTTATACTTAATATATGCAGAGTGGGCCTTACAAGAAAGCTAACACAAATCTATCCACTCCCTTTTGACATGGAAATAATTTTTAACCCATGCTTAAATTATTATATATTCTATAACTAAATTTTTAACAGAATCTAATGTTGTAAAAGTAGATGTTTGTGCAGCTGGAGGTTCCCTGCTTCTCCTCCAACCCCATTTCCTTACAGGAATATGGTTAAGAAATTCCCATATTATCCATTATCCATACTGTAGATTTGCTACTGGCCGTAAGGGGTGCCACAACTGGGGCAGCTGAAAGGATTTCGCCATTCATTTTCAGTGATACAAGAGGCAACCTGTGCATTAACTTAAGATTTCTCTTCACGATAAATACAAACATTAGTAAATATTTAATTTTTTTGGAACAAGGACTATGTGACTTCCTGCTTTAAGGTGCTAAAGGTCATTCTCATCAACAGCAGGCCACATCAATCTAGTAGTTCTTTAAAACTAGGTCACTTTCCAGGCAGAGGACTCACTGACCTCAGCCATTAGGACCCATAATGTGCTGGCTAAATGACACAGACAGATATAAAAGGTTCCATGAATGAAACAGCAAATCTGTTTCAGCTCTTCTGTAAACATTTAACTTTACCCTGCTTTCTCAATGCTTCTTTAATCTGGGTCTTGCAGCAATGTGAACTTTAAGACTAAAATGTCAAAATCCAATTTAGTCTCAAGAGAAGAATGAGACCAAAACTTCCCCATAGACAGAGAAAATATCTGCCTATTGATCTGTTTTTACTTTTGTTCGTTTAGATTGTGCAATAATGAAATGAAATGAACTGCACAAATAAAACACAAAATCTAGAATGAATTAGAAGAATTGAAGGGGGGTAATACCTTGAAGATAGAAGTAAGCGGAGGATAACACAATAAGATCAAATAATTATTTTTAAAGATTTTATAAAAAATGAGATCATCAGAAGACCTTCACTGTGTGCTGAAAGAATATACAATATATACATCAGTAAACCTCTCTAGGGAAATCAGTCTATAATCTGGATGCCCCATTGCTAAGGCTCTGTTTCTACTAGCAATCCCTCTCCTTCAGTGGAGGTACTGATCAAGAGGATTGTGGTTCCTTCTCACATGTTATTTCCCCAGCACAACAGCACAACCATTCTCCTTCTGTACACCCAGCCTGGCACATTGTGAGTATCATTTTGAGGAGGTCTGCAGAATTATGCATTTTGAAATTACACTATAATTGAACATGCAGCCTGAGATGCAAAAAAGTGATTATTATTTATTATTCTGGTGGCAGGTTGGAAGGGAAATGGGTAGGAGCTTTACCTCAATTCACTGCCAAAAGTGGCTTCTTCACTGCATCTAAAGATAGGGCCAAGCCTGCGGATTTTAGAAAATTACCTTAGTATCCAAGTGGGGACACTTTAAGTAACTGATCCCAATTGGCATAGGAAGATTATTGGCTACCCTGATATTTCAGAATCCAGCAGAACATCCTTTTCAGCTCTTTGGAACTTTAGGAAGCATCAATATTAGGATATATTAGTTTTAAATAAGGGTCAAGCAGGTCATACTGAGCACCATCAAATCTAAAAATGCAACAGTGTCCTGTTTTAGACTTTACCCATTGTATCATTTTACTTCAAAATTGAACACTCCACAATATTGCCTTTTATACATATAAAATATGCAGTCTTTTGCAAGTAATAACCATAAAACACTGCAACTCTAGGACAGTGGTACCTCAGTGAGAATGGTTGTATCATAGGAAGGCTGATATTTCTCCCTTTCTTGAGTGGTTTTCTTCTCCATTTTTTCTCTGTCTGTTTTCTGTTTCCTATCTGCTCCTTTAGGCTATAAAAGCACATACAAATTTAGTTTGTCTTAAGTAAAGGATTAAACAGAAAGTGCAAAAGTTTTTTATTGATAGATGATAAAGTGACATTGAGGCATAATTTAATGGACATTCTTCCCTTGTGTACATGTGTCATGAGATATAGGATAGAAATTTATTTTTGTAGAACTGGCATGGGCAATCTGTTACAGGTATTGTTGAACTCTAAATCTTGCCCAATATGGCTCTGGTGAGAAATGCTGGTAGTTCAACAATATGTAGAGGGTGCTAAAGTCTCTCCATCCTTCCTGAAGGATACTTTCCATTAGCAATGGCATCCATGGATATGATCATGGTGAGCAGGACAATTCCTGCTTTTTTCTGCAAACCTTAGAGTTTAGTAACTCAATAAACTTAGAAGGTTCACCTAGAAGGTTCACAGATACTGGAATTGTTAAATTATTAAAATTCATCAAGGGAATTTTATGGCAGAGAGGATTTTTATTGGAGAACTGCCTTTTATGATTTTAACCTTTTTGCATATAAAATAATATCTCAATAAAGTATTTGTATCACACTCTCCATTCCAAACATCAAAATTGCATAAATATATGCAGAGACATGCCCGCCTTCATTCAGATGGATATAATCTATTATGTTAATCACTGTTGGCTAATATTCCAATTTGCTCTGTAATAGTTAGAATTCAATTTTTTTTCTAGTTTTTATTTATTTACCAGTATTAGATTTTTTATAACACTTTTATTTTAGCATGTGTTATTCTGGGAATTGATCTGAAGTGGGATGCAGGACACAATAATGAACACATATATGCAGGAAGAAATAAGCCAAGTCCCATGAGTCAAGGATCTTTATATAAATGCACAAATTATAGGGAACAAACAGAAAGAAGTAGGAGTCTAAATGCAAATATGATATAGTCAACATTACAAAATCTGGTAGGATGAAACTCGTGAGTGAAATGTAGGGATTGAGTGATATACCGTAACTTACTCCAAAGTACTATGCCAGACAAAAGAGGAGAAAGAGTAGCTTCATACGTGTTGGTAGCCAGGAATTTTAGCATGAGTCTACTTGGAAGCTCTTTATAAGAATACAAGGAAGGGAAAATCATGAAAATAATATGATGATGGTGTGCTATCGATTACCAAGTCAGACTTTAGATATCTTAAAGAATTTGCAGAGAGAAGAAACATGGTAATAATAGAAGAATTCAACCATCCAGAACACAGTTGGAAACAAACAAAGTCAGCACTGCAAGATCTTCAGAGTTGGGCTTGCTGACTTCCATTTTCCAGACAAGAAATTCCTAGATTAAACATTTGAGAGTGGTTACCAAAAAAGGAAAAGCAATGAGAAAGTGGCCATGTGCAAGTTATATAAAAATAAAAACTGAAGCAGTCATTCATTCACACTAGAGTTCAGGAGAGCCAATTTTTCCAGAATTTGAGAAATACTAGGTAGGATCCCATGAATAGAGATCCTTACATCCAATGAAGTGCAGGTTGGGAATAAGATATTGGAAGTAAAATTGTATCCCATTCTAATGAGGAGAAAAATGGAAAGAGATTAGGAATCAGTTCTGGATGCACAGGGAGCTTTTCAATGAACTAAGAGGTGAAGGGGCCATATAGAGAAAATTGAATAACTGACAAAAAGGGGAATGATCACCAGAAGGAAGAAAAGAGATGACAAAAATTAATTTACAAATCCAAAATTTAATATGTGGTTATCTGTAATTTTCACAGAACAATCTCTCCCCACCTCCAAGTGTGCCAATTTAAATTCCATATACGCTTGTTTTCTGAGAGCCTACAGATCCCCTCATATCTGTCCAACCATCCTCTTTTCAAGAATAATGAAGTAAGGGGCAGGGAGAAATGTCATTTGTAGCATCTTCTTATGGCACAAAATGAATAGAAGAAATTAGCCACCTACCTTAAATACTTTGATCTGGCAGCTTGCAGAATGCAAGTGTTCTGTATACTCCCCATTTTCATTCTGTTTAAATGTATCCATTTGTATTCGGAATGGTACCCCTTTCTCCCCTCCATGTTTCCTTGGAGTAAATTCCGTACTAATACAGTGCACCTAGCCAAAAGAGATGTGCTTAGCGCTCAAATCCCAAATCATGCTGTTTGAGATTTGGGTTTTGGGTTTGTTTGTTTTTTAATGGAAGTATTTAACAAGCCTTATGTGGGGAATTTATGATGATTGCAATGTCCCAGGGTCATGTGATCACCTTCTGCAACCTTCTGACAAGTGAAGTCAGTGAGGAAGCCAGATCCGCTTAACAACAGTGTGACTAACTTAACAAATGCAATGATTCACTTAACAACTATGGCAAGGAATGTCATAAAATGTGGCAAAACCTACTGAACAATGGTGTCACCTAGCAACATAAATTTTGGCCTCAATTGTGGTCTTAGGTTGAGGACTGCCTATACCTGCTCTTACATCCTTGCATGTCAGGCAATTTTCCTTCAGTGCAAGTGGGTGAATCTGATGGAAATGGTGAAGTAAGGCAAGAAGGGGACACTATGTACTTCGGTAGCATATCTGCTGTCAAGAGGGTGATGAGCAGTCATGTCTAGCCCTCAGCCAGCCCACAACTCTCTCATCATCATGCCCCTCTGTTACGCAGACTGGAGAAGTGCCTGAGCTGCAGGTAGCCCATCCATTCTCCCATCTTGGCAGCATCATCACTTCTCCTATCCTTCACCTTGGCAGGGTCAACCAAGGTGCTCTGGATGCTCAGCTGATAAATATAATCTATAGTCCCAAAAGGGTTTCATGCTCAGCAATTCAGAGCCCTAATTTAAAAACCAAATACACTTACTTTAAAGAAAAAAAAACAGATTTGAAAAGAATTGATTTTCAAACATAAGTTAAGGGTGATCTGTCCTGCCCATTTAGTAAACATTCATTTCCTTAGAAGTGTTATTTTATGAACAATCTCGTTTTTATAGCAGCCATACAAGACCCTAGAGGTGCAATGTCACTGTTAAATGCACTGTATAATCCTATTTTTACTGTCTTCTCACAATTTATCATTGACATAAAGATTCCAACTTCATTTTAAATTATATTGAATTGTTTCTTTTGCTTTGGTCTGATTTCTGGGCAATACAGAAAGGAATACCAATTAAAGTTAAAGGGAGGCTGAAATAAAATTCTTAGTTTCTCAATCCCATATAGTTTCAATCAAATGTATCCCAAACAACATGAAAGAATGATGCCCTCTAATGGCCTGAGGTAAAACATATTCCACTTAGGGGTACTTTCTTTCCTTACCTGGATAAACGCAGATGCTCTCTTAGATGGATCCCACAGAAATTCAACTGTATTCAGCTGGGTGGGACTTGCTCTGGGATCTAAGATACCAACTGACAATGGGATATCTGTAGAAGAAAACCCCTAAAATATTAAAAAAATTAAAAATTGAAGACCAGAAACATTGCAATATAAACACCAGATGCATTTGAAAGACCAGCCTGTCACAACTAGCTGCAGGGTAAGGAACCTGGTCTGACTTTTCCATCTGAAATGGATTCCTGGAGTTGTATTTCACAATCCTGGGGAACTAAAGTTATCCTACACTATTTATATGTCTTCTGGCTTTCATAGTACAGGTAAAGAGTTTGTTTAATGTACTATCAGCAAAAATGGATATGCTTATTTAAAAGCCACTTTTCTAACAGCCTTTACCTAAAAAGTGAGAAATAAATACATTAATGCAAAAAAACCCAAACATTTCATTGATACTGGAATGAAATCTAAAAAAAGCAAAACCTTGTTGGTTATTTCAAGACACCAAGTATTTTCCAATTCATAAATATTACAACAGGTATAAAGAACGAACTGTTTTCCAATTCATAAATATTACAACAGGTATAAAGAACAAAGTGTTCTTTATACCTGCTGTATTTTACAGGCAAGTCATACATTCATGAAAGAAGCTATGGATATCATAATGAAAAGTTCTCACCTATGTCAAGGATGCGGTCTCCAGGCCGACTCCATCTCCAGCCTTCTAGCTGTTGGTGCTCGGTATATTGCAAACGCCGATCATGAAAAACTACCCGAATAATGCTCTGTGGTGAGAAAAGTGGATGAAATAATAAAAGAAGCTAGATGCAAGTATTTTAAAGAAATTATACTTTCCACTTATAAGACAAAGCTGATAGAAGACTTGCAATGTGAATTTTATTTAAGTGGGATGTGCAGAAATCACCCATCACCATAAAGAAGAATATTTTAATTAAAATAAAATAAAACTTCTATTCAGAATATACTGACAACAATCTGCAATCTGGAAAACTGTATTGTTTAGTGCTATGGTATCTTGTCATGTGATATCCATTGCAAACAAGATACATCCCATTTTGTAAATCATATCTTATTGTCACTACTTGTTTTTAACAAATCCTTGAAAGAACTAAAAATCAAGAAAGTGAAATGTTTGATGAAAGATTGAGTAATAGAATGGAGATCAATACTCTGAAATTTCCAGGAACTGTCAAAAGATAAAAGTGAGTGCTTTTATAATATAGGATATTAATCATTTGTCTTTATTTAATCAGACCATTTATTAAGGGAGAAGATCTTAGAAGTTTTATATCCAAATGAAGAGTCTGATAGAGATAAAAAAACAATCTGTGTTTAGATATTGATTTCCATGTTATGAACCAGTCTTGCGGGTATATTTTGAATTAGATGCATTGAGGATCCAATGGCCTTTTGTAGGTTGTGCTTCTGATTGCAAAGTAGCCTGTTAAAATTCCAGTGCAATTCATGAAGTTTATGTACATTTCTTTAGACAGAATAGAAATATGCAGTCATTTTATTACATGATATTTTTTTGTTTTTTTAATTATAAAATGCAATATATAAACAAATGTTGAATTCTTAAGTAATAGTAAAACTCCAACTTATAGTAATAAATTCTCAAGTCATAAATTTACAAGTCTGCTGTGCTATCCAAGTAGACAACAAATTTCTATTATCATACACTGGGGCAAATGTGGCAAACTCTGGATGTTGTCAAAAAACTACCCTTTATAGGTCAATATTATGAATGGCAGCAGTGGTGCAAAGACAGTCTTACCTAGTTGCGGTTTGTATATACCTGCAATGAAAAAATCAGTACCACTTGATTTGATCTTTAATAGATGTTGCACTGTTGCAAATAAGGATGGAGTCAAGAAATGTAAATTCTATTTCAGTCCAAAATATGTCTAACTTTGTGATCAGAAGACCAAAAGGTGTACATCAGTTGGTTTCAAACAGTATTTATTCTTTGAGATTTGAAGACAATGGGTATTCAGGTTTCCTTAAAAATGATTTATGCATCATGAATTATCATGTAAAATATGAAAGAATCCTGGATTCATTCAGGTTCTACACTTGGCAGACAATGTACAATGTACAAAAACTGCATCTAGAATTGACTGTGGAATATTCCAACATGTAAAGTGAATCTGGCAGAAAGGCACAGATTAAATACAAATAATTTATGAAGAAATTGTTCATGGTAGTTGGGGAATTTAGAAAATGTACCCAAAGCCCTGGAATTCCCATTATTTCTAAGTAAATCAGGAAACAGAGCAACCACTATGGCTCATATACCCTTAAAATATTTTCCAGCAGCATAATCTATATCCAGTAGCTCTTAAGTTTGGCAGCAGGAAGAAAATATCCTTACCTTTACATATTTTGTGCTTAAATCTTGAAACTCTCCCAATTTCCTATTCTCAAGTAGACGGATTTCATATGACTGACCTAGGAGTTCAAGGAAACATTTCCAAGTTGTTTAAGCATGTTGCAGCAAGAATAGCAAGAGACAGTTGCAACGGCATCAATCATATTTGGGAGAGATGCTTTGGAGATGTTGTTGTTTTTGACAATGTTCTCCTAACATAAGGTCAGACATTATTGCAACTTATGCTTAATTTAAATATTGTATTTTTTTAATCAATTATGTGGATACTCCAAGAATTTAGGGCCTTCTAATTCCTTCCAAGACAACTTGAAGCATATTACATGGTCTCTTTGTCATGTAATCATCTGGAAGAAATCTTCTTAAACAGCTACATCTTTCAAACCAGCTGCAGCTCCAAGAATACGCAAGTATTCTTGAATATTTTTCTATCATTGTTTCAGCAATATATGTTTTTTTTATTGTGTTGCACCATCAGAGTGAGATATTCTACCATTTAAATCCATAGAATTTGACTAATGGAACTTTGCTTCAGGAATTATCAGGAGAGGTTACTACCTATAGCCCTGGGCCCTGTGTCTAATCCTAAAATAAGGGGATAATCCCCATTGAGTAAGATAAAGGTAAAGGTTCCCCTCGCACATATGTGCTAGTCATTTTCGGCTCTAGGGGGTGCTCATCTCTGTTACAAAGCCAAAGAGCCAGCACTGTCCAAAGACATCTCCATGATCATGTTGCCGGCATGACTAAATGCTGAAGGAGCTCGGAACGCTGTTACCTTCCCACCAAAGTGGTCCCTATTTTTCTACTTGCATTTTTTTCATGCTTTTGAACTGCTAGGTTAGCAGAAGCTGGGACAAGTAATGGGACCTCATTCCATTACACGGTGCTAGGGATTCGAACCACCAAACTGCCAATCTTTCTGATCAACAAGCTTGGTGTCTTAGCCACTGAGCCACCACGTCCTCTTACACGTTTGAGTAATCATGTATAAATTTGTACTATTGCTGTTTTCCAAAAGCCAACTGCACATAGATGAATGGTAAATACTAAGCACTCCAGAGAATTCAAGCAATGACCTAAAACTGGTCTTCATACCATTACTTTAGTTAAAGAGCAGGTATAATGATGATCTGTTTCTTCTTTTTTGGGTTATTTACTAGCTTTCTGAGAAGCAATGGATGAGCACCCAAAGACAAGATCAGGTCTTTAAACGGCTCTATCACAAAAACCCTCAGCATGAAATGAGCAGATGTGTTTTTAGTAAATAGCAATGACTTTTCATTTATTTTAGAAATAGCTTTCAACATTCGTTTGATATTAAGCTTGTCATATGTTGCTATTAGAAACACAGTTGAACCTGGTCAATTGTCTTTCAAAATGGTTCAAAACTATAGAATTAACTGTAAGAGTTTGGTGCAATACAAGACCCCTTGGGAATTAAATCTGTTCTTCTATCGTCAAGGTAAGAATTTGGCATGTATTTCCATGTACATAAGTCTAATCAGAAATATAAACGTATTTATTTTGTATATAATACTGTTTGTTTGGTAACCAAATGTTGGGAACAAGAAAAAATTATAAATACAATAAAACAAGAAGCAGATACAGAGAAACTGGCTTTTCAAGTTCTTCTTCTAATCACTTCCCCTCCTTGTACAAGAATGCAGTTCAGTGTATAACAATCTAAAATGATAATCAGTATGACTTCTGGTTTGACCAGTGAAGTTGATCTTTTTTTTAAAAAATCTTTTTCTTATGCAGAGAAAAGAAAAAAAAGTTACATTTCTGGAATTTTGTTCAGAAATAATAGTGTGGTGTGTTTTTTGGTTTTGTTTTGGTTACCCTAAGTTTGCTTTACACCAAACTTCTAATGATATGGACTCTGAGAATTATGGAATTAGCTATGGCTGAATAAGAGTTCAAGAATAAGACAAAACTCTCTGAAAAAAGCAAAAAATAGTATAATCATAGCTCTTCTTTTATTGGAAACAAATAGAGCAAAAAAGAGGAAAAAACCAGGTGTTCCACATAAAGCTGTGTTTACAATAACTGCATACACTTTATTAAGATTATCAAGAATAAGAAGAGATTCCCTCCAGAACACATCAGCCACGGTCTCTGAAGACTTGGCTTGATCCAAGAGAGCTGGGATAGGATGAGCTGACTGCATGTTGCAAGTTTGACTTGGCACCAGTTCTTTTTTGTTATGGTTGTTTCTAATGTTTATGGTTTTAGTATGGCTTTAATGCAGGTAGTCCTCGACTTATGGCCACCATGGAGCCCAAAATTTATGTTGCTAAGTGTTAACATTTGTTAAGTGAATTTTGCCCCATTTTACGACCTTTCTTGCCACAGTTGTTAAGGGAATCATTGAAATTAGTAACATGGTCGTTAAGTAAAATCTGGCTTCCCCATTGACTTTGCTTGTCAGATGGTCACAAAAAGTGATCATGTGACTCCCCGGGGCACTGCAACCGTCATAAATATGAGTTGGTTGCCAAGTGTCTGAATTTTGATTGCATGACCCTAGGGATGCTGCAATGGTTGTAAGTGTGAAAAATGGTCATAAGTCCAGGCAGTTGTAACTTTGAACGGTCATTAAACAAACTATTGTAAGTCAAGGACTACCTGTAGTTTTTTATGTAATCTTAATTCTTGATTGGGAGCTGCCTAGAGTTTGGTAGAAGACAGGTGGCTATAAAAATGTTTTAAACAAACAAAAAACCAAATAAATAAATCACTGTTAAATGAGGCAGTCGCTAAACAACGACTACCTGTGTTTATAGTCCATCTTTTCTTACTGTGGTTTCCCACAAGCTGAGCCAATCAAAAGTAAAACCGCCTGCTATTAGGCCATTTCCAAAACAAAGTACAAATGGATATTGTATCACCGGTTCACAAGAGAATCGCTTTATGTAAAATGGGTGGGAAAAAGGCACAGGGAACTGAATATTGACTGTAATATAAATAGAACTCGCACTGGATACACTGCAATCACTAAATGTCTTTTGTAATGAGTCAAAGGTTTGCCACAATAAATCGGCTTTATCTGTGTGCCTTTGTGCCCTGGGAAATATAGTCTTCCAATATTTTATCTTGTCAACTGAGAAAGGCATGACAGCAGTTCAAGACATACCACAGCCAAAGAGATTTGTTTATATGGTTCTACTAAGCAGGCAATAATACATATATATTCGATGTGGTTCCACAATAATAATAAAAAACATAGTAAAATCAGCTAGGTCCACAATGTTCCTGAATAGTATAATATGCAGAAATTCCACCTGTATTCAAAAGAATTTTTATGAGCTCTCTGCATCAAGTAACACCATTTTTGCCTGCAATTAAAAACCTCATAAATAATACAGCAGTACATTTGGGCACTTAAGGCAAAAGAGATGCTTACTATCAATATAAAATGAAAATAAAACATTTGAAGGTGATATACTGACAGAAACAATAACAAAAGAACCGTGGGATTTTTTTTTCTTTCTTGTTTGGCAAATTCACTGCCAAGCATGACAGAACTTTAAGTTCCCTCTTAAATTTGGAATTGTGGGATTGGAAAAAATGGTTTAATGAATGAGCATCCAATTTTTCCTTACTTCCGATTTCCAAGGCTCAGAGAAAAGCTAATGACTGTTTTGCTCTGTAAAGGACGTCCTTTACAGAGTATGGATAGAAAGAGAGAGAGACTCTTGGTGTGTTGGGGCCATTTCAGGGGGAAAGGGAGCAAGCTTCACTTTTCACAGGCACTTAAGAGACTTCATTAGCCTGCTGTGTGAGAGAGAGAGACAGAGACTTTTGGCTGGGACTCCTGATGCTCCTAATAAAGGGAACATTTAGTTAAAAACAGCATGCTTGTCATGTTTGGGAGTCGAGTCAGAACACCTCTTTACTTTTTCTGAAAATCCCAATGATGTTTCATCCTTGGTATTCCGTGCAAAATGGAGGCTATAGTTACACAACTAAATGTTTCCTCTTCAGATTGTATAAACCTTTTTACCTTTTAGAAATAGATTGGTTGCTTTACAGCCAGAAGATACATGACTGTAACTATAGCCTCCATTTTTCTGCATAAACATTGGGAAAAGCTGAAATGTTTTAAGAAATCTTCTCCTTGTAGAACTCTCTTTTTATCTAAGGAGCTCCCCTAACTTTGTATGAGATGTTATATTATTTAATGATAATAATTTTCCTGCAATTTCTTTGCAAAGCCCATTTTAAGACAGTCTGTTTCTTTTGAAAAATGTCTAAACTATGCTGTATGAACTAACTATGTCAAAGAAATAACTTTTTGAGAGTTCCTAGAACAAATGATCCTTTGAACTGAATGAAAAGATCTTCAGCTTTAAAGAGCACATGCGTTGGTTTACATATCTAGTACAATATGGCAAAGCCTTCCTTCTGTAAGGATGATTTATGATTCTAACATCTGCCTTCTTTTGATCACAATGCAGGAGTTCACACAGAGAGTACATTCAACAGCACAAAGTTATGAAGAAGCCTACAATTTTCTTGGAACGAACTATAAAGATAATTATAAAGACAGATTGCTGTCCAGAGGGCTCAGTTAAATTGGCATGATACAGAAAGGAAAGGTGGAGAAAGAAAAAAAGCCAAGAACTGCAACAGCAGTAGTTTTGCCAGCAATTTATATAACATTAATTTGGCTTTTTATTTGCCATGATGATTTTCATGGGAGGAAAAGGATCCAGTGAATTCCTGCCCTGCAAATCAACAACAATTGGGGATGTAGGTTATTTCTGGTAGGAGAAGAAAGTGGCTTCAATCCTGGGAAGAGAGCCAGGCTATGACTTTTATTATGGCTGTCCCTATTCCCTTGATTGGGATTGAATGAATGAATAAACTTTATTACAGTCCTAGACCAGCAACAGACACCACTATTTACATATACATAAAAATATTGTCATTATAATACATTACTAGTAGATAATAACATCCCTATTAAGAAAATACGTGTTCTCAAACTATTAGGGTCACTCCCTAGTTTATATCAGTGGAGATCCAATAAGTATGTGTGTAAATATCATTTTCCAAAGATCGTTCTATCTACAAAAATTGTCATAAACTGACCGCTATAATTCTGTAACCAGTTTTTTCCTTGTAGACATTGCAGCAACACAGAATTTTGCTATTACATGGGTAATACCTGGGTTTGAATCCTGGAGGAGAAAGTCTACATAAAAATTGTCTGCCCTCCCTGGCAATCTCTCTAGTAAGGGGAGAATATACAATGACCTATAAACTCTGTATAGCTCATAGTACAATAAAACATGTGAGATATCTTCAACTTCTCCTTTACCACATATACATACCCATTCTGCTATTGGTGTTTTCTTATACCTGTCCTGAAGAAGTGCTGATGGGAGAATATTGAATCTGGCTCTAAAGAAAGCTATTCTTTGTTTTGGGAAGGTCAGATCATTCAGATATCTTGCCGATTCCCACACTCGCTGTTTGATTCTGTCCCTGCTGTGGCAAGCCAACCTATTTAATTCTTCTTGGAACTCCATATCCTTCATTCTATGATTACTACTTACTTTGCTTGGTCAAAGCCTAGGGACATTAAGAATACTGGTGAGAGTCCATAAGAACCCAGTTTGTGGCCTATTGCCTGCTTCCAGGGGGAGGGGTAGTTATCAATCAGTATTAGAGGGGTCAGTCCCTCTGGGAAGAAATGCATTTTTAGCCAATGCATGATCATCATCTTCCAGGCTCTTACCTGAATTTGAGGCATGCCTGTCTCAATTCTTACTTGGGCATTTGGAGTTCCTTTGGGTGCAGATAAGATGGCTCTCAGGAATTTGGTTTGAATAGGTTCTAGCAAGTCTTTTTTTGCAAGGGTTCCTGTTTGTGCCCCATATAGGATTTGAGCCAATGTTTTGGCCTCAAAAAGTTTTAAGGCCGCAGGTACTAATTGCCCACCACCAGTGTAAAAAAAGTGTTTAATTGCATTTGAGGAACTATAGGCTGCTTGCAGTGTGTGATCCAGGGGCACCCTCCATGTCCCTTGTGAGTGGGATTAATTTTTACTCTTCTGACACTCAGAGTTCAAAAGTCTATGGAGATTCTCAATCATCCAGGTCATAGTTGTCCCAAAGGTGCTTTTTCCAAAAGGCAATTAGGCTTTCTTTGAAAATGTTTCACTTCTCATCCAGGAAGCTTCTTGAGTTCTGAACTGATGAGAAGCAAAATGTTTTCAAGTTCTTCAAAATGTTTTCATTTTCACTAAGAAAATCAATTTGGCTTTTGAAAAAAGCACCTTTGGGACTCAAGAGTTCAAACTTCCCACTTTTTCCTTTCTGTGTTTCAGGAAGAATATTTCAGAGACAAGAAAAAAGTCTAAGATAGGATGAATAAAATGATAATAGCGTATTAATTTCTGCCTAAATATAACTGAATTTAGATGCTGGTGTGGATGGGTACAAAGTTACCAGTTTGTTAATGCTATGGAGAGGGAATGGACAATTTCTTCTCCATTTTTAGTGTTAAGTTTTAAAATAGGCAATGACGTCTGGTCAGCACTAAGTTTAGGGGAAATTAAAATAATAAATGTGATTTTACTACTACAAAATGCATCTAGTATGAATCTTTAGCTTTTATGTCTTTTAAAAAGTGAAAAAATGGTAATATATCTTTGAATAATAGTTCAACAGGACTGTAACTTATGAGGTGGAATTTTTCCTCTGGGGCTTAATTTCCAATAATATTTGGGGAAAATAAGGAAATAGAATGAAGGACTACATTGACCTTAATTTAATAAAACATAGATTAAGTTAAATTTTTAACAATTTTCTTAATGCCTACTTATCCTTATATCCAAAGTATTATTCTAGCACTACTATATTGTTCTTGGTAAATCCTTATGGCACTGTACATGCCTATGTTGCTGTCAGTTTTTATTACATAAGAACTTTGTAAACATGTAGTAATATTGGGAGGGTTTTAGTTATGTTTAGTTATATGTTTCCAAAAACAATTCCAACTGCTGTTGTTAAATAGCTAATTCCTGTAAAACAGAATATATTTCATCCACACTAAATAGTGATTATAGGATTGACCTATAGATGACCAATCTGAGTGCTTGTGCCCAGTATCAAAATCAAAAAGAGTGCAAAACTGATTTTGGCATTTGTGAATTGCTGGAGTGAGCTAGGATAAAAATGCACTGAATCCAATAGACTTAATTTTAAAAAGCCATTTAGAGCATTAAATTCTAAGTGTCTTGAATCACTATATTACTACTAAAATTTATTTATTTTCAGGAATAAAAAAATGAATGTATTTCAATATCCATTTGAAGTTGGATTCTACAGTTGACATGGTTTTATACTGAATTGATATTAAAAAGACCAAAAAGCAAATATAAATAATATTCATTATTTTAAAAGCAATAACAGAACATATTAAAAACATAATATTTTTATTTACAAATAATTTTTGCCCCCAAACAAGGTTATGGAAGCATTGTCATCAATATTAATAGAAGAGAACTGAAAATAATATTTTCATTCTATTAATTAATAAAACTCTTCCTTTTCATAGGAAAATTTGTAATTTCAGGAAAAATAAATGTGAATAAATGCAATGTAGTAGAAGAAGGAAGGAATATATTTCTGTGTTTAGTATAGAGAAAATTATTGGTATTGATGTTAGAAATATCAATAGCACTTAGACTTATATGCTGCTTCATAGTGCTTTACAACACTCTCTAAGTGGTTTACAGAATCAGCATATTGCCCCAACAATCTGGGTCATTTTACCTTGGAAGGATGGGAGGCTGAGCCAACCTTGAGGCAGTCAGGATCAAACTCTTGGCAGTGGGTAGAGTTAGCCTGCAATACTGCATTCTAACCACTGCACCATCATGGCTCATTACAAAATGGAGTATCTTATTTTAAATTTTGTCAATCTAAGTTTGTGTGAAGCATGGCTTCTAGCAAATATATAATGCAGATACACATACAAAAATATGTGAGAAATATTCACACATTAAGGAAAGAGAAATCTCCAAAATTAGCTTAAAGCACAACTGACTGGATTCATGCAATAAGCTATCAATAGTATGCAAGTTCAACCTAACAACTGTGGACTGTACAAACATACTTTTTCCACAAACCAATCACTATTCAGGCCTCAATATTCATTGCTGTGTTGCATCTTTTATCTAAGAAGCCCAGAATCATACACAACATCCCCCAATTCATACAATGCATACACCCAGCACAAATGTCTTCCAGATGTGTTGGCTGACAACTCTCAGAATTACTGGCCAAATGGTGGCTATGCTGAATGGGAATTCTAAAGATATAAATTTTAACATCTAGAGGGAACTAGCTGGGAAAGACTGGTATATACTATCCAGCATTTTGTAGCAGAATCTCCATACTACATGGTGTACATTTTGTATTTTTCTATTGCACCTTGATTCCTAGATTTGGTAACCAGATAGTATTGTCATAAGCATTAACAAAGCAAAATCTACAATCTCTCACCATTCAGTAAAATGCTGTTTTTCTACCTTAACAGAAGAATTAAGGTTAAATGAGTACAACATTGGAACTGGCAATCACAATATTTTTCATTAGTCAAATATGCCCCTAACACAGAAGCAGTATAATATAATATAAAATATAATCTTCCTAAATATGCATAATTCTACTCCACTGTGGCACATTTTAGACACAATACCTTAAATTATGTTGGTCCCCCAGACATGCACAAGCAGCCTTGAGACCAAATTAGGGTCTGCTATGTTTAGTCATATGTTTAGAGCAATTAACCAATGGAACAGCTTGCCTTGTGGTTGCTTCATCACTGGAAGCTTTCAAGAAGAGACTGGACTGCCATCTGTCAGAAATGGTGAAGGGCAGGGGTGTCAAACTCACATCGTCACAGCAGCATCACATGATGTATCATGACTTTTTCCCCCTTTGCTAAACTGGGCATGAGCATGGCCAGAGCGTGACGCATCCGGCCGGCGGGCCATGAGTTTGACAGCCCTAGTGTAGAGTCTCCTGCTTGGGCGGGTGGTTGGACTAGACGACCTACAATTCTGTTAATCTGTTAGTCTTCAAACCACCAAAGATCAATTCAATCAGAATCCATTCAATTCTCTTTTGGTCCTACCTTGGTTGAGATAAGTCAGAGTCTCTTCATGAAGCTTTATGGCAGGAGACGTCGCTGCACAGAGCACATATTGAAACGGAGGGAGTTTTGCATCATTATCAGGGGAAAGTTGAGGCTCTTCTTGTTTAAAGAATGGCAATGCAAGCACATCACTGAAAAAATAAAATAAAAACTTAGTTAGCAATTGGTTGCCTTTTTTTACTGTACAGTTACAATGGAGTTAAAGTCAGAATCCTCTGAGCCCATACTGTATGAGTATTTTTCTTGTGAACACATTCATTTAATAAAGTTAACCTGTCAAAAAACAAAACAGATATCAATTTCAATCCATTTCAATACAACTACATTTATATGATGAAAACTGGCACAATAAACTCAATATGATACACAAAGGAAAGGATTTAGAAATATATGCTGTGATGCTACTGTTTTTCAAATAATCTTATTTAATGCAGTATGATATATTCTGTCACATTCATAGATGCAGATTGAATTATTTTTTAAAGAAAGAGTCATGTTAGTCTCTAGGATCAGGAGCAGCTGGGAGCTGGGTGGCATATTAAAGTTTAAGAAGTTTGCTATTCTCTAGGCTTTTATGGACTCTAATCAACTTCATTGGATGTATGGAATCTAGTGCTGGAAAAAGGATGGGGAAAAACAGAAAGATAATGTATGAACACATGCTCCTACTAGTGATGTGAACAAAAGGTCCCAACGGTGTGTGTTTTTTTTTCAAAAGACAACTGGACTTTGTTTTTCCTTGAAGACGTTTTGCTTCTCCTCCAAGATGTTTCTTCAGCTCTTCTTCAGAACTGAAGAAGCTTCTTGGATAAAAAGTGAAACAGCTTCAAGGAAAAATAAAGTCCAGTTGCTTTTGAAAAAAGCACTTTTGGGAGAACCATGCCCTGGATGACTGAGAATCTCCGTAGATAAAAGGGGAGGTAGCAATTCAAAAGGAAATATGAAATACATAATTCCTTTTTTTGCCATCAACAAAATATCATTGAAATATTCCATGAGGAAGAAGCAAATTAAAGCATTCAAGCCTTTAAAGATATCTTTATGATAAAGATATGCAGATCATGTTAGAAAATAGTTCCTTTTTAAAATAATAATAAAGGACTTGGTAAAAGGAGGCAGATTTCCCAAAATATGCTTCAATCTATGTAACTGTTCTTGATAAGACAAGACACTCCAAAATACTCCAACACTTCATCATTGCAACCTCCTCATAACTAACCTCTCCCACCAAGAACAAGGAAACATCTTCTCTCAGTCTATCCTCCCAGAAACTACCATTCCTAGAAACTATTCCCAGTTTCAAAAGTGCACACACACACACACACACACACACACTTTATTTAAAAAAACAAACAAACTAGGTACAAAGACATGTGTGCATGTATAATAGATTCCAGGCATGAATCTCATGCTCGGTTAATAGTACATGATAATACCTATATGTATAGCTTGATAACTGCAGGAGAAATCTATTATTTGTTCATATTCTGATGTCCTCCAGAAAAGTTAGAACTAAGATCTTGTTCAATTCCTGATGACTTCCCTGACTATTCATGTATTTTCAATAGCAGTATGGATATGGTTGCCACTGCTTTCTTCCAATGAGTTTTTTCACCCTATGTTTACCTACAGGTATTTCCCAGTGTCTGCCATCCAAATATGAATCATATCTGCCCAGACTCAGTTTTTCTGAGATAAAGTAAGGTATACCAGGTGTGCCTCCAGGTGGGGTATGCTCCAAATTTCCAGTCATGTGGCTTTTAAAGACCACTCTTCTTGATTATAGATAAGTTTATGTTTAGTATTTCCAAACAAGTTGGACCACATTCTAAAACTATTTAGTCATAAGATTATGAACAAATATGCCAAAAGTTAAAAAGACTGGGTGTATATAATGAAAAATCCAGTTAGAAACCATGTGGTTTCAGGAAACTAATATTTACAGTATTCCAAGTTCAGTTGGAAACCGTGAGGTTTCAGAAAACTAATATTTTATAGTATTAAAACTAATTATGCTGTATCCATAGAACATTGTGGTCTATAAAATGAATGAACAAAACATACATTGTGCCTTCTTCTAAGAAGGAGCCATCAAAATATTTTCTTATTTTCTAATGAACCAAATTCATTTAACTTAATTGGCTTAATTTTTGCTTTTGATTCTAAATATTCAAGAGATGCAACATTAGGTCAACTATCTTCCATAAATATTTGTGTGCATGTGGAAAAAAAACCCACATTTTCCAGATGTCACCACATCTACAATTATCAATAAACATCAACTAAAAATTAGGGCAAGAAGGTGTTTCTCTTGTGCCTACACAGATTAATAATTCACTTTTTCACCAGCAGGAAGATAAAAAAATTAGCTGAATCCATTAATCACATCTGTTTGATAGTAAACATGATATAAAATCTTAATTGAAAGAGAATGTGATTTCATTTTATGGAGAACTAAAGTTAAAAAGTATGTGAACCTGCAAAGTTAAACATGAAAATTTAGACAGCTTTGCTGGTAACTGACAACATCCTGACAATATTATTTCTTTATTTTATAGTTCGTTGAAATAATTGTTTCAAAGACAGCAAAATAATACATTTTAAATGCAATATAGAATTTAGGTTAGCCAGAATCTAAACCAGTAAAGTACATTATGTTCTTTTCCTCTTCAGGTCTACTATATAAAGTCTTTATACCATCTCAATATAGAGAACTACCATAATGATAACTGGAAATGTATAAAATGACTGTATATTAATAAAGTTGTAAAAGGGTGGTTGTTATGAGCACACTATCTCCTCCTTTTGCTAAATCAAAAAACCAGAGTGAAGTAGTGGCTAAATGAGTATTCACCAATCTGGTGCCCTCCAGATATATTGGGTCTTGTGATCTGGATCTTGTTTGTTTTAATAGAATTTATATATTCTAAAGGAACAATAAAACACAATTTCAAACAGATTTATAGCCTATGTACAGATAGTCCTTGACTTACAAACATTTATTTAGTGACTGTTCAAGGTTACAACAGCACTGAAAAAAAGTTCCTTAAGACCAGTTTTCACACTTATGACCATTGCAATATCCCCATGGTCATGTGATCAAAATTCAGGTGTTTGGCAACTGGCATGTATTTATGGCTGTTGCACTGTCCCGACTCCCGGGGTCATGTGATTCCCATTTGTAACCTTCCCAGCTGGCTTCTGGCAAGCAAAGTCAATGGGGAAAGCCAGATTCACTTAATAACTGAAAGATTCACTTAACAACAGCAGTCATTCACTTAACAACTGTGGTAAAAAAAGGTTGTAAATTGGGGCACAAACTCACTTAACAACTGTCTTGCTTAACCACAGAAAATTTGGACTAAATTATGGCCATAAGTCAAGGACTACCTGTAGACATTCTTACAAGAAAGTCTGCACTTAGTTCAGAACAGATTGAAGGATGAAGTGGATTGGAAATATGCTTAAATTAGAATAATGTCATATTTTGGCATTCCAAATTGTCCAAAACCATGTTCTCTCCTTTGAAAGCATAAACAAGGGTCAATTTTTGAATTATTATTTTTTAAGGAAAGTAGTAGAGGATATTTCCCTATTATCTGTTGGCATGTGTACTGGAAAACCATCACCATGCTTTTAATAGGTTCCACACTGAAACACCTATTATTATATACCTCAGGACTAAATTTAGATTGCTGTTCCAGGGCTGGAAAACTTTCCAGATGGTGTAACCTCTCTCTTCCCCCACCCCCAGCCATTTTATATAGCATATTTGCATTTCTTTTATGAAAAAATCCCTTACAGTGAACTATATCCATTGTTTTTGAAAGATTTAGATTTATAGGCCTGACCCATCCCAAGGGCTGGGCTGGACCTGCCCCTTTCCAGAATCATCCCACACTCAAAATTCTTACACTTCAGTTCTGCCCAGAAGCCTACATCTAGATGGGGGTCTCCACAGATTCATGTTATACTCATACTCCAATTCCCATGCCCCCATCTATTTTACCTGATTCTCACGAGAATATGCTTAGTTCAATTCCAGTGGGAAAATGCTAATTTTAAAACATCCAGTGAAGTTAAGGAAGTAGATGAACAATGGGATAATAAATCTCCCTCATTTAAATTGTATGTTCAGTTTCACATTCAAGAATCCATTTAAAATTATGCCGTCTTCTTGATCAGAAAAGTTAATATCCAAAGAAGGAAAATTATAATTATATTGCTGGCAATATTGTTTAGGTGGTAGAAATACAGGAAATAAATCTCATAAGGCTGCATTTTATTTTAGTCTGCTACTGATTTGAACAAGGACTAGAGAGCATTAGCCTTTGACCAGAAAATCTGGGCTAGAGAACATTTCTTTGAAAAAACAAAATAACATGCCCTATATATACATTGGTAACCAAATGAAGAATGCTTACTCTTCAGGTTCCC
Source organism: Naja naja (assembly GCA_009733165.1). Lineage (NCBI taxonomy): Eukaryota > Metazoa > Chordata > Lepidosauria > Squamata > Elapidae > Naja > Naja naja. Next base: position 239,119,742 of record CM019148.1, on the reverse strand, counting down.
TGCTTCCATAACTAGCACAAAAGGTAATCCTTGACTTACAATCACAATTGAGCCCACAATTTCTGTTGCTAATCGAAACATTTGTTAAATGATTTTTCCCCATTTTATGATTTTTCTTAACACAGGTTAACAAAAGTTATTAAGTGAACCTCTGCAGTTGTTAAGTTATTAATGCAGTTGTTTCTTCTTAGAGTCAATGTTGGAAAAACTTGGGAATTTTCTCTCCCTACTTTCCTTCTCCCCCCCCCAAAAAATATTAACATTAGGGATTAAGAATATATTTCTGTGTACAGTTAAAAGTACAATTAGAAATAAGCACCTGGGGCTCGGTTCACACATTTTGGAAAACCATTATGTAGTCTGTTTGGTTTGTTTTACTGCTGGGTATACTCTGTCACTGTGTCTTATGCAAGCAACAAAACAGGGTTGTGAAATTATCTAAAGACACTTATTCTGTACTAGGATGTTCTGTAAACCAAAGAAGCATCAGACTGCTGTGAATTTAAGCTCCAAATTAAATGAAACTATATTGTGTTTTTCAAGGAAATCTATCTTGGTCAGAAATAATACAGGTAAGCCTTCCTTACGCCAATGATCACTTTATAAACGTATAGTAACAGCAGGCTGGGTGATACAAAAATAGTAGACACAAAAATGCAAAATATTGGACTTCCGGGTTGAGCCTTCTCGAGAACAGGCGGCGGTTTGTGATCGTCCACGACCGCAGCCTGGCTCTTGCGTCGGAGAGCCCCGATCCTGCAAGGCTCGGGGCTGAAGCTGCCTCGTAGGGGCGGCGGAGAAAGGGAAATCTGCCAGCCAGAGTGAGGGGAGCCGCATCTCCCCTTTTGGGTCTGGTCTTTCCCTCCGAAGACGTCAAGAAGTGGTGGTCAAAATGGCCACCTCGAAGAGAAGGTCTCAACGGGATTAAGATTGGTGCAGGAGGAAAGAGAGAAGTCGACAGCAGAGGAACCGGGAGTATCGGTGGTAAGATCAAGGCACCCGGATTAAGATAAAGATGAGTTTTAAAAAGAGAAACAGAAGTGGCGCAGTTCCAAGTGAAGAAAAATAAGTAAAATATTTTTGACAGCTATAAGGGGCTTCGAACCGGAAAGGAAGAAGCCAGCGTAAGAACTTAAGTTTGGGGCTCGGAAAACTTTGAATATCAAAATAAAAGGAAAGGGTTAAGACTCTGTGCAGAAAGTGCCACTTTGTGGAGAAAAATTGGAAGCTAAAGAAGTAAGAAACTATCTTGTTCCTTTGTGGATTGGAGTTGTTACATTTTAAAGAGCAAGACTTATAGAAAGTGAAAGCTTGAATACACAAAGACGGATTACTGGACTAATTGGTGATATTGATATAGACTCTGGACCTGGGTTAGGATCATAGAAAATTTAAAGAAGAAGAAATAAGGAAAATTAAAATTTTGGTGGTCATCCAAAGAATTAAAATGGAGTTTAAAAGTATGAAAGAACTGTTACAGGAAGTGACTGAACTAACTTGGCATGTTGCAGAAAATATGGGCATTCAAATGCTGAATAAAGAAGAAGGAGCCTTGGAAAGGGTGGAGCCAGCACAAGAGAAAGCCATCTTAAAAAGACAATTAATACAAAGATTAATACAAATAAAAGGGAAAGGAAGGGTGGCTAAAAAAACGGAACCTAAGAAAGTATCTAAAAAGGGGAACATTTGAAATTAAGCATGTTAGAAAGGTTCAGAAGGAAAGGAACAGAAAGGTAAAGAGAGAGAGAGGGATTCAAACTGGATAGAGAAGGGGAGAGCAGGATAATAGGGAGGAGAAGGGAGCCAGCACAAGCGAAAGCCATTTTAAGAAGACAACTAACACAAAGATTAATACAAATAAAAGGGAAAGGAGGATGGTCAAAAAATGAAACTTAAGAAGGTAATTAAAAAGGGGAACATTTATGAAATTAGGCATGTTAGAAAGGTCCAGAAGGATAGAGAGCAGAAAGGTAAAGAGAGAGAGAGGGATTCAAACTGGATAGAGAAGGGGGATAGCGGGATAAAAGAGAGGAGAAGGAACAAGAAACAAGAACAAAAGATAGAGAGACACGGGAATTACATAATAAAGAAACTTGTTTGCATAGAGATAATGGCTAACGTATTTAAAAGGGGGGTTCTGCATGAAGAAATGGTAATAAGAATATATTGTAATTATAAAAGTGTAAAACAATAGGGGTTACTGACAATTTTACTGGTAAAAGGTCACATTTTTATTTCTTATTTACAAAAGAAAGCTAAATGATGATTAGATGAATTGAATTAATTGAAATGATTTTAGAAAATGCCTAAAAATGAGATTTGTCAATAACCAAGATTAGTTATTTTTATTATTATTTTGGAACCATAAATAAATCTTAGGGGGATATGTGTTGCAGAACCCGATCGATTAGAGATATATTGTAAGGGAGCTTTTCTCCTTTTTCTTTTTCTTTTTTCTCTATCTTTCGTTTTAAAGGGAATGATTATGATTATGCTACTATATTAACCACTGAGGTGTCACTTTCAAAGTAGTAAAGGGGGCAAGTCTAGGTTTTTTTTTCTCATTCTTTTAGTGTTAAAATTTGTGGATTTAGAATTATGGAGAGAATATGTGATGAAAGGGCAAATCTGATGGATAAAAGAATTCTGTAAATGATAAAAGAGTATTAACAATGTGAAGATAATTAAAGGATAGATATGGATGAACTTTATCTTTAATATGATGGGCAAATATATTGTTATTTGTAAGATTTATAAATGAAGTTTTTAAAATACATATGTATATTTGCAATTAACTCGAAATGAACTGGGGGGCTATACAGATTGAGATTAAGATTTGAGATTAGGATTAATTTCTTTGACCCTTTGTCTGCTAAAATGGAATAGAAGTGAAGTCAAATGTTTAAAATGAATATAGATCTACTGTCATATTTGCATGTAAAAGTGACGACCCGGGAACATGCTGTCTACTGAAAAGAGCTGTTTTAAAAAATTGTTAAAAATTGAATAAAATTTGTTTAAAAAAAATGCAAAATATTGTTACATTTAATTCTATCAAAATCATTAAAAAGACGACTCAGCGTTAGCCTCAAAGGATTCTGTCCTTCACACAAAGAGATTTAAAAACAACATAAGCAGTACCTGGGAATCACATATGGATGGGAACATGACTTTACAATGAAACATCAGCTTCCACAAAGCCTGCTATGAATTCACCTTGGTGGCAAGACAACTGTTTTACACAATTTGCTCATTCATGGATAAATTAATGAATTTACTTCAATTTCTGGATTTGCACAATATACTGCATCATAAACATCCTGTGGCCTGGCTCCATGCAATATGTTGGCTAAACATGATTAGCCTGAGTGTCCTGTAGCATAATTTTATTATATTAACTGAAACATAAGATTGAAACAATGGTAGTTTCTACTCCAGTCCAGGAAAGGTATCTCAGATGATTCTTGTGCTTTTCGGAATTGCACAGAACAGAAAAATGCACTGGATGCGTCTAACAAAGATGAGCAGTGATGAGAGAAGCTAAAGACAGCTGTGTTCCCACCCCCAAATGCATGGGAGTAACAACTTTAGCAGGGCAGGCCCAGCAGGCTCATAAAATGACAACAATCATAGCAGGGTTCCTTATCTTACAATTATATGATTTCAGCAAATTCAGAAGTACTTGTGTTTGCCTCTGGGAAGTTAAGCTGGCAAAATGGCATTATCCACATTTGTGCGTCAATTATTTGCTTACCCCTTTCAGATCTATTGAAAAGTAGATAGAGGTAAGTAAGGATGACAACTCCCAGACTTTTTAACCAGCAGGATGTGCTGCTGGCTAAGGAAATCTGTAAATTGAAATGTGCCCCATTGGAAAGACAAGTGGGGAAAAGGTGTACTAGTTGATAAGGTTTAAGAAGCCTGGCTCCTGACCTAGGCAAATTCTCACATGCTTTAACTAGACTAGAGTCGGCAAAGTGCTATGCGACAGGTCTCAGGTTTCACTTAAGAGTAGCATATATTATAATCTTCTGTAAAGTTTCCTTCAAGTCATATTCAGCGCCTGGTGACTTCATAGAAACATGAGGTTATCTTGGTGCATCACTACATTTCTCTGGGATGTTTTGTTTTCTAATTAGTATACCTATTGGTATTCCTTGTAAGTTTTTTATCCAAATAGTAAGCTAAGCTCCAAGTTTAGAACAGATTGGGCAGTTGCTGCCACCTTTTGAGACACACTCTAATCCTTAGATAATGACATTAAAACTTCTAGCAAGACTTCTTGCTTTCAGCAAGACATTTAAGACATTAAAACTTCTAAGCAAGAAAGGTGGCTTCTCAGGCACAATGACTAAATTAACACAGAAACAAAAGCAAGCCAAACAAACAATATGATTTGTGAATCTGATTTTACCCAACCAATTCTGCTTTCCTTACCCTCAATTCTATCCAATCTGATGAAGACTTATGGAACTCTGAAAAATTGTTTACTTATTATGGCATTTTAGATAGCTTTAAAAAGATGTTGCTAAACAATATATTTTTAAGCAGCATGAACCATTTTACATTTTATTAAAAAAAATTCCCTAATTTACATACATAAAATCACATTAAAACAAAGGAGTCCTCCACTTATGGCTTGCTTCTTAGGGGGCTCAAATGAAGTCCTTCCATGTAGTCTTTCACTGTTCACTGCCCTTTTTTGCTTAAGGATACTTAAGTAGAACATGACTAACATAGAAATAAAGTAGGAAAAAACTGGATTCATCAAGTCCAGTAAGTAAAATTAATTAAAGGAACTACCCATCATGCATAAACGGGTGGGGTAGAGTGGGCAGGGTTGAGGCCACAGATTTAAAGAATCATTAGACAGTCTTTTAAAGCTGCAAGTGTTTGGCACTTCTGAAAGAACACTTTGTGTTTTCCAAATGTGTTTATTAAATGGTTTTACTTCAGGCAACCTCATCTGAGCATCTTTATTCATTATAACCAATAGGTTATTTTCTTTTAAAAATCATCTACATCTAGTTAAGAAGGACTGATATGTGGATTATGTTTGAGGGTTTTTCTGCAACAAACTAAGCATCTTTTATTATATGAAAGTTTTGTTGATCACAGTCTACTTAACAAAGAGTTTCCATATACCTGATGGAAACCTGATACCTGATATCCTCAAAACTTTTATGCTATAATAAATTGGACAGTTTTCAGTCTTTAAAATTGGCTATTTTTCTTTGCTTTGAAATGTCACAAGATCTTTCGTTTCTTAAACAGCAATGTGTCTATAGATACACCAGAGAGATGGCTGAAGCAAGGATGATTTGTAGGGACAGAATGACTTAATTAGTAGTTTTGTGGAATGTTGATTCAGTTACATTTCCTTTTCTTTTTTTCTTATCTCCTGCTTTCCTTTCCTTTTACTTCTTGTGGGTTCCCCCCTCCAGTGCTTTGCATTATCACTGCATATTCTGACACGGATTTGCATAAGGAACTGCAGCAAAAACAAAGGTTTTGAACCTTAGAAACTAAGACAGAGACACACTATAACCAGTATAACTCTTGCCTTATTTTTAATTGTTTCTGCTTCTATTCCTTACTTTTTGGTACTACATCTTTCAAACTGAAAGTTGCTTTGGGTTCATTGATTATTGGATTCTAATAAAGATATGATAGATTCATACATTTGTAGGTACGAATATATAAAGTTGCAGAGTTCTATATGGAGAGCTAGTTTGGTGTATTGCTTAAGGCATTGGGCTAGAAAAAAGGAGATGGCAAATTTTAGTCCTACCTTAGGCAGTATATCACCTGGGTGTTCTTGGGCCAATCACTATCTCAGCCCTACAAAGAGGGCAATGGCAAATCACTTCCAAAAATCATTGCCAAGAAAACCGCAGGGACATGTCCAAGTAATTGTCAGGAGTCAAAACTGTAAGGCATATACTCACAAAAAAGAAAGTCATAGGTTACTGAAAAGATAAGCCTGCCAAATTAGAATAGTATTTCATTTATTATTTAGTAAATGTATTAATCTTTTCACAACATAGTATATTACAACATTTCAACATTGACTATCATACTGACCCTCCCACAACAGGCAGTGAGGGAAAAAAGTATGAGATTTTAAAAACCATAATTGACAGACACAAATGGGGGAACCACAGAATGCCAGACTGCTGGTTATTTAGTCCAAATTATATGGTGTACCATCTTTCCATCTTCAGACTCCGCCATAAATCAGTTTCCCTAAGTCACACATTTTTAACGAATCTGATTAGTCTGATTTGAAATAGTTAACTGTGAAAATAGTTAACACACACACTGATATGAAATAGGAGCTGTAATTGGCAGAAGTTTTCTGTAATGTTCACTTCTTTAAATATTTCTCAGATATCCACTAGGGAGGGTGGTCATTAGGTACCCCAATATATTCCACTACACAGAGAACAGGCAGCAGTTCATAGAGTGTGTAACAACCTAGATACATCCCTCTCTCCCAGTTTGTAGAGTAACCACAATGCAAACAGGCTCCCAGGATGGAATCAACCCATTTCAGACATTCTAACATCCAGGAAGTCACCCCCCAAATAAAGATGCTCAAGCAGCGTTCATGTATAACTTGAATATCCCAAAGGCGTTTTTTTTTTCCAAGAGGCAACTGGGCTTTCTGGTTTTTCTTGGAAGATGTTTAGCTTCTCATCCAAGAAGCTTCCTCAGCTCTTCAGAAAAAAAGCACCTCTGGGACAGCCATGAGCCGGATGACTGAGAATCTCTATAGATTTATAACCTTACACTCATATTGATCTGGGAGAAAAGGGCACGATCCTTGTTAGCAAAATCTGTCTATTCACAAAACCAGCCCTTCGGTTGTTATTTTTCCGCTTTCCGTTCTTTTGTTGTTTCCCCCACCGTTCATCGTATGATGTCAAATCTTTTAAAGCGGAGTGGAGCTTACGCCGTCAGTGATGCAGCCAATTACCCGAAAAGAGCCGTTCTGGACCGAAAGTGCGATACATTACAGTACAAAACCATCCAAACTCCGGGCGCAGGTTGGTTCTTCCTATAAAGCTGCGTTCTCCGCTCCTCCCGCCCGCAGGATAGCCGGCAGGATCCCCACCAACGCCTCTCACCAAAAGCTCAGGATCCCTCCTGAAGAGGGCACATTGAATAACACGGGCTGATTCGCGCTTGTTAAGATGCCCTCGGGTCGCCCCCCCCACGCCCCTCGCTTCAGAAACCTCTCTCGCTTCAGCCCTTCCCCAGATTCAGACCGAAGCGATACCACCGCCGCCGCCGCCCCAATGCAACGCCGCTTCGCCAAAGTAGCGGGCGATGGTTTCTCCTCAGCAGCCACTTTCGCTTCTCCTGACCGGTCGATCCGCACGCGCGTTTTCTTTTCTTTTCCCCTTCTTTCCCCTTGGCTCGTGGGCATCCCACGTCCTTTTCCCCGACCCGCCCGCGGCTGCTCGCCTTCGCCTGACTCACCGCAAGTAGCTGCCCGTCGAGTGCTGGTTGTAATGCTCCGGCTGCGTGTGCCAAAACAGCATCTTTGCCCTCCGCTCGCCGGCCAAGCCAACCCCCGAGTCCAATCCTTTCGGCCGGGTCGAGCTGCCACCTCGAGGCACTCAGGTCAAGTCAGTCAAGTCGGGAGCGGCGAGGCAGAAGCGACGGCGGCAAGCCTTCGAACGGCCGGAGCCGCGCTCGGCTGCGCTTTTATTGGTCAAGCCGCGTGAGCCGCTGGGCGGCCGCTCCCCAGCGCTGAGGTCAGGCGCGAGTGCCTTTGGCTTTCCCGGGTTGGGTTTTTTTTCCCCCTCTCCCTTTCCTCTGCTCCCCTCCGCCCCGCCGCGCCTGGGCGCCGGTTCCTTGGCTGATTATCGCCTGCGGCATAGGTGGAAAAGCTGAGGAGGAGCCACCAAAGCAGAGGGGAGACGAGGGAGGCGCAGCAGCAGGGCGAGAGGCGGGCGCCTCTTCCCCGGAATACCTTCCCTTCGGTCGGCGCCCCCCTCCCCCGTTGCTGGACTTGGCATTCGTGGGGGGGGGGGCGCTTAGTCTCTCTTGGGACACTTCGCAGCCTCCCCCGAAGTTCAGCTGAGGGAGGGGGAAGGCTTCTTCTCCGTGGGTTCTGGAGAGGGTGGTGGGGATTAGCTGTGACCCCTGCGGGAGAGGGTCTGCGTGCGGAGTACGTTAAATGTTTGAGTCAGATGACCCTGCCATGGAAAAAAAATGCTTTCTTTTAATTACTCTTTTTAGTCAGGCGGGGATTAAATTTTATGTTCTGTGAATTGGAATTTGAGGGGAACTAAAGTGGGTTTGTTCCAAAAATAGGGAGCTGTGCCTCGGTTTACCCAATTGACTCAGTTGGAGGGAATATACGATACCCACCCACCCAACCAGCCAGGGGAATACATGCCTCCAATGGCCTGGTTAGCTTTCCTGAAGTAAATATGGGTAGTCCACAATTTACAGAAGTTCATTTAGTGATCATCCAAAGTTACAGAATCACTGAAAAAAAGTGACCTATGACCGTTTGTCATACTTAACAACCATTGTGGCATCTCTATGTGGCCCTGTGATCAAAATTCAGATGCTTGGCAACAGACTCATATTTATGACAGTTGCAGTGTCCCTGGGGTCATGGGATCCACCTCTGGCAAACTTCTGACAAAGCAAAGTCAATGGGGAAGCCATTCACTTAATGACTATGCTGCTAACTTAACAACGGCAGTGATTCACTTAACAATGGTGGCAAGAAAGGTTGTTAAATGGGGCAAATCTCACTTGACAAACATCTCACTTAGCAACATAAATGTTGAGCTCAATTGGGGTCATAAATCGAGGAATACCTGTACAGCTTTTTAAAATGATCAAAGGGGCTGCTTTCTTTGCACATTGCATGGCTATGCAGCGCACTGATAGCAGATTTCTGGGGTTTGGTTTTTTGTGGTTAATTTTTAAGAGCCTCAATCTGCCCTCAGGTCTCCCAAACAGGAATCCAAAGATAAGATAACCCAGTCCCATGCAACTCCTCAAAAGTCAGCTGCTGCAAAGGCAGACATTACATGATCTATTGAACCCATAAACTAGCCAGCCCCATTTTAATCTAGCGTGTTGTGTGTGAAACCACCCTAGGTGACTGGTGTATGGTTCAGAGTATTTTGAAAATGCAGCCTGGGTGAATTGGAAAAACCATAGTTAAGGTAATCCAGTTAAGAGAGTCAAACAGTCTAAATTAAGAGGGAAGATGTGGAGGCCACTAAAAATCCTGAGGAAAAACAGAATATCTTACAAGATACACCATTTAGAGATCATTTGAATAAGTGATTTAGAATTAGCTAAGCATAAATAATTTTGGGCAGAGTGATCTGAACTGGGATTGCTGAGTGGGGAGAAGGGAGGGAGTTATCTAGTTCTTTCCTGCTCTTTTTATTCCTTTTCCACAGCAATGGAAGATTGCCATGAATTAATTAATACTTTTGAATTGAAACAATTATTTTATATTATTTGATATTCAAAGGATGTTCAGTGGCTATAAATTGAATTGACACTGGATTCTCAATCTGTTACCATTCCAATACTAGGGGCAAATGTGTATTATCACAATAATGATTAATGATCCCTTAAAATCTTTTTAGCAGCAGCAGCAGCATTGCAATTGCATTATATTAATCAACATCTTTATAGTCTACATTGTAATTACTACTTTTGGTGGCTTAATTGTTCCATTTTCCATAAGAAGTACATTTTTTATAGTTGATTATCAAACCTACTGGAGGAAAACACTGAAAAAAATGAAATTCCTTTTTGTGAGATCAACATATATAAAAAGGGGAAAATAAGCATTGACTGAAAAATACAACACAGCAGCAAAGAATTTGAAGTATACTTTAGTTATATTTATCCTATAGTTTTACTCACATTTAATCTCCATTTTCTTCTCAAATTAACAAAATTATCTTTCTACCAATATCTACATCGTGTACATTGGAATATGGCCTCCCAATGTAGATTCTGGAGGGCACAATGAACAATGAAAATGAACCGAGCAGCACAGCTTCAGTAGGAATACCAGAGCTTGCTTACACCCCTGCTTATTAATTCAGTTGACTGATTATACCACATAGTGGACAGAACAATAATTATTTAGGGTAGTATAAATTAATAAATAATTGCATAATATAGTCCCTGTATAATAAGATAATAAAATTTCATAGGAACCTACTTCCTTGTCTTATGAAGAAGAATAGTAGTTTTTCATAAATTCCTTTTGGCTTTGTCAACACTGTTGTATCTTAAATGAACTTTTTATGAATGATCATTTGTTCTAGGCTGAGAGGGCACTTCAGGTTTTCTCTGCTTTGCTCACCTGAATCAAAGGTAAAAAGAGGGGGAAACTAAAATACTGTAGAAGGAGCAAGTTGTCTTCCAATTAGTACTTTCTTGAATAGAACAATGAATCAACAACAGAAGTTTTCTATACTCTATGAAGAGTAGAGATATTAAGAAAAGGGGCTACTTGTGTTTCATATCACATGTTCAGTTCCTTTTCATATGGCATTATAATTGTGGACCTCAAATATTACAGTATGCTTTCTCTTCAAAACCATATTGTGAAAAAGAAAAGGGGTTTATTTTTTGGAGTGCCACTAAGACAGTCTTTCATAGAAGATATATAGATGACAGCTTTCATTTGTTGAATGCAAACAAGCTATTGATTTCCAACATAAATGCCATATAATGTTTGTGTTTAAATTTTTTTCTGAAGAATTCTCTAAAGTCATGGCTGAATAAATGAAGAACAGACATGGAAAATTGTAGATTAGTATATCACATACATGAAAGTCAGAATAGTTGCTAAGATACTTGTTTTTAATATCTATTGTTAATTCTTTTTATACCTATTTAGAACAGGTGAAGATAACATCTATTATCAGTTCAAAAGTCTAATCTAGGAAGGCTTGATCAAAAGAAATACTGACTGAAATGTTAGTGAACTAGTGAAGGTACATTTAGGATTTTTGTTTTTCAAAATATATAAAACAGTATAATTCTACATACAATCATATAGAAGAAAATCAATGGCCAGACATTTGTAGTAGATATTATCCACTTATATAATGACTTCTTCATAGCAAACTGGGATGGTTGAGATTTAACGGCCTTTTCCTGCCTTCCAATTTGGTAGCATTTCTTTTATTTATTGTGCCATTTGTTGAGGAGCTTCAAGGAATGAAACAAGTGAAGAAACATCTGGATTAATGTTTGTAGAAAACCAGAAGGCAACCAGACAGAAATAAAATCCCACTTCTCAACGTATTAAGGTATGAAACATAATTACTTCTCCACTGTTACTGCATATGGCTTCTCCCTTTTACAATTTGGGTGAGTTTGGGTGCATACAAAAAAAAATCAAGAAAGAAGCAATATAATATGAAAACCAGAGAACCACAACGAAAAAAACATCCATACCAGTGGTGGGATTCAAATTTTTTTTACTGCCAGTTCTGTGGGTATGGCTTGGTGGGTGTGGCAGGGGAAGGATACTGTAAAATCTCCACTCAGGTGGTATTTGCCGGTTCTCCAAACTACTCAAAATTTCCGCTACCGGTTCTCCAGAACTGGTCAGAATCTGCTGAATACCACCTCTGATCCATACCTAACTGAGAATGGTGAAAAGAAAAATGAACATCATACAATGAGTTCATCTGCCATTCTGCAACAGTACATGATAGAGAAGTCAGGTCTTCATGGCTCTGTGGAAGACCAATAGGGCGATACTGTTTGAACCTCAGGGAACTTTGGAATGTGTTGTTTCAAAGAGTAGGCAGTGTAAAAAAGAAGGCATCCCCCTAATTCCCATTAGATGGCATTGTTTCATAGAAGAAACCTATAGCATGACCACCCTATGCAACCTTGTGGGACAGGCAGAGATAGCAAAGGCCCTATTATATATTTTACAAATAAAGCAACAAGAATAGAACAAATACTCTTCTATTATTTCAATTAAACAATTGAAAGCATAAACCTGCTAATGTTTTGTCATGGAGTGTTATCTCCAGCCTTATTTGAATAAGGTCTGTTCAGACTAGAGGATCCCCAAATTCCTTCCAACTCTGTTATTATATGTTCTATGTTCTATCTTTCCAAACCATGTATTTTTTTATTTCATAGCACTTAGCACAGATGATCTTACAAGATGAAAGGTGAGAAGTCTCAACTCTCACCAGTCAGACATTCTTGAGAGTTTGGCATACTTTAATCATGACTTCCTGTCTTGGTGTAGCTGCTTGATAATGACTGCCACCACCACCAATATTCCACGGGGTGACTTTATCTGGCATCCTCCCCTTTAACATTGGCATGAGAGACAAATAGGAATGTTCAGCCTATTTGAATAATTTGACAAATTGGTGTTTTGCTTTGCTTTGTTAAGTAGGTAAAAATGAAATGAATAATATGGCATGACCTCCTACACCAATAGTGTGAGATGTTTGTATAGGGAAATCTGTACTGTGCCCTTTGAAGATGATAAATGCTGAAGTGAAAATGGACGAGATGAATAAAATTTTATATTTTAATTTTAAAAGAAGTGTTACTATTACTTGGAGTTGTCAAGCCCTTAGCAGCCTGTTGCAATCAAAAAGGCAAGATGAACACAGTCTTCTTCAACCAGACTTACTGAAAGAGGAAAAAGGGATTAAAATTTTGGCAAAATCTTGGCAACTGGATATGTTTAATTTATTACAGTATAATCAATGTATCTCTGTCTCTTTGAGTGGAAGTTTCTTGATCCATTTGCTAACTACCAACTAATGTCCTATGGAGGTAGCTACCCATTAACTTGGCAAAAGAATGTGCAGATACTCTGTGCTTGTAATATTGTGCAACCTTCCTCTTTCCCAACATGTTACAAAAGTAGTCCAGCAGTTCTATTTTCTCCAATCAAGCTAGGAGGAAATAAACTTCTTCAATCACAGACATCATCTTACAATAAAGTGCTCTAAAGGAGAAGATAGATTTAGGGTGGAATGGTTCTATTTATAACATAGGATACACTGCTGCACAGAGATTCCAAGATGCATCAAACCTATAATAACTAAGTTACATAAACAAAGGGAGCATCAAAACAATAAATATCTTCACCTGCATACAAAAAATAAGAATAACATTAACACAGTACTAATAAATACACAGTACTAATAAATAAGTACCCAATACATAAATAAATAGTATCTACGTAGCAATTGTTTTCAGTCAGAAGTTTCTTTCTAGTTTAATTTTACCTGACTTACTTCTTGATTTTGTGGAAATGTCAAGCTTAAATCTGATGCTGAAGTAAGATAGATTTTAATTCCCCCTTCCCTCCATTCCAACATAGCTTCTTGATTGCCTTCCTTCATTTGAGATATCTCTCAGATTCAGTTTCTTTTTCTTTTTACCTGAACAAGGAGGAGTTGGACAAATCTCTTCCTGGTTTCATGAACTGGATCATGTCACACTCCCTGCTTTTGGATAACGGCCATGTTTTGGGATTCTGGAATAAGAAGCTGAGAAAGGCTACACTTGCAACATAACCTTCTCTAGAAAGCATTGTAATTACTTCCTTAGCAGTGGCATCATAACACCACAAAATAAATGCCTCCAGTGCCCTGACATTAGGAATTATTGAAGACAGCATGAGCAATTGCTGAACATGGGCATGAGAAATTGCCTCTTTGAAGTTGCTTTGGCATTTTTATCATGTACCCCACACACATATATTTAATAGATATCATGGCCATGGCAAAACCCTGATTCTTAGATTGCCTAAGGCTATCATGGCAGAGAACATTCTTGTTACATTTACTAATTGTTTTTATATGATAAGCCAAATACAACATTTTTCATTTATGCAAGCATTCATTTATACTCCTCTATTCTATTATACTCCACACTGTTATACTAGTCAGCTTCATTTGGTAAATTTTATAATCATAATATCAAAAGATATGTGCATGGTTTCCTATATTGAGTGTTGGGTATTCCATAGCACTATTTCCCTATTAATATTTGTTTTTTCTTTTAGGTTTTACATAAAAGCGAAGTGTAGATATGCTGCATAGCATTTAAATGACAACTGTTCAGTGAGTACAAATTACAGATTACATCTAGGAACATTTATTCACCTGACTTAGACACTATGTATTGGACTATATAAACAACTACACACACACACACACACACACACACACACACACCAAAAATAAGAACAGGGACTATATAGTTTTGTAAAAATGTTTTCTGATGAAACCCAAGTTCTGGTGCTTGTGTGCTGGTGCACAACAAATGATAACTAATAATACTACTGTGTGTGACTTAGCATTCCTGCATATCTTATGAGTCTGATAAGAATTTAATCTTAAGACTGCTTAATTTCTCAATTGAAAAGCATTTCATAATGTAGAGTATAAACTTTTAAGTTAATGTTTAGCTTGGGGACAAATATGAAATAGCAAACCTAAACATTTTGGACTGATCTCGTACAAAAACTTGTCAAAAGTCTTTATTTTCTCTAAAGATTAAGAAAAAGTAATACTGTACATTAAAGTAACAAATTCTTCAATGTTCCTGAGTGGCTCACCCTGAGTGGCTCATGTTTTTTTTTTAAAAAAACTTTATTAACTTTTATTACCATTAAAAACACACAAAAAAACCCCACACCAAACACAAACTGTTGAACACACCAACATAAACCATTAAAACATTAAAAATATTGTATTCAAAACAACCTGTGGCGATAATTACTTAGCAATCTTTTATATATTCTATCGAGTATTAACTCCTACTTGAATGTATTGTACTCCATCTATGCCTCTATTGATAATTCCCATTCCTTCTTCTATCTCCTCTCTAGCCATTTGTACCAACGTTCCCACACCATGTAGAATGTTGAGTCTTCTTTATCTTTAAGGCTTAACGATAATTTATCCATCTCCACACAGTTCATTATCTTTTGTATAATCATTTGATCTTTTGGGGTGTCAGGCTGTTTCCAACATTGTGCAAATATAATTCTTGCGGCTGTTAAAATATGTTTTAACAAATATTTTATACTCTTTAGATATCTTTTCCTGAGAATTCCCAGCAAAAAGAGCTCTGGTTCTAAATCCACTTTTTCATCAATAATTTCTTGCAGCCAAATTTGAATTTTACGCCAATATTTCTGAGCCTCTGGGCAGGTCCACCACATATGATAGTATGTTCCCTCTTTCTCCTTACACTTCCAGCACATGGGACTCATTTTTTTGTATATTTTCGCTAATCTCAAGGGAGAAAGATGCCACCTATAAAACATTTTATATGTATTCTCCTTATATGTTACCGATTTTGTCATTTTATAATTTCTATTCCAAATCGTTTCCCAATCCACCAAATTTATGTTATGCCCTATATTTTGACCCCACGCAATCATACATCCTTTAATGATTTCTTCTTCCAATTCTACTTCTAATAGGTATTTGTAAATTTTTGTAATGTTTTTTTTTATCTGAACCTAGTAAGATTTTATCCAAATAGTGCGGTTTTAGTTGTATTCCAAATTCATTTATGTCTTTTTTATATCGCGATGATATTTGAATGTAAGCCCACCAGTCTACTTGCAGCCCCTGTTCCTGTAGCTCATATATAGTTTTTAAGTTTCCAGAATTGTCTAATAAGTCCCTATATTTTAACATTTTACATAAATCTAAATTATTTGGGTGAATCGTTGCTTCCATCGTAGATAGCCAAATTGGAATTTTCGTGTAATGTTTTTTTTCACCTTAATCAGCGAGTCTCTAATTAAATGTCTATGGAAGTATTTTTGTATGTTTATTTCCTATCTCCCATAAAAAAGCATGCCATCCTCTTTGGAGGTCATGCCCCTCAATAGCTAGTATTCTTTTATTTTTGAGATTAATCCACTCCTTCAACCACACCAAATTTGCTGCACTATAATATGTTTCCCATTTTGGCAATCCGAATCCTCCCCTGCTCTTCATATCTTGTAAAAATTTTAATTTTATCCTGGGTTTTTTACCTTGCCAAATAAATTTTGATATTGTTTTATTCAAGGTGTCAAAAAAGGGTTTTCCTAATTTCACTGGAATAGTTTGGAATAGATATAAAAATTTTGGTTGAATAGACATTTTTATAGCTGCTATTCGGCCCATTAATGATAGTTTCAAATTCTTCCATGTTTCTAAATCTCTTTTTGTTTGTACTAGCAAAGTATCATAGTTGTTCTCTTTTATCGCTTTACAGTGAGCTGTCAACCAAATTCCTAAATATTTGATTTTCTTTGTTGATTGGAGTCCACAAATCTTTTCTAATTCTTTTACTTTATGTTCTCTAAGATTTTTCACTAGGATTTTAGTTTTTTGCCTATTAATTTTTAGTCCTGCTACCGTTCCATATTTTTCTAATTCCCTAATAAGTACAGGTCCGCTTTCCGTCGGCTCCTCTATAATAAAAACCATGTCATCTGCAAATGCTTGAAGTTTATACACTTCATTCCTTACCTTTAATCCTTTTATTTCTATATTTTGTCTAACATTTTCTAATAATACTTCCAATGCCAATATGAAGAGCAGAGGAGATAACGGGCAACCCTGTCTTACTCCTTTTTCTATTCTTAAGGTTTGGGTCATGTCTCCATTAATTAAAATGTTTGCATTTTGTATCAAGTAGATTGCATTAATAACATTTTCAAATTTAGTGCCGAAATTAATATCATAAATTTGTTGTTTCATAAATTGCCAATTAAGATTATCAAAAGCCTTTTGAGCATCCAGGAAAACAAAGGCTGCTTGCTTTTCTGAGTGGGCTTCATAGTACTCCAGACTGTCCAATATAACTCTTAAATTATTTCTAATATATCTATTGGGAAGGAAACCATTCTGATCCGGATGTAAATACTCACTCATTATTTTTTTAGTCTATTAGCAATAATTGTAGTGAAAATTTTGTAATCCACATTTAACAATGAAATTGGTCTGTAATTTTGTATCATTCTTGTATCTGAGTCCCCCTTCGGGATTAGCGAAATCAATGATTGTCTCCATGTGTTGGGCATATTAGAAGCTAATAATACATCATTATATACATCTACCATTATTGATCCCAAATGTTCCTCAAATGTCTTATAAAATTCTGCTGGAAAACCATCTGGGCTGGGGGTTTTGTTACTTTTCTGGTTTGTAAGTGCTTGCTTTAATTCTGTCATAGTTATATCTTTTGTCAAATATTCTTTCATCTCTTCCCTAATTCCCATCCTTCCTTTCCCTTTTAGATATTCCCTTATCAAATCTTCTTCGACTATCTCTTTCTTATATAAATGTTTAAAATAGTCATATACGATCTCTTTCTTCTCCATTGTATGGTGGTAATTCCCCTTTTCATCTTGTAATTGACAAATGAATCTTTTCTCCTTTTCTTTTTTAAGCCTGTAAGCAAGCCATCTGCCTGGTTTATTTGCTTGTTCGAAATATATTTGTTTAGTTGTCTTCATATTTCTAAATAATTCTTCCTGTTCTGTCAAGTTAATTTTGTGTTTGTATAAAATCAGTTGTTCCTGTATTTTAGAGTTATGTGGAGAAACTTGTAATTCACCTTCTAATTCCTTAATTTTTTGATATAATTTGTTCTGTTGGGTTTGTTTTTCCTTATTTTTCTGAACTGAGTAGGAGATTATAATTCCTCTTATAACCGCTTTCATAGCATCCCATAAATTTTGGGTGGATGTATCTACACTATTATTTTCTTTAAAATAAAAAGCTAATTCTTCCTTAATTTTTCTTATAAATTCATCATCTTTTAACAATTGGGTATCCAGCATCCATCTTCTCCTCGGTTTTTTCCTCCCTTTCCATATTATTTTAAGAGAGTTGTGGTCTGCCCAGGTGTTCATCAATATTTCTACCTCTTTCACTTCTTCTACTAAATTTCCAGATATCCACACCATATCAATACGTGACCATGATTGATGAGGATTTGAATAAAATGTATATTGGCTCTTATCGGGGTTCAATTTCCTCCATATGTCCTTCAAATTATTGCTGAGCGCATTGGGTTGTGCTCCAAAAATTGTAAGCCGCCCTGAGTCTTCGGAGAAGGGCGGCATATAAATGTAATTTAAAAAAAAAAAATTTAATTCATCAATCCATTCTCCACACATTTTTGATAACTCTCTCCTCTTTTTTTCTTTTCCCTTCTTGTTCACCCTTTTGTAATCTTTTTGGTACTCTGAAATTGCATGGCTCATGTTTTAAGGCAGAATGAAACATAGAGGAAAAGCATCAACACAACATATTCACCTCATTATTTTTCTCCCATCTCTTGTTCTGCCCATTTGTTGAACGAACCACTATGTCTTAATCTAATGTAAACACAGAGAGAGAGAGAGAGAGGGAGGGGGGAAAGAGGGAGAGAGAGAGTGTGTGTGTGTGTGTTACGTTCTTTCAGGTTTTCCTAACCAAGAAAAACACTGAATATGTAAAAAACCTAGAATCCTATTTGCAATTGGACAGGCATTCCTTGTTAACAATTGCCTTGTATAGCAAACCTTTGCAGTTACAACAATGCTGAAGTAACTTTACAATTAATTCTCTCATTTACAAACTTTTCAGGTCTCTAAAGCAAAGGTGAAGTAAGATCATAAGCATAGTTGCAACTTCAGTTTTTAACCGTTTCCTTTAATGACTGAGTTGTTGGTCCCAAATGTGGTGCTAATCAAGTACTGTCCATACCAATTGCTATTCATAAGTATTTGTATGGTTTAGACAAAGGAAATAAAGAAATTATTTTAGCGTTCTTTTCTTCTTGTCATTCCATTTATGCAGCATCCGATCAAGGAAATGCACAATGGAAAAGATTGGCTGGAACTGACATGGATGGTAGGAAAAACTTTCAATAACCGACATCAGGACAGAAGGTGAGAAATAAGAGGCATACTATGTGGCTAGACAGGTTATTGGAGATCCTGATGATGAGAAAGAAATAATGAGATCTCTCTCTAGTGGCTCTAAGCATCTGGTCCAAATATCAGAAAATAGATGCCCTCCTTCTTCTAATGCATTTTCACTGGTAGGTTGCAATTGATGACTTCAAGAATAGCAATCAGGCATCATAGAATAGTTTGAAGCTTCCTCTTTCAGTTTATCTATTTAGCTATCTAGCTTTCATCTATTTATTTAATCTTATGGATGTACCATATGTTGTTGCTGCTATTATTGAATTGAAATGTTAATAGTTAATTGATAATCTGTTGTATATTGCAGTAATTTTAATATTTGTCACTTCTGCTTACTGAATAATGTTCTTCCAAAATGCAAAATGTGGATTTTGGACCTATAGTAAGATATTTTGACAAACTACTTCTGACCAATGCTGATTTATTCCCACAATTTGTCCTGCATTGTAAATATTACAGATGGGAACTTCTGCTTGCAAGTACAATTTATTTTATGCTAAAGTTATTCTGTTAATAAAGAAACTGTCTAAGGGCAAGCTTTGTAATAAACAGCTTAGAACCTGGGTAATAAATAAACATTATCCAATGTTGTATGTCATATTTTTTAGAAGAGATATGTTCTGTGACTCAAGGATTTTCAGACTCTAAACTTTATTAATGGTGAACTACAGACAGGTAAATGATTCAGCCAAAAAAAAACTTGTTTCTCAAATTAAATGTAAACATGTCAAAAGAATTTGAAGTAGCTTTAGTTAACTTTATCTCCCAATTAAACTGGGCAACAGAGAAAAAGTCTGTGTCAACATGATTCACTTCCTTCACTTCAATAATCCAGTAAAAATCTGTCTGTCTGTCTGTCTGTCTGTCTGTCTGTCTGTCTGTCTGTCTCTCTCTCTCTCTCTCTCTCTCTTGTTTGTTTTTGGCTTCCCAATCTAGCCATCAGTCCTGAAATTTCCTGTGCTCCACCAATCAAGTACAGGATTGAATAGATAATTATTTCTATAATGTCGTACAACAGGTGGAGTTGACTGAAACACTGGGCAAACACAATGCATTTGTCTGCATAACAAAATTTCATACTTAGGAAAAACAACATAGAAGATAATATAACTGATTTAATTCAATCAAATCCTGTTCAGATGCAAGAATTTCACTAATGGTTATTATTCTGGTGGATAAGATCTAATACCTCTGGAGCTTCCCCAGTGCTCAATTATTAGTCCAATAATTCTGGTGTTGAGATGAGTCTTCCTAAATAATTCATGCTTCTCTCTACAAAAGAAAATATATATATATCTAAATTTGTTGCCAATTTTAGGTACCACATTTAGCTTTTGTGGTATCTGTCAGCCTGGTTATCCCTGTCAGACCAACATGCTGACTTGGACTATGATAACTTTCCATTTTGATAGAATGGGATCCAGACTCTGTTGGGCAATCAGCCAGCCATGTAGTTGACTTGTAGACCTTGTAAGAGAAGAATCACGTTAGTCTATGGAAGCAAAAAAGCAGGATTTCCTTTTCCAACCAACAACTCCTTTTCTATGACTCTGTAATCCCTTAATTCACAGTAAATTTTATTAAAAGAAACAAACTTTCATATTTCTCTTGGAGGGCTTGAAGCAAACCTATGTCTCAAACTGATGAAAAGTTCATTCAGTTTTTCAACAGAAGGATGATCATTCTGTTTTGATAAAGTTAGACCCATGTCCTTTCTGCATCAAGCATAATATATATGGAGAGATCTGTGTTCACCTAATTTTAGTTTTTGCCAAAGCGACTTTCCTGGATTTCTTTTCTGTTGTTCCTGGGAAATCTTATGTGATGATTTTTATCCTCATTTCAACATCCAAACCTTGGGTTACATGGTAACACCCAGGGTTAGTTTTCTAGTTTTTGTTTCTATTACAGTTGCCTAAAAAATATCAAATAAATAGACCTACCAACTCATTTACAAATAAACAAAACCCCAGCTTTCTGTAACTTAGTTCTAAAGCCCACTGGCAGGCTAAGGATTCTAAATTGTTCAGCAAATAAGCCTCGGTAATCATTCTAAAAACTTAGGTCATAGACAGTTCTGGGTTGCAGATGCCCCTTTGCAAGAAAGAGCAGGAAAAAACTGGCAGGGAGTGGAAATGACTGGCAAGGAGATTAGAAAACTTGCCTCCTATTTTTAGAATAGCAACAGAATCATCAAGAGTATTAGCCCTTCGGGCATGTCAATGGTAGTTTAACTCTTTGAAGCTTCAGATGACTTAGAAAAGAAGGAAAAAGACTGTGGTGAACAAACTTATATTGAAAATACTTACCCCATTTATTACCCCATTTTTCTGTCCTTTTTTAATTCAGAAGATGGACATTTAGGACACAGAAGTGGTAATATGTACATAACCTTTTACGTATATAAAAATACTTTAAAATAAAAATGTAGGTTAGGGTGTTGTAAATGGTTTAATAATCACAATCAAATTTTGACTGGCACACACAGCAGCAGATTTGTACATAAACACAGCTTTATTTGCTTATCTTTACTGAGAGGAAGTAAATGTAAGAACTGGAAGTTGAGTCATGGCAAGGGTACTTCTGTCTTTGTTAGTTTGAAGTATTTTGTTGACTCAACTTCCAGTCAATGCTACCTGGATGACTGAGAATTTTGACTGACTTAAAACCGTTAAGCATTTTGCTTTGCAAAATCTAGAGAGAATGCTATATGGTTTAATTTCCTTTTAATAACATATCATTAGCATCTTCTGTTTTTCTCATGTTCAATTAAGAATGCAATTGTATTGGAAAAAGTAGACCTGCTAATGTACCTGCATCACACTCTCTAAGTAACTTGTTGGAATCAGTCTCTTTTCAGACCAGCTAAATTCCCTTTCAAAAATTCTCAAAACTGTAGATTCAAGTGTGGCACCAGCCAAGATCTCAGGGTATAGGGTCAGAGATGCTTGGAAGGTATCCAGGAGTCCTGCCCATCAGATTGTTGAGTGCAAGTTCCTATTAGTTCAGTTGGGCACCGGAAGGGTTCAGTGAGAATTGTTGTTGTACCAGCCTCTTTGCTGTGCAGAAACCTCTCTGACTGTGCATCTTGACTCTGTGGTGGTTGGTGGTGGATTTCCCCAGGCTTATGATATTGGGGAATCTTAACTTGCCTTCCCTAGGCATGGGGTCTGAGATAGCTTGGAAGTACACGGCCACCATGGGCCTGTCCCAAGTCACCCAGAGCCAGGTTCATAATAGTTCTCATATGCTTGTCCTGGTTTTTCTGTTACAGCAGCAGTGCAATGGTCTGGATTTGGGGAGGATATTTACTTCTCACCTGCCATGATCAGAGCACTCCGTGCTGAGTCTGCAGTTCACTGGAACCCTTAAGCCCTGAGAGGCTGGGTCTATTAGATCATTCTATTAGATCAGCCCACTCCAGCCCACTTAGCATTGTTCTGGAAGGTCTACACCACGGGTGTCAAACTTGTGGCATCACATTGCCATCATGTGATGTTTTGCAATGTTTTTTTTCCCTTTGCAGAGCTGGGGTGGGCATGGCCTGTGCATGATGCATCTAGCCCACAGGCCACCAGTTTGATTCCCCTGGTCTACACAGGCAAAGCCTTGATGGTCACTTGGAATGGAAGAATGATCACAGCTCTGGACCAGATTGCATAAGAATGGCCTCTCCATGCCCATAGTTCCCATAAATACCTATAATAGAAGGAAGGGCTGAAAAAACTAAAGTGGGCTAAGCGACGCCTAGAACACCAACAACGGGGAGTGAAGACAATCAGGCATGAGCTAGAGCTGCTGTTATAGCCTACCTTGTGGTGATTATAACTGCAAAAATGTAACTATTTCTCTGTCCATACTGTGTCTGCAGCTAAGTTTTTCAGCAGCCCTGTTTTGGGTGACCCAGTCTCTCTTGGGGGGATAATATTGAGAGTCACTTACAGGGTCATTGTGAAAAATATACTGTACATCTAGCAGATAACGTTGTTTTTATTCACTCTATGTTGGATTCCAGCCTTGGGGCAGGATCAATGGAAGTTACAGGGGCTGAGCCTGCTTGGTTATCTGACGGGGTTTGATCCCATTGAGCCTGAGGAAGTGGACCTTGCAGCTGCTGATTCAGCCACTTCTGTGTTAGATCTGTACCCTTCCTGACTGGTAACACTGCTAGAGAGGATGTATGATTGGGTCTGGGTAGTAGTTAATTCTTCCTTGAGTGCTCCCACCAGTTCTTAAGGAGGCAGTGGTAAATCCTCTCCTCAAGGAGCCATCGTTCGACTTAACTAGTTTGAACAGTTAGCATACGAAGGTATTACCTCACTTAAAGAGAGAAACAGAATGACCAAGGATGGAAGAAAAAACAGTGAGAGTGGCAGTGACTTCCAACTTCCTGCTGGCTTCCCCACTGAGTTTCCTTGTAGGAAGCTGGCAAGGAGCATTGT
The DNA here is from genome assembly GCA_009733165.1 of Naja naja. Classification (NCBI taxonomy): domain Eukaryota; kingdom Metazoa; phylum Chordata; class Lepidosauria; order Squamata; family Elapidae; genus Naja; species Naja naja. Next base: position 239,096,315 of record CM019148.1, on the reverse strand, counting down.
AAATGATAATCTTGTGAGTGCATCTCAACCACAACTTTGCTAAATTTCAAACTCATAGGAGTAATGGGTTCTGGGTTTTTTATATCTTTTTAAAATTTAATTTGATCAAACTCTCCAATAATTTTAGAGTTTCAAAACATGCGAACCAAGAGAGAGATGCATTCAGCCAACATCCCAAACTGGAAGATGAGAAAGTTTTAGTAGTATATAGATTTGAAATGCAAACAATACCATAAGGAAGGAATTGCAAATTTTTATAAACTATAAACCACTGTGAGATTCCTTTTAATGAGCTTTGCAGAAAGAAAAAATCAGCTTCAGTTACTTCATATAGTCTGCTTTCTAAGCTAAACGTCCAGTAGATAATTTTATTGTTGTAGTAATGAAAAAAATATTTCAGTAGAGCTTCCCTAAATTCCTCCTTAGTTATGGTCACAGAGCCATAAAGTGTAAGATCATACAACAACAAGGCTGATTTACTACATTTTTTAAAAATCAGGCAACTACGTACCTTGCCTGATAAAGGAAATGCTACTCATATCAGTATTTTATAATAGGTCATAACTACGTAATAACATTGCTTCTGAAATTCACATTGCCATGAATTATTATTATTATTATTTATTCGACTTGTATGCCGCCCTACTCCCTAAGGACTCAGGGCGGCGAACATTAAAACAGAAGAAATTTACAATAAGAAAGAATTAAACAAATAAACAAGCCGAATACAGTTAAAAATTAAAAATTAAAACCCTCAGCCCCGGGTCATTCCAGGCCGGCCCGTTGAAATAACCAAGTCTTCAGGTCCTGGCGGAAGGAGCGGAGGTCAGGGGCCAAGCGGAGATCCACGGGGAGCTGATTCCAAAGGGCAGGCGCTCCCACAGAGAAGGCCCTAGCCCTGGGAACTGCCAGCCAACAATGCCTGACCAACGGCACCCCAAGGAGGCCCCTCCTATGAGAGCGAACAGGGCGATCGGAAAGTGATGCTGGCAGGAGGCGTTCCCGCAAGTACCCTGGACCCAAGCCATTAAGGGCTTTATAAGTTGTTACTAACACCTTGAAGGCGACCCGGGAGGCGACCGGCAACCAATGCAAGACACGCAGGAGGGGTGTAACATGGGAGTATCGGGAATGTGGGATATCTTATTAAGACCATCATGGCCAGAATCTAGAAATATAAAATTACATCACTGGAACAATGGAAGTTTTAACTGAGCATAATCTTCTCTGAACTCATGCTTACTTTTAAGTAAACATATAAAAATCTACTAGTTACTTTAAAAGCAACTTATAGACACTTTTATGTTTTCTATTTTTGCAGTATTTTTTGTCACTACTTAATTGATCCAAATCCTGTTCTCTTTCAAATTTTCTTGTTAAAACTGGATTTTAAGGGGAGTTCATTATCTCAGGTGCTTGTAAGCCAACCTTTCCTCACTAATTACTCATTACTACTTTCTCTTTAGCATTCTTTTGCCTGCAGATATATTTGTAAACAGCCTGTTTCCCAACCTTTAATCCTTCTGACCATCCTTAAGTCATTCTGGTTTGCACTGCTTTTAATGTTTTCCGTTTGCAAGTTTAATGGACTTTTCACATTCCCAGTGTTTAATTTACCATTTCACCAATAATATTAATACTGGGAATATTAATATGTGGTGCTTTCATTATTGGGATGCTTCAGAAAAATACAATTTGTCAGCAGCCAGAGCTTGATTAGAATGAAATGAGATAGAAGAAAGGAAAGAGAGAAGTGAAATCGTATAGTAATGAAATAATTAAGCAAGGTCTTCTGTACAAAAGAAGGTTCATGGCCCAAATGTCTAGAAAGATACTTTATATTTACCATTCCCTCCTGCACCATTTTTTAAACCTACATCTTCATAATAGAGCATAGTTTTAGTTTCTATTGGAGAAAGTCCCATATTTAAATTTCATCTTTTATGCACATTGTAAAGGCAATGTAAGGATATGTTAACTTTTGATAAGCAAGGCATTAATTTATTATGTGACATATGCTTAGGGACTGTAATGCTTAGAATAGTTGTATAAAATGGCTAGGGCCACATTATGCATTTGGGCATCATCAGGATATTTTGCAGTAGATGTCACTTTTTTAAAAAAAAATCAAGCTTATTTTAGAATATATGTTACAATTTTCAGATCTTTATCTCACCACAGATCAGCAAACAGGATCGGGGAGGCTCTGCTGGCTGCAGAAAAAGAAAAAGAAAAGAGCCTTGGGACAATACATTACCCATTCTTGGTATATGTTTGGAAAGAAGATGAAGTATTGCATATATATATGGACTTCGTCTGCTGAAAAATCAGAATGACAGAAGTCTGGTCTCGTGAATCTTCTACCATTACCTAACTGTATAAATAGCAAACTTTCATTAGCTGCAGTTTTCACCATCACAGTGGTGGAAGAGGTCATACCTGATAACTGATTGAATATTCCTTTTTCTTTTTAATTAATTTTTCACAGAATAAAAATACTAATTTAAAAGAAGGAAAAGTGAAAGAAAAATAAAGTTTAAAAGTGATAATAAGAAATAAAAGAGGCAGAAAAGAAAGAAAAATAAAGATTTAAAGGATATAAAAATATAGATCGGTTATAAATGAATTTAGATTTTATGCACTCTCTCCCTCTAAGGTTATAGCATGGGTGCCTTCTTTCTATACTCTACCATATTTTATCATCAAACACATAAATTCCAAGTTCATTTTTTCCCCATTTTCAGCAAAAAGCCTACAAAGGGTTTCCAGTCTATAGGCAGTGTTGTTATTATCTTTTCTCTAATCAAACAAGCCAATTATTCCTCCATTGTGGATATTTCCCAGTCTTTCTATTTTTGTGTAGGTGATAATTTCACTGCAGATATCATGTTCAAAAACAATCTTCCAAAAATCTTTTCTGCTTGCCTGTCCATTAATCCCAGCAAGAAAAGTTCTGATTTCAGTTTATTTATTTATTTATTTATTTAGTTGGTTTTATACACCGCCCTTTTCCCCAAAGGGACTCAGGGCAGTTTACAGGGCATTAAAAAACATTCAATACAAATATTAAAATAAAATTAAACTCAATTAAGCCCCACCCATATCAAATTTTAAAAATTTAAGAACAATGGTTAAAAACGATAATTCCAATCCAAAAATTTAAAAATATCTCATGGGGATAGATCTAGTTGAATCTTTATAAAGTTCTTTGTATTACTATATGTATTTGAACCAAAAATTGTCTCTTTTTTATAAGTCCAAAAAGCATGATAAAATGACCTTTCATGTTTTCCATATTTTCAACACAAATCTGAATAGTTTTTCTAGTGTCATATACCAATGCTATATCCTTTTATAAAATTGTGCTTTTGAAGAGAGAAGACAATATTGTATATGAAAATGTGGATGTCTTTTTAAGACATTTCCCCCATAATGTACTACTATTCATGTGAGATTTATTTAAGGCAGGGATGTGTGAAATCACATCATCAGAAAAACTAAGTTGATGACATTAGCTGAAATGCCTAATCTGTCTTGATCTTTATACTAGATTTAAGTAAAGGTTAGCTTTTGAAAATTATTAGTGGCCCTCATGAACTACATGCAAAGTTCCAAGAGGAAAAACCTTGTGAGGAAGATGGAAGTTCCCCTTTACACACACACACACACTCACAGAGACAGAAAGAGAGAGACACAGACACAGACACAGACACACGCAGAGGGGAGGGGGGAGAGAGAGAGGTAAGTAGATACACAAGGTAACATTTGCTGTTGTCGTATGAGAAATGCTATCCAAAGCCCAGTAAATCTTCCGCTGCTCTACACCAACTTTTCTGAATTCTACTCTGAATTAATATTTCCCTGAGTTTCTTCGTAATCTGTTGATAGTTGAAGGAGAGGTTTCTTGTATCTATTTTTTTCAATAGGTTCTTAGAGCCCTGGAATCAAACTTCTGGAACCCAAACAAATCCCTTTGTTCATTTGGATTCCAAGGATTTGTGTAACTTATTAATCATGTTTGTAAGAACACACTGAATTTGTCAATGAGAATGTTAATGGATTATGAAAACATCTAAATGATACCAACTGATGGAGCTAAGGGCTAAATTTAAACCCAAATAAAACTCAGTCTTATGTTATGTATGTAGGTTTAAATGTTATTGGTTTATTTGAATTGGTCTTGTAAAATGTCAAATGGTATTGGTTTAAATAGTGCGGGAAGAAACCCTGCACTCCCATTGGCTAGCAGCTACGGCTGCCGGCTATAAGAAGCAGCCGTAGCCTTACCCGGACGGGTCCATTCGAGCTGTTGTCATTAATAAAGTCTTTTGCTGGAACTCCTCGCGTCTGACTCTTCATGCAAACTTAACACTGGCGACGAGGATGGGATTTCCCTGAAGAGAAGACGACGCGACGAACAAGCAACTGAGCGAGATGGCTGCGCTGAACACCCCCAGCACCGTTCGATCCGGCGACGGAAGACTGGGAATCGTATGCAGACCGGTTCCACATGTTCCTGGAAGGGAACGATCTCGCCGGCATCCCCGAGAGACCGAAGAGGGCGGTCTTTCTCACACACGCGGTCCGGCAGTCTTCAAAATGGCGAAGGCGTTGGCGGGAGCAGCAGAATTGAAGGTAATAGAATGGCCCGAATTAGAAAGACTTTTAAGAGCCCATTACGCCCCACAAGTATCGTGCCTCATTAAGAGACACGAATTTTACCGTCGGGATCAAGGGGATAGCGAGAGTGTTAATGACTTCGTGGCAAGCTTAAGGGACATTGGGGTGCTTGTGACTTTACCAACGTAGAAGAGGCCATGCGTGATCGGTTTGTTTTGGGCCTTAAAGATAAGATCTTACAAAGCAAACTGTTAATGAAACCAAAAATCACGTTTAAAGAGGCTATTGAAGAGGCTGTTTCAGCAGAAGCCACCAAGTCCTCAGCTGCGCCATGAAAAGATTAACAAGGCCTCGAGCCAGGCCTCAAGCCATTCTGATGGGGAAAAATCCTCAACAACTCATTGCAAACAAATAGACTCTGATTCGGATAGCAGTGAGGAAGAAGAGGGGATTTTTAAGCTCAGAATGGAGAAGAAAAGAAAAGACTCTGAAAAAACAGGCAAGGATTCGTTTGCAGAGGATGTGGGGGCCACCCCGCACTGAATGCAAGTTCTTTGACTCCATTTGCCTACGTTGTGAGAAACGGGTCATATAGCCAGAGTCTGCAAATCATCCAGAACTCCACCATTCAGGAAGAAACTTCCTGAGGAAGATTTTAAGCCCAACAATTTAAGTGGAAAAATGGGGCGAAATTCAAAAGCAAATGGCAAGAGTGAAACTCACCAAACAATATCCATTGGTCATTCTTCACATTTAAATAGCAGAAAAGTACATGTGAAGGTGTTTATTGAAGGGAGACCGTGCCACATGGAAGTGGACTCAGGCTCTTATTTATCTATGGTGTCATGGGACACTATACACAGACTCTTTCCAAGAATTCAGAAAAACATTTCCAGAAGCAAGCACTAACCCTCAAAGACTACCAAGGGAACAAGATTCCAGTAGTTGGAGCGAGGGAATTCAACGTGCAGTTTAAAGGCCACACCAAACGTTTGCCACTGACCATCGTGGACAAGGATCGCCCAAGTTTGCTGGGACTTGAGTGGTTCAAGCCACTTGGCATCGAGGTGACTGGCATCCATCACGTGAGCAGTTCTGACTGGGAAGAGTCCTTGAAGTCTGAGTTTCCAGAGGTCTTCAGCGAAGGACTGGGCAAGTATATGGGGACCCCTATTGCTTTCAGTTTAGACCCCAAGGTGCCCCCAATTCGTTTAAAGCCCAGGAGGGTTCCATTTGCTTTAAAGGAAAAATTGATGCACAATTAGATAAGCTCATCGCCCAAGGGGTTTTGGAACCTACTGACCACTCCAGATGGGAAACACCCATAGTCACACCAGTCAAGGCTGATGGGTCAGTGAGAATCTGTGGTGACTACAAGGGGACACTTAACCATGCGCTGCAGCAGAGCGCATACCCTGTACCTGTTGTGCATCATCTGCTCCATTCCCTTGGCAGGGGTACAGTATTTGCTAAACTGGACTTAGCTCAGGCATATCAACAATTAACAGTTGATGATGCCACTGCAGAGGCACAAACAATTGTGACTCATAGAGGTGCCTTCAAATGTAAAAGACTACAATTTGGAGTAAGCGTGGCACCTGGCATTTTTCAAAGTCTTATGGAAAGAATGTTGCAAGGACTGCCAGGGGTAGTGCCTTATTTTGATGATGTGTTAATCTCTGCTGAGAATGACACTCAGCTTCAAGAGAGACTCAGAGAAGTCCTTACCAGATTCAGAAAAGCAGGTTTGAAAGTCAAGGAAGATAAATGCACTCTCAAAACAGACAGAGTTGAATTCCTGGGGTACATGATTGATAAACAGGGCATCCACCCCACTGATGCCAAGGTTAAAGCGATCAAGGAAGCCCCTAAACCTCGTTGCAAGTCAGATCTGCAAGCCTTCCTTGGCCTTATTAACTTTTATCACATGTTTCTACCTCACAAAGCATCTATTGCTGAACCCTTACATCGTTTACTTGATAAGAAGGCTGCTTGGATCTGGGGCGGAAGGAACAGTCAGCATTTAACAGTATTAAGAGACTAATCACGTCTGATGCTGTGTTGATTCAATTCTCTGAGAATTTACCTGTTGTTCTGACTTGTGATGCATCCCCTTTTGGAGTGGGAGGGGTTTTGAGCCACAGGCTTCCCAATGGCCGGAAGCCCCAATTGCATTCTACTCTCGCACGCTGTCCAAAGCAGAGAGGAACTACAGCCAATTGGACAAGGAGGCCTTAGCAGTTGTTGCAGCTGTTAAGAAATTTCATGAATATCTGTATGGCAGGTCATTCACCATTGTTACAGATCACAAACCTTTGCTTGGCATCGTGGCAGGAGACAAACCTACACCTATTATCCTGTCACCAAGAATGCTGAGGTGGACTGAATTTCTTGCAGCCTACTCCTACAAACTGATTCACAGGCCTGGCAAGGACATTGGACATGCTGATGCACTGAGTCGTTGCCCACTACCTTGCCACAAGGAGGACTGTGAACTTGAGACTCACACCTTTTTCCTGGAGACCGTTGCTAAGCTTCCAGTCCATGCTGCTGAGATTGCCAGAGAATCTGCCAAAGATGCTGTGTTGGCACCTGTTATGGGCTGGATTAAGAAAGGTTGGCCTCTTCAAGATCTACCTCACTTTGCCCAACCTTTCAAATCCAGGCAAACTGAATTATCTGTATTAAGAGGATGTATTTTGTGGGGTAACAGGGTGGTTATTCCTGCAAAACTGCAAAGGGAGGTTTTGGAAATGTTACATGAGGGTCATCCTGGGATTGTAAGGATGAAAGGTTTGGCCAGGAGTTATGTATGGTGGCCAGGTATTGACAAAATGGTTGAAAACTGGGTTGCCTCTTGTCCCAATTGCCAGGTAGTCAGGCCTGCCCCACCTCACGCCCCCACACAGGAATGGGAATGTCCTAGGGGCCCATGGTCTAGAATCCACATTGATTTTGCAGGCCCTACAAGAGGGCACACGTTTCTAGTAATTGTAGATGCATACTCCAAATGGCTAGAGGTTATTCTCATGACTTCTACTACTACTGAGGCTGTTATCAAGCAGCTCAAAAGCTCTTTGTAACCCATGGGTTACCAGATGTCCTTGTCTCTGACAATGGCCCTCAATTCACGTCTAACATTTTTGAATCCTTTCTAGCTCAACAGGGCATCAGACATGCCCTTACAGCCCCTGGGCACCCTTCGCCAACGGCCGGGCTGAACGTATGGTACGCTTTACCAAAGAAAAGCTTCAGCAGCTGGGTCCTGGGGACATCTCTGAGAAGCTTGAAAAGCTTCTTAGTGTTCAGCACATCACTCCTAGCCCATCAACTAACTTGTCCCCAGCAGAGTTGTTAATGGGCAGGAAACTTAGGTCTTCCCTTGACCGACTTCATCCCACTTATGCACCCAATACACCACTGGATTCCACTTCCAAAGTTCGTTCTTTCAGTGTGGGAGATTCTGTCTATGCTAGGAACCTTACAGGTGAACCTTTGTGGATTCCTGCTGAAATAACTCACATCACTGGCCCTCTTTCTTACAGGGTTCAAACAGAGGATGGCCTCCTCTGGAGCAGGCACATTGACCAACTTAGATCCCGGTTCACTCAGGAACATCGCCCTGTCTCTCTCTAGGTCCCTCACCTGATGTCTCTTCTAGGGGAAGGGGAGGAACAGGAGGAATATCAGCAAACAGGAATCAACCCTTTGTGTAACGAGCCATTGCGGCAGGAACCATCCCGAACCCTGTCACAATGCCAAGATCCATCCTTAGAAGTAGAGTCATTACGACAGGAACCATCCCGAACCCTGTCACAATGCCTAGATCCATCCTTAGAAGTGGAAGATTGTACATCACTACCAGACTTGGGTGTTGACATTGGAATGGAGATGGGTTGGGAGGAGAGACCAGATTCTAACAGTCTAACAGGATCTTCTTTCACAGGAAGTCCTAACAGGGAAATGTCAGCAGACACATTTCCCCTCTCACTGGGTGAGAACAATAAAGATTCTGAACCACGAAGGTCTCAACGTACACGTAAGAGCCCCACCTATTTAAAGGAATACATTAGATAGGTTGGGGTTTGGTATGGACTGAACCTAGTGGGGAGGGGTGTTATGTATGTAGGTTTAAATGTTATTGGTTTATTTGAATTGGTCTTGTAAAATGTCAAATGGTATTGGTTTAAATAGTGCGGGAAGAAACCCTGCACTCCCATTGGCTAGCAGCTACAGCTGCCGGCTATAAGAAGCAGCCGTAGCCTTACCCGGACGGGTCCATTCGAGCTGTTGTCATTAATAAAGTCTTTTGCTGGAACTCCTCGCGTCTGACTCTTCATGCAAACTTAACATCTTACATATAGTCAAATGTGTTCTTCCCAATCAATTCTGTTGTGAGAACCAAAACCTAGATAGCAGACTTTTCATATCGAGACTTCCAAGAAAAGTTGCTGGAGAAAAAGAAGCAAGTTTCTGTATTACAAAGGCCACAGACAATGCCCAGAAATGCGAAATATACCTCAAAACTCTAGTAACAGTGCTCCTGTTATGGCAACTGCTGCCTACCTAGTTAAAAGGGAGGGAAGCTAATGCCATCAAGCCTTGGGAGATATTAATCATTTCATGAGAAAAGTGGATAGGATTCTGTATTTCTAAAATGATAAGGCTTTAATCCAGTTGTTCTTGCATGGTGTATGATGCTTGGTGTTCTATGGTGCTTGGACCACTGGTAGACTGATTTCATTGGAATAGTAGCTACTATCCAGTTTCTATGTCACCAGAATAGGCAGGGAATCTTTTCCAGAGGGCCAAAATGGACAACATCACCCTCTATTAATTTCCAGCAATCTCAGGGCACACTTCTGTGATCCACTTCCAAAATACTATTTGGACTGGAGTGGTTTATTTCGTTGCGAATTACCTTCAGCAGTTAACTGCAGATGAAGGATCTCCCTTTCAATTGGGTCAAAGCTACAAGCACTCTAAGCTATATATTATTGAAACTGTCATCATGACTTTTAACTGGATGAAACAGTTAAAGGCAACCATTTATCATTTATCATAAGGCAACCATTTTTTAAAAAGCAAGGTATTCATTTTGAAACCTGAGCAATTCTTTCAGACCCAGATCTGGGCATACTAAGCTTTTTTTTACAGGGGATTTAAAAACTTGTCCTTCAAGCAAGCATTCCCCTGGTTGGACATGTCCCTGTCAAATATTAATTTGGAAATTCTGCCATCCTTTGTTTATTTTCACCAATCTGATTAATCAGTGCTGTAAGGCTGAGCATAACAACCAACTGCAAGTAAGTATTTGTGTGTTAGCAAGTAAAGACAGATGCTGAAGGCAGGCAGTAGTAAAATAGGGAACAGTGTCTCCAGTCCTCTTCTTTCCTGATGCTAAACTGCTCCAGATGCCATAGGAATTTTTTTCTTTAAACTCGGGGGATACTTACGCAGTGGGCCTATAGGTTAGTAGAAACTTTTTTTGTAATTTTATTGGGTTTTTTTTTTCAAAATATCTTGTAAAATGTCACTTGTATTTATTTTATATTGGTATTCCTACCATAATAAGCAAACTTTTCCTGACCAAGAGCCACACTTAATAACTTTTTGAGAGGCTGAGATCAATGTATCATCACATCCCAGATAAAGCTCAGTTTAGTTGAATTTATTAGTCATAGAGCAGTTCAAATAAAATTAAAACATACAATTCCCAATATTGAATAGTGTGTGTGAACAATATCAAAATCTGCAAAACCTATGAATAGCCAACTAATTAAATGCTGCTTATTGATACACTATGGCAAGTAGTACGGAAAAGTGCAGTACCTAGCCCCATTCATTGACACAGATTTCAGGCAGTAAATCAATCTGAGCCAAAGGACATTAAGAGTTCCTGGCATGAAAAAGCATAATAAGAAAAGTACAACATGGCTCAGTGTCTTGATTGATCCTGGGCCACAGGGCAGTGTTTTATTCAAATGGAATATGGACAGGCCTTACTTTTTAAAAGCTTGGGAATTCTCTTGTCTTTTTTAAACTGAAATGTCTGCTTTAAAGTTTCGCTATAGTTTTCAACTATTGTCCACGATGGGAATAAATTGAGTAATTTTCAACATTAATGATGGACATGGACTTTGAAATCCACAAAAGACCCCCAGTTGCCTACCTGTGTTTTAAATTATAAATTTTTTTTATATGTTTAAGTATTTTTACACCAGTCTCATAGGAAAGTCATCCCAAGATAATTGGCTCAATTGAAACACAAAAGTCATTGATAATTTTGTTCTGTAAAATTATCTCTAAAAGCTATGGTTAGACTATTTGAGGTAAGAACAGTGGATAACATACTTTTTTCCCTTGGAAAAGTTAACTTAGATCCAGTTTGATTTTTTAAAAAGATGATAAAAACTAATGTCATTTTAAAATTGTGTAATCTTATTGAAATAAATGGTACAAGTATTATCTCGAATACTTGTCATTTCTTAAATCTAGCCTTCCCCAACCCGATGCCTCTTGGATGTTTTGGACCGAACCACCATAATTCCCACTTGGGAATTCTGTGAACTGAAATTTGAAACTTCTGGAGGGGTTACCCAATTGCAGAAGGTTGGATAATTCTAAGGAGAAAAACTGTATTGATTGACATATGTATATAGTGAAGAACTATCTCCCCAAATCCATTAAATAAATAACCCCCTCCATTTTCTTTAGGCTTTTTAAGAAGTCTCTTGATTGAATGGGATGTAAAGAGGATTGAAACATGAGCATTCATAATTTGCATTTCTATCAGCTTTGCCTAATATGCAATTTGCAATGCAGGAAACTTTAGAGATTTATGTAATGCCGCAGGGCTAAAAACCGATCTGACCCAGTCCAGACAAATCACAACAAGATATTTTGGGTACTATGTCTCTATGCTTTAGCACTGCTACAAATCAGGGTAAGAAACCAGTTTTTTTTTTGTTTTAATGTTCCCCATAAAAAGTTAGTAGCATATATATAAAACGTTATTGTAAATGTCTTTGTGTGTACTCAGAGCATTACATGGTCTTGTTTTGTGTGATAGCTTTCCTTTGCCATAGCAAAGACTTTGTATTATTGCAGACTGTTTCCTGCTTGCCTTTCTTAAATTATAGTAAGCAGATGAAATGTGGTTGATTTGGTCCAACATATACTTTCCTGTGATCTTCATTGAAATAGCCAATATCAAACCCACTACAATCTATATTCTGATCTTGTCTCAGAAATGCTAGGTTGCTGAGCTATGTCATGCACCTTTCAGATGACCAATGAATAATAGTTTAACATAGACCTTTTTGGCTTTGCTGACTGGCTGGGGAAAGGGGAGAGGGGATTATTCCCTACATGCAGCAAGCAAGCGCACATTTTTCCCACTGATCACGCGAGTGGGGATGCACGTGCGCTCACCCATTTCTGCAACCTGGTTCTGAAAGGCTCAAGGCCTGGTAGTCGTCTGTGGCCCTGGTTTTGGGGACCCCTGGCTTAACATACAATGCAGTGTGAACTGTGGTTCTCCTTCTTTCCACAGAGTAGGAAACCTCTGATCAAAGTCTGTATAACATGGCTAGAAGAGATGGAAATTTCAAACAATGCATCAAAACAATAAAGCAGATGCCCCCCAACCTTTTGGGCACCAGGGACTGGTTCCATGGAGAGAGGTTTTTCCATGGACTGGAAAGGGCATGGTTTCACATGCTGCCTGCATCACATGGATGGGGCTTTGCTTGTTTGTGTGGCCCAGTTTCTGGCATGCCACAGACTGATGCCGATGCTGGCCAACGGACCAAGAGTTGGGGACCCCTGCAATACAGCATTTGTGTCTTCTGCATAACTCTGGTAAGTGGCAAAAATCAATAGTCTGATAACACTTAGTTCTTACTTATCCTTCTCATTTACACATTAGGTAAATCAGAAGTACTGAACTGATGCATGAAACTGTTAATGGGATTAGAGGACTAAATACATTCTGGGAAGACAGAAGTGTGTCTATATTGGTGGCTGCTTAGCATGCATGTTGTTTAGGCTTCAGGTGATCAGGTGCATAGTTTAGAATATTTTAAGGGTCAATTTTCTCTTCAGAGATTACAGTTGATTTGGTAGTTTCTAGACTGGTATTTTTTTAAATATTTGGTGTTAACCAGATTTTCTATTATCCATTCATTTTTCACCTGAAAGGGACAAAATTTCTCTACATTTGTACAGTATACATTTCTATCCCTCTTTCTGATGTTTATAGTTGGTGGGTGGGGAGAACTGATACATTTTCAGGGATATTTTCAAAGTCTTGCCCAAGACACTTAAACAAGTGTTCTTAATTATCTTTTAGAAGACAAGTTAAACCCTTGAGGTTATACATTACAATTCTTTGGAGGAGTTGGCTGCTTTTAATTGATCATTCTAAGAGCACCGTAAAACAGCAGGCTAATAGTTGTTAATTTATTTTACAGTTGTTTTATAATATTGTTGTGAACCACTTGGTAATGAAATTGTTGTTGTTATACAGTATAAACCCAACAAAACAGCCTAGTGGGACAAAAGCTTTCTTGAAGGTTTCTTATTCCAAAGAACTCTTAAAAGGTGTCTGCTTTTGTAGATCCAAACTTATGAAAATTTGGGGCAGATAAAAAGAACCAATGAATCTTCTTTCAGAAAAAAATGGTGTGTCATAGGATGTCAAGCTTTTACTCCAGTGCAATCAAGTATGTTTCATTTGATACCATCCATTTGGGACTTAAAGTAGGACTCAGCTCCTAATCAACTATGTACATACTACAGATCATTCCCAAAATAATAATAAAAAAATGTGCGTGCAGCTCTGGGGCTGCTTGTCATGAACCAGGGAACTATATTCATCCTCACCTCTCTGCAACCTGTTGCTCAGAGCTGAGGGTTACTATCTTCTTGCTCCCAATGCCGATGAGATGTGCCTGGCCTGGCTGCTGGGCCAGGTCAGGCTGCTAAATAAATAAATACAATTTAAAAGCGAAAAGCAACTTCGCTGCCGTAAAAACCCCTTTGCTCCTGGACAGGGCCAGGCTGACCTTTAACTGCTGGGGCAGGGGAAAGCCAAAAGCAGCTCCAGGGCCACAGTGTGCCAAAATGCTCCGTTGCAAGAAACCTGTAAAGTGTGGTGTGCCCCAAGACCCCTTTGCACTCTCCTGCTACTTCTCACTCCTGGAAGCATGTCCTGCAAATCCTTGTGTCCACCCCACACACACATACCTTAAAAAAAATTTTTTTTTGCAGCACAGCAGTAGCACGAAGGAGCATTTTAGCACCATTTAACTCTGGGGCTGCTTTTGGCTTTTATTTTTTTCATAGCTGAAGCCCAATCCCAGCTGGGTCTACAGTGGGAGCAAAAAGATGGCGAAGGTCGGCTGGGGCAGTGGAGTGCCAGAAGGGGCCAGAAGGTCAAAAAGGCATAGATAGGGGGGCAGATAGTCAGGCGAGGAAAGTTGAAGCATCCCTGTAGTTGTAACTGTGGTGGGTTGCCAAGTGCCCAAATTTTGATCATGTGACCATGGAGTGCTGCAACGGCTGTAACTTCAGGCACAGATGACAAGTCCATTCATTCAGCACTGTTGTCATTTTGAACAGTTGTTGAACAAAAGGTCACAACCTGTATGCAGAGAATCTCATCACCTCCATTTACATCAATGCATACATAGAGACAGAGACTTGTTAAAAGCTCGTTCATTTAATTCCCTTGGCACTAATAGTTAGTAATATATACAAAACATACAGTATATAGGCCTTATGATGCAAATTATTTCAGAGTGAGATGTGATGCAATAGCAGTATTAATTAGAATCCTTAATAAATTTATTACCAATTCCCAATTATATCCATTATTCTTTAGTTTTCTGTATGTGACTGAAAAAGAAATAACCTGCTGTATTATACAATGTGTTGTAGGTAGACTTTTTTAGTAAGTGATTCTCAATGCTTGTTTTGTTAGTAGGCAATGCTTTTGTTACGGCTTTTTAATTCCTGCTACTTGTCTTCATTGCAAGATTCAGGATTACAAAAACTAAAAATTGATTAATTCCTTTGTAGAAGAGACTAGGGTGCCCATTACTGTGTTTTAGCTGAGGTGACATCCTGCACCTAGGTACTCATTCAGTTCTTTCAAAAAGGATGGAATTTCTATGTATCTGATTTAGTATTTGTGATTGTAGAATCAACTCTTGCAACCTGTTCTTCTTGCTTGGGAACTAAAGAGTTGCATATAGAAATTTCAGTTATAGGATAAAAACCAGATTGGCTTGCTTGACATTAATGTGCTATGGTCAAAAGGTCAGTACAGGAATAAGAATTTCCATAGTGGTGTACCAACACAGAGGTTGTATCAAATGTTTTGCAGCTATATACATACACACAGACACAAACTTAACTGTTTATAAACAAAAGAAGAGGATTGTGTCTGGATTATACAAAGATCATAAGGCATCATATAGGTGCAAACATACAATGAAGTAGCTTAGGTGGAAGAGATTTTTGAAATCTACAAGAGTTTTGTGCAAGGAAAATGCATCCAATGCGAAAATGGAGGGAATTTTGTGACTGTGATGGCAGATCCATTTCATAGCATGTTAATATAGCACTCTAGGTATAAACATGTAATTTTTACATTTCGTTTTCCCTATAAAAATGACTATTTGGATTGGCATTAAGTAGAACTTGCTTTCTGATGCATCTTTCATGCCATAGTCATGTTCCCCAACCAAACATCTGATCTCAAACACACAGCTATTTTCTGAAAGCCTGCATAGATTTAAGAGTATGCACGTGTGATTCAAATGTGATTTGGAGATTAAGAAATTATGTTCAGTACAAGCATTTCATCAACATGATCTTAAAGGTTCTTTTTCATCATTAAGGGAAATGCAAAGAAGTAGTGCAAAGAAGTTCCCATAAGGACTTAAATTTATTTTCTTTTATTCTAGGGCAAACTCAGAAAGTTTTATTATTTTTTTTAGCAAATTCTATCATGTAAATGTTAACATAAAAACATCTGTACATTTGCCATGATACACTCGAAGTGAAACAAATAAGATATAAATACAGATATGGATGTAACATGACAAAGCTCAAAAAATAAAAGAAAATAAAACAACCAACCCAAAATTAAAATTAAATACATGCGCATGAACACTGTGCCAAAAACTTTTTTTTTCTGATGGCTGACTGATTTGATAAGCTTTGTTACCCTGCCCTTCCCATTTATAACATTATTATTGTTAGCAAACTTTTTTCTGCATTCTACAAATATTTCTTTATTGTCCTTTTAGGTGAACCATTACACTTGATAAATAAAGTGGTTGAGAGGGTGGCAGAAAGAAGATTTATGTGACAAGGTTGCATGGTGCATTACGTAGGCAGGTTGCCGAGAGCTAACAGTGGGTGATAGAAAAGTCTTGTGTTGTAATCCAGCAAGCACACATAGTGCACCTTTTCAAAGGAAAGCCACATGCCTCTGATAATTCAGCACTACATTAAGGAATGGACAGGATTTGGATGGTGAAAGGGATTGCATGGATTTGTGTACTCCTGCCCTGGATACACTGATGTGCCCTGATACACTGATGTGCATCCCCATCTAAGCAAATGAGTATCAGGCAGGTGGATCCGTGTGAATTTTCAGATATAACGGCCTGAGAAGGGAAGGGGAATGGGTCAATGGAGAAGACCCTGAAGGAAATCACATTGATTTTTCTCCAAAAAGTTAAAGCCCTGTCTAGGAAGGCAGCGAGAGTCAAAGCAACTGAGCACACTTGGACCGTGCTGGGGGAGGAGGGAGCCCTCTCTATTCTGGCTCTTGCTTTTTTGTGTGCCAGCAACATGCAGATCTACTTCCATTAGCGTGGACAGAGTAGTAGCTAAAGAATCCTTTTGCCCAGAGCATTTAAATACATCTTACATTCCACAGGTGTACAACTTTAAAAGAAAGCAAATTGTTGCAGATTAAGCTAGCCCTTTGAGCACTGCCAACAATAATCAAGGTATGGGTATGATCATCTTAAGATGGAAATAATTTGATAGATAGGTGCAGAAAAAAAAACCATTATAAATAATTCAGGCTGACTGGGATGAGGAGGAGGCTATCCTCCTGAAGGACTCAAAGTCTGGAGGACTCCTGATCAGTGAAGGTGAAAATTAAGAGAACAAGTGTCACGCTAAGGAACGTGGTTGAC
This sequence comes from Naja naja, assembly GCA_009733165.1. Classification (NCBI taxonomy): domain Eukaryota; kingdom Metazoa; phylum Chordata; class Lepidosauria; order Squamata; family Elapidae; genus Naja; species Naja naja. The sequence goes on along the minus strand of CM019148.1, from coordinate 239,079,474 downwards.
AAATGAAAGAAATCCTTTATTAAGGAAGGAAGGCCTGGTTATCTGAGTTGCAGCTCCGGGAAGCCAATCAGAGCTTTGAAAAGAACATTTTCTCATAGAACATTGAAACAGCAGAAATAGAATTTCACACATATCTCCTAGGAGACACTTTTCTCTGACAGCAACATTAGGTCTTGACCAATATACAGGCAATTGCAGTGCATCTAGTCTCAGTGCACACTAACAGGATCTGTTGTCACAGAAGGAATACCATAAATACTGTAACAAAACAGAGCTCTGTTAAAACAAACAAACAAACAGTAAAGCTGTGTCAGGTAGGTTAGAATCAATATTAAGAGTAGTTTGCAATTTCAAACATTCTGGAAAAAAATACGTTGAAATACACCGAGAAGAAATTGTAAACTGAGTTGTCCATGCAGAGGCAGCTCTTGAATCAGTTCTACAAAACTAACCACATTGCCCTGTATAGATTGTACTGCTGCATATTTGCTTGGGATTTCTTGAATTTTCATAACCTTTGCCACACAGGTGATTGGTATTGGTTTTTTCTAGTTAAAAAAAAAAAAACCTAGTGGAACGGCCTGATTTTATAGCCTGTATAGATAGATCATGTCTGAAAACAAATGCAAATCCATTCCAACTTTTAAGCTCAGTTTTAAAACAATGCTTGAGAAATTGGGGGAACTAGAATAGCTAGTTAAAAGTGTGACTATAATACAAATATAGTCTAATATAAATTCAAGCTCTCCGTCAATATCAAAGAAATATGTTTGATAAAATACGAACGTGTTATGCATCTCTGGGACTACTTCAGATCTTAGCAGAGACAGTATGTAACTGCAATGCATTTAACCACAGTACACTATTACCTTGTTTTTAATGAAAACTGCAATCCAGGCCTTGCTTCCCTTATATTCAATTCCAAGAATCTCCTACAATAAAAAGCTTTAAAAGGACTAAAAATACTGATTGCAATAAATATTTGCATGGCCTCCATCAGCAGATGGAGCGTGCTGATGAGGGGAAGGTTTCTGAGAGGCACAGCTGATTGTTTCTATGTCTACACATATGTCCAAAGATCTCCATTAACTGTGTGTAGAAACATCTGAGGATGAGCTGCTGTTGCTGTTGGTAGTCTGTGCTCTCTTTATATACAAATTCAACAGCTTCATCTGAAAAAGGACAAAAAAGAGAAATGTTCACATTTTAAAGTTATTTTATTTCATTTCAGAGCAGGTCATTGTTATTTATTTTTTACTATTTGTATACTGCCACAATCGAGGGAGCAGGTACCGAAGCAGCTCTTCTCCAAAAAAGGAAATTGTGCAATTGTTCATGCATGTAGAACAGAATCAGTATTATTCGGGTGGATGGAATTCCACACTTGATAAAAATTATAAAAATTATTTTGCAATATTTTTTATTGTAGAAATGTTTTTGTCGTTACCAATAAGAAATCCATATGTTAGCTTCTACTGTTCATTTCTGAAGTTCAAAAAAGGAAAGTTTGCCAGGCTGATCGAATCCAGATGCCCTTCATTAGTTTTTATGTATGATACTCCTCACACTAAGAAAAATGTAACTGAAACTGCACTACTTTTCCATCAGATTCCCATTACAATTGTGTTCTCAGATTTCAGCACATCTATCCTGAGCGAGAGGTTCCTAAGGAATGAACATCGTAAGTAGATTCAGGATCAGGATCACGTAACCAAATACATAAGAAACTTTGGCACTCATAAGATGATGAGTTTTAAATTTAGTTTTTAATTTCTTTGAGGATCAGCAGACTTAACTCTCATGAGCATCACTGCAGCCAGCTCCTTGTTTACTTGCTAACATCCATGGAAACAAAGAGGCTGTTGGCATTCTGAGAAGATATATTTTTCAAAGTGCCTAATGCCCATGCTGATTCTCAATTCTCCCTTTCACATCGCCTGGCATACCGGATAGTGTTTTTGAATGTCCTGGGCACTGCAGAGGACTTTGGTCTCTTACTATGGCTGGCACTATTTTACAGGAAAGTAAGAATGGGTGGTCTTCGAAGTTTGAAAGAAACCTTTGAGCTCTGTCTTCTTCTGCCATCAGTAGAATCTTGTCAGTGCCCAAATTTCAAAATAGGTTTCAAAACAAATTGTTTAAAATCAGTTAAAGGTTATTTGCGCACCACTAATCCTACCTTCTTGATTTGTTCAGCTCTACATCTATTCATCTTTAATGTTATTTTCAGCTGTTATAATCACTGGATTCAAAAAAGTTTTTGCAGTAAGAAAAAAAGCAGGAATTTTAAAAGAATGTGTATTGCATTAGAGTACTAATATATGTAGGGAACATTCTTCTCATTTTAATTAAATGTGTGGAGCAAGTTATGAAGAAACTTTGATTGCCTGTATATCTTTTTTCTGGGATAAAATATTATTCTAATCCTTCTGCTTCAGTAATATTTCAGTGTGGGTTCATTTAAGCCAGTGGTTCTTAACCTTTTTGAAAGACTCGCCCCCTTCAGCCATTGAGGAAGTTGTCATCGCCCCCTCCCCCAACATAACCACCCCCCTGCCACCTCTTAGCGTCCCCAAGGGGGCCAGCAGAGGGGCGCTAAGAGGCAGCAGGGGGGTGGTGTGTCGAACGCGACTGCGGCAGCACATAATATGCCACTGCTTCTGCATTGGAGGCGCCAGCTCCGGAGCAGTGCTAGCCAATGGGTGAACCTGCAGGGCCGGCCCGGCCACCTTAAGCCTCTTTCTCTCTGAGGCAGGCCTCTGCACCTGAACCGGGCCCCATGTTGGGGCCGCACCGCTTTCCCAAAGTACTGCCACTCTCATATTCTTTCTGTCTGTCCATCCATCCATTCGTCCATCCAAAAGGTCTGTCTGTTTGCCTGCCTGCCTTCCTGCCTATCTACCTACCTGTCTGTCTTTTTGTCTACCTCCCTCCCTCCCTCTCTCTCTCCCAATATATCTTGCTCCATCGCCCCCATATCGCCCCCCTCCCATTCCTTTGCCCCCACATCGCCTCTTTTCATTTCATCGCCCCCCTGAAAAACAAAATCGCCCCTTGGGGGGTGATATCGCCCAGGTTAAGAACCACTGATTTAAGCAGCTGTTATTTGGCTTCTTTAAAATTATGACAAGTGCTTGATTATATTGGAAAACACAGAATAAAAATAGATAGATACTCTTAATCATTTCTTAACAACCTTCTAAAAAACTTTGAAAGAACACAAAAGGCACCCAATCGATAAAAACAGCAAAATGATAAAAATCTGAATAAAAGTTGCTTTGTTTCATAATTATTTGGATGGTCTCTGATCTTTTTTTGGGGGGGGAGAGACATTTCATTACCAAACTAGGTAACATCTTCAAAGCACTTCAGTTTATACATTCAAATATGCTCAACACATTTTAAAAAAATCAAAATAAATTTGGATAATATGTAAAAAATTTGGAACTAGAATATCCTACATTAAATAAGCAAATGGTTTCAGGTTTTAAGAAATGTCAAGTATGCTTCTTATGATTTCAAAATGAGTTAAATAAACTTTTTTTCTAGTTTGGTTCCCCAATTGTTCTTTGCTATTTTGGGTAAGTCACAATGCTCTATGTGTAAATTTGCCAAAAGTGTGACAAACTGAAGTCACTTGTTTAGCTGATTCAAAGACATATTTGTAAAGGAGATACTTTGCCATTCATAAATGTCCTCTCGGGGGTGGCGGTGGAGTTCCCTAAGCTTATGGTATTGGGGGACTTCAACCTCCCCTCTCTGGGTGGGGCACCGGGGTTGGAGCAGGAGTTCATGGCTTCCATGACAGCTATGGACCTGACCCAAATAATTCAGGGTCCGACCCATGAGGGTGGAAACACACTTGACATGGTTTTTATCTCCGGACAGTGGTATAATGATCTGGGGGGGGATTATTAACTTCACGACCCCTGTCATGGACCAATCATTTCCCCCTTTGGCTAGGCTTCCATTACGTCACTCCACGGTGCTGGGACACGGAATCGACCAGGTGGTTTCGTCCCAGGCACCTGATGGACCCAGAGGGGCTCCAGTCGGCGCTTGGGTTGTTTCCTGCCTCCCTTACTCACAACTCGGCTGAGACCCTGGTGATTGCCTGGCAACAGGCTGCCTCGGAGGCTCTTGACTGAGTTGCCCCTTTGCGGCCCCTGACCCATCGCAGATCCCGGTTAGCTCCTTGGTTTTCTGTGGAGCTCCGGGAGATGAAGCAATGGAAGAGGGGCCTAGAGAGCAGTTGGAGGTCCAGCCATTTCGAATCTAAACGGTCCCAGTTGAGGTCCTTTACAAGGACCTAACTGGTGGCAATGAGAGCGGCGAGGTCCTCTTACTTTGCTGCTCTCATTGCGTCCGCAGAGAATTGCCCGGCCGCCCTGTTTGGGGTCACCCGCTCCCTCTTGAATCGGGGAGGGGGCGACCCTTTGCAGGGACGTGCCAAGGAATTTAATCATCACCTGCAGGACAAGATCGCTCAGATTCGGGCCGGCTTGGACTCGGACTGGCTAGAGTCTGACGAGGGAGCAGCGCTGGGTCTGGTTGTTATGATCTGGGATGAGTTTGACCCTGTGACTCCGGATGATGTGGACAGGGCCAGGCGGAGGCTGAGTTCCACCACATGTTTATTGGACCAGTGTCCTTCCTGGCTGGTGTATGCCTCCTGGGAGGTTACACGAGGCTGGCTTCAGGCAGTTGTCACCGCTTCATTGAGTGAGGGGTTCTTCCAGGCCGCCTTGAAGGAGGCGGTGGTGAGGTCCATCCTCAAGAAGCCTGCCTTGGACCCAGCTGTTCTGAACAACTTTTGTCCAGTCTCCAACCTTCACTTTATGGTGAGAGCATGGTGGCATCCCAGCTTCCAAGGTTCCTGGAGGAAGCTGATTACCTAGATCCGTACCAATCGGGTTTCAGGCCCAGGTACAGCACGGAGATGGCATTGGTTGCGCTGATGGATGATCTCTGGAGGGCTTGGGACAGAGGATATTCCTCTGTCCTAGTCCTATTAGTTCTCTCAGCGGCTTTTGATACCATTGATCATGGTATCCTGTTGCAGCACCTCAGGGGGTTGGGGGTGGGAGGCACCGTTCTTCAGTGGTTCTCCTACCTTTCGGGGCGTTCACAATCGGTGTTGGCAGGAGGGCAGAGGTCGGCTCCGCAGCCCCTCACTTGTGGGGTGCCCCAGGGATCGGTCCTCTCTCCCCTCCTGTTCAACATCTATATGAAGCCGCTGGGCGAGATCATCCGTGGTTTTGGGGTGAGGTATCATCAGTATGCTGATGATACCCAGCTCTACATCTCCACCCCAAACCAACTCAGTGATGCCCTCCCTGTGATGTCTTGTTGCCTGGAAGCAGTGCGGATCTGGATGGGGAGGAACAGGCTCCAGCTCAACCCTGCCAAGACCAAGTAGCTATGCGTACTGGCATCTTGGGTGGTCCAGGATGTTCCACCTTTGGTTATGGGGGGGAGAGGTGTTGCCCCCCTGTAGATAGAGCTCGCAACTTGGGTGTCCTCCTGGATTCACAGCTCAGTTTGGAGGAGCAGGTGGGAGCCGTGGCCAGGGGGGCATTCTCCCAGGTGCACCTGGTGCGCCAGATGCGCTCCTACCTGGACACACGGGCACTCATGCGCTCGTTACGTGCTGGATCGACTACTGCAATGTGCTCTACATGGGGCTGCCCTCGTGGACCACGCGGAGGCTTCAGCTGGTGCAGAATGCGGCCGCGCGGGTTGTGATGGGGGTATCCCGATACTCCCATATTACACCCCTCCTGCGTGAGTTTCATTGGTTGCCGGCTGCCCTCCGTGTGAGATTCAAGGTGCTGGTGCTTACCTATAAAGCCCTACATGGCTTAGGGCCGGGGTACTTGCGTGAACGTCTCCTGCCAGCATCCAACACCAATCGCCTGGTGCGCGCCCACAGACAGGGCCTCCTTAGGGTACTGTCGACCAGACAATGTTGGCTGGCGGTCCCTAGGGAGAGGACCTTCTCTGTGGGGGTACCCACTTTGTGAAACCAGCTTCCCCTGGAGCTACGATTGGCCCCTGACCTCTGCTCCTTTCGCTGCGGCCTAAAGACTTGGCTATTTGAACAAGCCGGCCTGGACTGAGGGGGGGCGTTGTTTTAAATGTTTTGTGGTAGGGTTTTAAATATTTGGTCCAATTGATTTAATATTTTTAAATTCCTTTTAAATTTTGTATTCGTTGTTTTTTATGTGAGCCGCCCTGAGGAGATAGGGCGGCATATAAGACCAAATAATAAATAAATAAATAAATAAAACTAGCAACCCATTAAAATCAGTGACTGAGATATGCATTTCTTTCATGTCATTTTGGAGGGGAATCTCAGTTATCAATTTCAAGACTTGCCCCCTTCATTCTATGAATACAGTTTGAAGCAGTGGTGCACATACCTTGCTCCCAGTCAGTTGCGCAAGATGAGGCTTCAGTTCTTCGCCAATCACTGAATAGATGGCCACGAGGCAAAACACACTGGCTTTGCGAACACTGCTTTCGGTGTTGTCATAACCCTAGATGCAAGACATCAACTCTATGAGAATCAAAAACACTTTTCTTTCAATTTTAGAAACTCAAAGGATGAATGAGATGGATACATGGCATTCCCACCCAAGGAGATATATTAAGTATAACCGCCCTCAAAACTGCTGTATCACTGTTCATATCTGTCTGTGCTTTTTAAAAAGAAGTATAGAGTATTTATTGCATCACTGCAAACAGACTCTACTGCAGTTTAAAAACATACATATGCAATACATCGAATACACATATATATGGTTGGGTAACTGGGTTTGTTTATTTGATTAGTGTTGTTTTGGTGCATGACAAAATAGTTATATTACCATTATTATTATTCTGTATAGGATAATATGTCTATTATTTTAATCCTGTTTACATATTTTAAGTACAGAAGCCACTCAGTGACTGGAGTGACATATGAGCCCAGTTAACTAAATACAGGTAGTCCTCCACTTAAAACAGTTCACTTAGTGACTGTTCTAAGTTACAACATCACTGAAAAAACTAACTTAAGATCATTTTTCACACTTACTACCATTGTAGCTTCCCCATGGTCATGTGATCAAAATTTGGATGCTTGGCAACTGACTCATATTTATGATGGTTAAATTTTTTTAATTGTAACCTGTTAGCTTCCAGCAGACAAACAGAAACTCATCTTTATAATGCAGCATTGTGGCTAATTAATTCCAGGAAAACCAAATCAACCTTATGTTGTAAAGAATTCCTATACTTGCAGTTTTCAAAACTCAAATACTAACCGGGATTCTAAGTAATTTTGCTGTAATAATGTGCCTTTTACAATATTAATAGTTGAATGGCCTGCCAAGGGGCAGAAAAATGGAAATTAAAGTAGTATTAGGACCAAATATTAAGTGTGATACTTAAGTTCAATAACATTTAGCCCTGTTCAAACAGATACAGTTCCCATACTTTTTCTATGGCTTTTTCATTCTGTTTCTCCAAAACAAACTCAAAATCTGTGGTTATTCAATGTATTGAGCTCCTGCTGATTAAGTTTGATTACTTGTCTTTTTAGCTTTCGGATTTTCATCTTCTCCCCTACCTTAGTTTTCTTAGTGGATCTATTTGAATATTATTCTTTTGTATTTACCAGCTCAGGTCACAATTAGGAATGATCAAAATATAATGAAGTTGCACATGCTTGTCATTAGAATTATGTCTGAAAAAAAGCTAATGATTCAAAGTAATCCATTGGTTCAGTCCAAAACGCAGATCTAATTCAGCAGTATTTGGGAAAGAAATTTATCTGGAATTTTATTTGTAATTAAACAATTAAATGATCCATTGCTATCAATAGGCAAACGTTTCCAATTTATCATATAGGTTGTTAGCCTGCTTTAATTTTATACTAAAATGTAGGAACTATGGTATGGGAGAAGAAGAAATCACAACATGTAGGTCTATTGCTTGCTATTTGGAGAGACTGCTCTGTCAAATAAAATACGGCAGATAAACAAACACACACATAAGTATATTGTCCCATTGCTTGGTTTTATGCAGCCCTCTAGTCTAATTTTATACGTATTTTACAATGAATCAGTTCAGATCCCTGGTAAAATTATCTACCTTCCCTTGACAGTCTGTGTGGAAAGAAAAGAAGGTTTGAAATAGATAGAATATGGTAACAACTTCTTTTTTTAACCAATTGCATGCAGTTTGGTTCATGACAGATTTTATGTGGCAATATGACAGAAAGTAAGTTGTCCATACCTGATTTAAATTACGAGAATGGCTATATTCCTTCAGTTGAAGCAGAGCTTCACCAAAAGGCATCTGGCTTGTACACAGTCATTAAATAATAATTGTAAAATATTCTATTAAAGCACACTTTGAAAAGAATAATAAAACAGAAAGAGGTATGCTGAACTTATGGTTTGCTTATGCCTTGGGCTCAGAGTGACCTCTGTTGGGAGAAGGATTTTCAGCCCATACATTTAGTCCCCCCACCTACTTTCTTATTTGATACTAGGACAGCCCTTGCTGGGGAATACTATTCATAAGGAAAGATCTGTTGAAGATCAGTTCTGATCTGTTGAGAGCTGTTGGAGGTCCACCTGGTCCGAATCTGACCGATTCCAGTTGAGATCCTTGTCAAGGATCTACCTGGCAGTGATGAGAGCGGCGAAGAAGGCTTACTTCTCCGCTCTCATTGCATCCGCAGATAATCGCCCGGCTGCCCTGTTCAGGGTCACGTGCTCCCTCCTGGATCAGGGGGTGAGGGAGGACCCTTTGCAGCGGCGGGCCGAGGAGTTTGGTCAACATCTGCTGGACAAGATCGCTCGGATCCGGGCTGGTTTGGACACCAACTGGCTAGACTCGGATGTGGAGGCAACGTCAAGTCTTGTCGAGGTTACCTGGGATGAGTTTGACCCTGTGACCTTAGATGAGGTGGACAGGATTATGTGTTTATTGGACCTGTGCCCCTCCTGGCTGGTTTATGCTGCCAGGGAGGGTACATGTGGCTGGCTCCAGGCAGTTACCAGCGCTTCATTGCGTGAGGGGTCCTTCCCCACCGCCTTGAAGGAGGCGGTGGTGAGACCCCTCCTTAAGAAACCTGCCCTGGACCCAGCCAATTTGAACAACTTCTGTCCCGTCTCAAACCTTCGCTTTTTGGCGAAGGTTGTTGAGAGCTGCCCAGTAGCTTCCAGCTTTCCTGGAGGAAGCTGATTACCTAGATCCGTATCAATCGGGCTTCAGACCCGGTTACAGCACGGAGACGGCATTGGTCGCACTGATGGATGATCTCTGGAGGGCTTGGGATAGGTGATGTTCCTCTGTCCTGGTCCTACTAGATCTCTCGGCGGCTTTCGATACCATCGACCATGGTATCCTGTTGCAGCGCCTTCAGGGGTTGGGAGTGGGAGGCACCGTGTTATGGTGGTTCTCCTCCTACCTCTTGGATCGCACGCAATCGGTGTTGGCAGGGGGGCAGAGATCGACCCTGAGGCCCCTCACTTGTGGGGTGCCCCAGGGGTTGGTTCTTTCTCTCCTCCTGTTCAACAACTATATGAAGCCGCTGGGCGAGATCATCCACGGTTTCGGGGTGAGGTATCATCAATATGCTGATGATACCCAGTTTTTCATCTCCACCCCTGACCACCTCAGTGATGCCCTCTCCATGATGTCCCATTGCCTGGAGGCGGTACGGATCTGGATGGGGAGGAACAGGCTCCAGCTCAACTCGGACAAGACTGAGTGGCTGTGCCTACCGGCATCTCAGATTGTCCAAGAAATTCCATCTTTAGTCATAGGGGGAGAGGTGTTGCCCCCCGTGGATAGGGCGTGCAACTTGGGTGTCCTTCTGGATGTACGGCTTAGTATGGAGGAGCAGGTGGGAGCCGTCGCCAAGGGGGCATTTGCCCAGGTTCGCCTGGTGCGCCAGTTGCGCCCCTATTTGGACCAAGATGCCCTATGCACGGTCACTCATGCGCTCGTTGCCTCCCGTCTTGAACTACTGCAATGCTCTCTATTTAGGGCTGCCCTTGCGGACTATACAGAGGCTTCAACTGGTGCAAAATGCAGCCACGCGGGTTGTGATGGAAGCGACCCGATACTCCCATGTGACACCCCTCCTGTGTGATCTGCATTGGTTGCCGGTTGCCCTCCGTGTAAGATTCAAGGTGCTGGTGTTAACCTATAAAGCCCTTCATGGCTTGGGTCCGGGGTATTTGCAGGAGTGCCTCCTGCCACCATCGAGCTCCCATCGCCCAGTGCGCTCCCACTGGCAGGGCCTCCTTTGGGTGCCGTCGACCAGACAATGTCAGTTGGTGGCGCCCCGGGGGAGGGCCTTCTCGGTGGGAGCGCCCACCCTGTGGAACCAGCTGCTCCTGGGGCTGCGGCTGGCTCCTGACCTGCGCACCTTCCGCCACGATCTAAAGACCTGGCTGTTTTTACAGGCTGGCCTGGCTTAAGAGTGGTTGGGGTTTTAATTGGCTATTTTAGTATGTAATTTTAGGTTTTATTTGGATTGGATTAACTAATTTTTTAATAATTGTATATGTGTTGCGTTCATGTGTGAGCCGCCCCGAGTCCCCCCGGAGATGGGGCAGCATATAAATCCAAATAAACATAAACAAAGATAAACATAAACATCAGGTTAAGTTTCCTTTTTATAAATGAAGCAGGAGGTTAAACACTGTAGCCAAGTTTTACATTTCTACACATTTAACAGATAACAGATAATCAGAATTGGAAGGGACCTTGTAGGTCATCTAATCCAACCCCCTGCCCAAGTGGAAGACCCTACACCATTTCTGACAGATGGCAGTCCAATCTCTTCTTGGAGGTCTCAAGTGATGGCGCTCCCACAACTTCTGAGGGAAAAGTGTTCCATTGGTTGATTGTTCTCACTGTCAGAATGTTTCTCCTTATTTCCAGGTTAAATCTCTCCTTGTTCAGTTTCCATCCATTATTCCTTGTCTGGCCTACAGGCACTTTAGAAAATAGCTTGACCCCTTCCTCCCTGTGGCAGCCCCTCAAATATTGGAAGACTGCTATCATGTCTCCCCTGGTCCTTCTCTTTACTAGACTAGCCAAGCCCAGTTCCTATAATGCATAATGTCTTATTCCAGTTTGACAAGATGACTTGCTGCCCTAACTTACACAACTCCATGTTTCTTTACATAGTTTTTATGATTTCTATTAATTCCATGAACTATGACAAACCAACTGGAAAAAGGCGGCAGGAAATCAAGCTGGTCACATAGCCGAACTGTAACCCATTCAACATCCTTGTGGCCTTGGTTTGACTTTAGTCTCCAGTAAGCAACTTAGTAATTTTTTTTTCTTTAAGTCCAGGTGCTGCTTCCACCCTCCCACCTCCAAAGCTGATTTACCCAGACGGAATGCTTCATCTTCTGCTTTATTCTGCTGTTTGGCAAAACTGCATTTCAACAATATTCACCCTTCAGTGTCCTTAGAATTAAATACTGTCACCCAAAATAAGGCAGCATACTTTGTCAGTTAGCATCTCAGTGAAAAAAAAAAGTTCAGCATTATGTGAGATCTTACAAAGGATATTCTCTCATAGGGCATATAGGAAGGATTTCATTTCTTTCTAAAGCAAGTACATGTTGCTCAACAAAACCAGACAGATCAGTAAGGTACCTTGTATTTTGTTAGCCCCCCTTCTAAATGGATAAAATCATAATGTACCACTATGTAATATATCTAGAAGTTACTAAACTCGGGGACGCTTTCACGCTGAATGACTAAAAGACATAAAATGAACTGATTTTCAAACATGCAACCTAAAACATTCAGTCAGAAGATCTGACAGAGGGAGCAAGGAAGGACTAATAAGAACAGCTGAACAAGCAGTTCAGAGCTAAAGTATATAATACAAGCTAACCTGTATAAAAAAAAAACCAACTGGTACTTCATTTTTAAAACATGAAAAATGGCCTTTGGAGTCTTACAATGGAATAAAGGAACTCGGAAATGTCTGAAAGGTCCTTTTCTCCTCCAACTGCCATTTCAGAGCTACAGTATCTGCTCACCCCATGAGATAGAAGAGAGAAAGAAGGCAGGAGAACCTGTCCTTAAGCAAACTGGTTGAGGAGGAAAAACTACAATAAACCAGGTGAGATATTTCGACCTTCAATTAGCCTGCGAAAGGCAAGAAAGACAATGAGTGCAAATAAAGGACTTCTTTGGAACCTGACCAACAATGTCTGTATTCTCAGAGTTTATATTAACTTTACCCTCCACTGCTTCAAGCCTTTTACTGGAGAGGTGATTCATAAGCTGTCAGTTAAAAACTTATCAGATGCTAAGAGTGACTGTAAAAAGCCTTATGCCTCAGACGAAGGGGAAGGAGGGAGGAAAGACAGAGAGAAGCAGACTCCAAGAAATTTACTTGAACACTGTCACAGGATTAGAATTTACTTAATCTGTCTGTAACTATTTAGCAGAAACTGACCTTCCTTCATCAAACAACTAGGGAGGTTCAGAGTGACTCTTCTGATTGTACTTTTGAAAGTTTCCAGGATGAATTTCTCTAAATAAACAAAAACTTGCCTGAATGAAATATTTAGTGAAGATGGTAACGGAAACACAATCATTCTCTGACTGCTGTCTGTCTGAAAATAGCAAACATAGTCTGAAAAAAATTGTAAGAGCTGGAGGTCTTACTGGTTGCCACATCTAAAGGCTATTAAAGCAGCAATGGGAAAGAAGCAGAAAGACTGCTTCAATAAAGAGTTTTTAAATTTAGAACAGGAATGAGTGTGGGAGGATTGGATAGGAATCCTCCCCTGGCCCTGAAGTCTATGGAGATTCTCAGTCCTCCAGATCACGGTTGTCCACGGTTGTTTTTCTCTGAAGACATGTTGCTTCTCATCCAAGAAGCTTCTTGGATGAGAAGCAAAATGTCTTCAAAGAAAAACAAGAAAGTCCAGTTACCTCTTGAAAAAGCACCTTTGGGACTGGCCCTTGAAGCCATTCATTTTTTTTTCTGTGCAGACATGTTCCATACAAAAGAGCATGGTTTTTCAAACCAAGAGTAGTTGCCCTGCAGAGCCACAGAAAGGATGCAGGTGGATCAAAACTGATTCCATAGCCACTTGTTTCTACCATCTCTGTCCCCCAACTTGCTTTTCTATTCAACAAGATGCAATATGGCTGGCAATGATAGAAAGAGTGGTGGTCGCTTTGGATGAAGGTTGAAACAGGTCCTTAGCCCAAAGGTTCCTAATTTACACTGAAAATGCATTATGTTCTAATTTCCTACTATTATTTCATTCCATTTAGTAAGCCTTATAATTTGCGAGACATCAATATAAAATAAATAAAAATGATATTTGCTGCTTGGAGCAACTGAACAATTCCACACATAGACGCATACCTGCAACAATCCAGGGATGATGTCTTGTAGGAGCTGATGCAATGACTCCTTTGAGATTCTTTCAATGACTTTCGTTTGCATTTTAATAGCAGCCAGATTAATTGGATAGTCAGCTGTTTGAATGATGGGACAAAGCACTTTGATGCACTGCTCTGGATGGATGGAACTAGCCAGAGTGGAAGCAGCTTCCTCGGCAGCTCTCACAACCTATAGTGAGAAAGGCAAGCATGGAGAAATGTTAAAGTTATGGCATTACAAAAAGTAATACATTTCCATCCTTAAGAACCACGAGTATAGGTAACTGCAAGCTTATTATATTATATCGATTGTCTCAGTAACTGAATATTTCTGAATATATTTTTCTATCAGAACACTATAAAAATGCTGCCACTGCCGTCAACAGTGGGTGAGCATGGGAAACTTAGTTCTGCATTTACAAAACATATAAGAAGAATTAATTATTGCAGAATAACATACTTTGAAGGAAACATGAAGGAGAAAGGCATAATCATACTTTGATTCCAATGACTTTTCTTAAACATGTATATTCTGCATTTTAGGGTATGACGATAACTGTGATGATCTTCCTTGTAATAAGTGGAGAGTAAATTAATATATCTGTCAAAATGCTTTTTTTGGTCTGAATGTATTCAGATATCCATCATAAATAAAAAGGTAAATTTTCTACCCAGAATTTATTCTGGTTAGCATATTCTATATACATATATAACAGCTGCAGAAGGAATTGTGCAGCACAGGGTAGATTTTTGCACAGCAATATAGCCGCCTAATCTAACGTTATTCAGATGTGAATCAATGTCTTCAATATTTTTATTCACTCACTTGTTCGACAGATTAAATATGTTAAATATGTTAGTAGCAATACATTTTTTCTTTTTCTTTTAATTTTAAAAAACTTTATTAAATACAGAAAGTTAAAATAGGAGCCTTGGTAGCTCAGGCTGTTAAATGCCTGCTCTTAAGATCCAGCTGCCTACAATTATTGTAGGCTCGAATCCCACCAGGCTCAAGGTTGACTCAGCCTTCCATCCTCTCAGGGTAGGTAAATTGAGGACCCAAGATTGTTGGGGGCAATTAGCTGACCTTGTAAAAATGCCGCTTAGTAATAAGCAGGCATATACAATGGAATGAAGGCTATTGCTGAGCACACTGGGTTGTATCCCAGAAATTGTAATCCGCCCTGAGTCTTCGGAGAAGGGTGGCATATAAATGTAATTAAATATATATATATATATATATATACATATATACAAATATACAAAATTGAAAAACAAGAAGTCATACAAGTAAACATCACAGCACTTTCTATGATAAAACTGATGAAATTTTCCTTCAATACATTTAATAGTGAGTTAGATATTTCATAATTAATATTAGGTGGCAATTACTTCCTATATCCTATAGGTTATCTGTTGTTTATATTCTATAAGATATAATAATCTATTATTGAGCAATACATTTTTCTTTCAATGGTATTCTAAATCATCCATAACATAAATACATATGCATACAGCCCCCATATATGTATACTTCCATACATGCTGTGTGTATTTATTTCATTCATTTCACTCATAATAACTGGTACAAACATAATATAAAGAAGAAAATACAGTTTGGCTACTGTACACTCATTAGAATAAAGGCTGCTTGAAGTATAAAATTAAGCACAAAAATATAGAATATAGATAATGTTAACTTATTTTTATAATTCTGCATTGTAAAATTATATAAAATCAAAAAATTGGAAAGACCCAGTTAGCTCGTCAAATCCAACTTTGTGATCAGTATACCTCTAGCCAGCCTTTGCTTAAAGCAAAGGGAAATTCTACTGTTTAGGTGGTCTTATTAGGAAAATTATTTTTGTGTCCTAACTTACACTTCTTCTTCTTTATTTAGACTTGAATGTAACTTCCTGAAATTTAATCATTAGTCCATGTCCTGCACTTTGGAACAACAGAGAACAAGTCAGGATTCCCTTCTGAGCTTTTAGGTGCCTGAAGAATGCTATTGCATTCTCCTTCCAGTTGACTTTTTGAAAAGCTAAAGATTCAGTTCTAGAATTTAAGCTCCCAATGTCCTGATCATTCTGATCCTTTTTTGTGTAGTTTCAGGTTGTGTGAATCCATATTAAGTGTGATGTTCTGACTTGGAAATAGTGTTCAAGGTAAGATCTTGAACAATAGGACAGCCATTCTTCTGAATATGATTTCTAGACATATACTTCAGACAAATGGTTAATTCCAAAAAAATTTGAAGAAAATATACCAAGAATATACTAAAATTTTAGTATATTTCCTTTTAGCTCAATAAAAGCCTAAGTAAACACTCACAATCCATGAGTATTTAAATAAGAAGACAAAGCAGGGGAGTGGTTTTCATTTCTTTCCCAGAATAATAACCCAAATTAGAGTAAACATTAAAAAAAAAGAACTCAGCCTTTGGCCAGACAAACAATATCTATCCTGGGTCCAAGGTTATATCCTTATTTCCTTGTCTTCATTACTACAACTTAATAAAATAGTAGAATGGACAGCATATGCTAGATATTGAATCCAAGAAATGGATATTCCTTAAGAAATGGAAATCCTTCTAAAATGAGAACAAAAAAAATAGTTCTGCTAAGGAAAAGCAAACAAAAAAAACACAAAAAAGTATTGTGTTGCTAATAATAAACAATAAAAATATTTAAATATGTCAAAAGGAGAAAAAGATAAAAGGAGGCAAGTGGATGACAATAAAAGAAAAGGAATAATAAAAGCAGACAAGCAGAATTATAACAATTATTTGTGTCTGTTTTCAATACAAAAGATAAAGGACAGTACTAATCCTAATTTAGTTAATTTTAGGAAATTAGTCCAAGGACTTGAGGCTCAATGTGGTAAATAAAGGAAGTTGTATTAAAGCAAGATTATTTAAAATTGCAGAACTTTACAACATTTTTACAATCAGTTGCTTTGAGTATTGAAAAGTGTATGATAATATCATTGTAAAAGGGATGTTGGAGATCCAGGAAATTACAGGCTAATTGCTATATATATATATATATATATATATATATATATATATATATATATTCCCAAATGAACGAAGCTGAAGACACCAGCCTGAAGATGACAGATGAGATTTCGTCGAAACGTTGCCAAGGTATTCTCAATCTTAACACGGGACAAGACCCGAATACACCAAGACCCACACACACACACACACACACACACACACATATTCTGGATTAACTGTAAAAATCTTTCTTCAAATAAAAAAAATTAAACAGAATGAAAAATCTTTTTGAAGATTTCAGCACTGCTTCCTTAAGTTAAAACCTGTCTTACTAACTACCAGTTTTCTTTGAAAATATGTAGACAGTGCTGGTTCATTAGACATTGTTCAAAAGATTTTCAACAATGTTTGCCATTAAAATGCACCGCAAACTTGTCAGTCATTAAAAGAGAGGCCCTTTTATCAGTGGATGCTTTATTAATAAAAAGAAGGAAGAAAATACTGTAGAAATAAATGCTAAGTTCTCTCAAAGAAGTACTATTGTGTCTGTTAAATATTTCTATTGGAATCTGGCCTCTTCATTATTATAAATTTCTCCAGTGAGGTCTATTCCATATATCTCTGAGCCTAGCAAAGCCAGGCTCAGTGATATATGGAATAGGACCCACCACTTCTATTAATAACAAAGCTCAACTTGGGTACAATAATTATCTCAAATTTAAGTTCCATAATAAAATGAATAAGATATGCCAGACTGACCATTTTTCTAGAAATAGGAAAAGATAAGCCTCTAAAAGCAAGATGGGGAAAAAAAGAGAAAATTTTACCCTACAGCTCTTTCAATTGCCAATATTCAATAAACCTTTTCTTCCTTTCAATGTATAAAGAACAAATAAAGCTTTCCTTCCTTCCTTCCTTCCTTCCTTCCTTCCTTCCTTCCTTCCCTTCCTTCCTTCCACTACATTCAATTACATTACAAACCACCAGCTGCAAGTGCAAAAAGTTTATACAAAAATTTAACCAAAATAAAAGACGCTGGAGATGGCAAGCTTTCTCAATCATTTGCACAGGTAATTCACAAAGAAAAGGACAAGGGCATAAAGTCAAGGTGAGACAATAAGAATGCACAGTAGGGAGAAGCCTGCCAACAAAGGCACTCCTTAAGAACAAAATGTTTTGTCCAAGTGCTTTATCACAAAATCTGTTACAACTGTTGCTAATTGTGGCTACACATGCACAGAAAGTTGTTGTATGAAGACTCTGATTCCAAGAAAACATAATAAAGACATGCTGATTTATTAAAAGGATTAAATATTTCCTGACCTTTCACAACAATTCTTGTGCCTTTGTTCCCATGTTGCTTATTTAACTGAGTAAATCATCGTGAGTTTAAAACCACAATCCTGTAAGCAGCTAAATGGATGTATAGTGCAGCTTATTCTGTTATTCCTATTCTATGACCAAAAGCTCTCTGTCTCTCTCTTTTGTTTCTGTATTTAAGTTTTCACTATTCTATACAGAACTGCATACCCTTAACTCAATTGCCTTCAGTTAGAAAGATTACAGTCCTGTAATAAATCTGGAGAGTCATGATGTAAATGTGCAAAAATATATACAGGACTAAAACTAGGTTTAAAAAAAAAAATCAACGTAAGAAAATCTGGTGTGGGTTAAACATAAAACATAAGGTATTGAAATAGCTTGAATGTTTTCATATTCTTTATTTCATTTTATTTGTCACTGAAGTTCTGGCAAGAAATGGCAACCTTTTTTGTGTTGGGGAAATGACAACACTGTTTAAGGAATATCTGCAAAGTAGGTGGATCTGAAATTTTTGACTTATGGACAATTTTTTATTTTTCATTTGGGAAAACCTGGGATAAACTAAACCAAAATGGGTGCCTTAATTTTGGTTATTAAACTCTGAAACATATACCCATTAAATGGTTTTGTGGGTCTTAGAGCACGGCTGTCAAACTCGTGGCCCATGAACCAGATGCGTCACGTGCTGGCCACGCCCCAACCCAATTTAGCGAAGTGAAAAAAAAGTCAGGTGATGCTGCTGTGATGACACAAGTTTCACACCCCTGTTCTAGAGGCTGCAGATAATTGTGCTGTAAGGCCATATATGCCTAAAAGGTGGCCCCCAAGCTTAAGTCCTTCACATGAGATAGCTTTAAATGCAGACCCATAAGAAAAGTAAATTTAGGGCCACAGTCAATAATATATGGAACTAGTCAGAGGTATAAGTTAGGAATTCCATCAAGGTATGATTTACTTTTCTCTTCATTCCATTAAAACTTACTGGCTCATTATAGTGCTATTGAAATTAATAGCAAGGCATGACCAACAGACATATTGATTCTTAAAGTACAGTATATAGTATGACACTCAGAATTACCTCTTTATGAGAATCTTTATGCGCTTCTAGGGTCTTCATGATAGTTAGTTCAGCATAGTTCTTAAATCTTGCTGGTTGGTTCCTCAGAATTTCTCGCAAAACTCTCAGGGCCAAGGCTCGTATTGAATGCTATATCAAAAGAAGTAGCACATCTTTATTTATTAAATTTACATGCCTCCCATCTCATTAACAAGTGACTCTGGGTGGCTTGAAGACATCATTTCACTCTTCAAAATCATTAATACAAGGAATGCATTGTTTGACTGGAATGGATACACATTTTATAAAATCAATTTTTTAAGTCAAGAAAAATTGACCAGGCTCAGAAGGGAACACCGCAGTAGCCTTGCATCATGGGCTCAAGTTCATTAGCAAAACTGAATCGCATTCTTTGTGTGAGAACTAAATAGCTGCTAATTAATATTGGGAGCTTTTATATTAAAATAAGCCACCCACTGAACTGTGTATCAAAGAGAATAGCAAACTAATTTATTACATAACCATTTCTGATTCAGTCTCTCTTTGAAATATATAAAAAATCCAAAAACTCTATTAAATTTCATTTCCTTGGATCTTATTTGGTAATGAAGACCTATATTATTAGTAACACGGGAAGCTAAAGCAGCCATGTTTTGCACAAATACATCTATTTTACATTTCTTTTGGAGTTCGGCATTCGTTTTTTCATTCACTCTGCTGCCATGACAGTACTACTCCTCTCTAGTTACCAGCATCTTTATCCAAGAAGATCATTAGTGAGAATATTAGAATAACAACTCAGGTTATGTAATTGTTGGGATATGCTTTTGGATGAAAGCCATTTCAACCATTGACTAACTTCAACCCAGAAGCATATGGTTTAGCTTTCTCAGACTGAACCTTTGTTAAGTATGTCCTCATGTTTTGCGACTCCCAAGCTAACACTTGATTTGTCCCAATTTTAATCTTTGAACATCCAATGACAAGAAGTACTGATAGAAACAAATGGCAAAAAAATAACAGGTGCAAATTTTATTACCTGCTTTCAGCATGTTATTCTGAAAGTACTTAATGTTCTATGAATTTGGGTTTGGTCCTGTTTTAATTTATTTACTTATTAAATTTAGATACCATCCATCTCATTCTCATTTTTGAGGGACTCTGCCTTTATTAAAAGGATGGATAAGGAAACAGATTATAGTCATATAATATCAATAGAGTAGATGTTATCTATCCTATAGCACAACGGTTCAGACTCCACAGACTGATGGTGGTGGCGGCAGGGGATGTTTTAATGTGCACAAACTAGATCACCAGCTTGTGTGGCCCAATTCTCAACATGTTGCAGACAGATACTGGTCCATGGACTGGGGGTTGGGGATGCCTACTATAGCAGGAGAAGTTAATTTGAATTTATGAAGGATGAGATAATTCAGACTATATCCTCAATTGCAGAACACTTGGGTCTGGCTGATTGGTGAATTGTTTATTGGCTTTGCTTGCTTTTGATGTGGTTTTCATCTATTCAAAGGCCAATGAAAAGATACCATATCTACTTCTTTACCAGAAGAAGAAGAAGAAGAAGAAGAAGAAGAAGAAGAAGAAGAAGAAGAAGAAGAAGAAGAAGAAGAAGAAGAGGAGGAGAAGAAGAAGAAGGAAGGAGGAGGAGGAGGAGGAGGAGGAGAAGAACTCAGTTTCTTCTTTAAATATTTAAAATACTAAATTAAAATTTTGACACGTAATCTCATAGCCACTGCAATGACAATTCTGTTTACTCAAACGAAAAAACAATAGTCTAATTAAGCCACAAAAGTTTATAGCTGTTCAGAATCACTGTGAGTTAGGAGGCATACAAGTTTACATAAAATAACATATACAATAATAATAAACTTTCCAAAATCTCTCAGCATGGGCATCCAGTTTGGGCAAGACTAATTTCTGCAATAATAAATGTACTAGCTTTTTAAGTGTCATCTTGCTATTAAATGGCACAGCTGCAACTTTGGCGGGCTAAGGACAACCCAGTCTTTATATACTGGGTTATATGCCAAAGGCAATGCTCTGAAAATTAGGCAGGACTAGAGCAAAAACTAACTTTAATTTCAAGCCAATTACATTTGATTAAAACTGAACTAAAGTTAATATAACATTTTAAAGGGACTCTGCATATTACATTTGGTTCTCGGACTATGTGTTGCTGGTAGAATTATTCTTTGGCAGCAGCATCCATCTCCAAATCCATACTGATGCCCCTATCCTGCCAGGACCAGCTTTTGAGGGCATCTTGAGTACTCTGTGATGGGTCCCCTCCTCAACTGGAGAGATGTCTGGTAGAGGAAGTGAGTAGCACAGCAACAGGGTGCCAAATGGCACCACACTTTCAAGGAATACAAATTTCAAGTGTCACAGTATCAGAGGGATGCTCCTTCAGGTAAACTGGAGGTGCGGGTTAGATAACTATTGGCTGGCATTTCTGAGACTCTGGAAGCCAGATTAAACTAAAACAAAAACAAAAAACAGAGAACACCATCTAAACATTAGCCACATAGGCTGCAACGACAGTGCAGGTGGTAAGTATCTATGAGGCATAGCCAAGCCTATGGCATTATCTTACATCTTTATCTCCAAGTGTTTCAAGTAATAAAAGCAAAATTGTCTTAAAATGTTCTTCCCAAACTCCCAGATTATCTTCTCTTGTAATCTTCAACAACTCAAGGAGGGCTCCTTTCCGTTCTTCTACCCGCTCATTATGATTGGATAATTCTTTTAAAAGATCAGCCACCAAGTCAGAATGATCAATGGGCACTAAAAAGAAAAAAAAAAGTGGGAAAGTAATCTCACAGCACAGAAAATGAAGCAGGAACTTTAAACAGGTGATGGTAGGACAGGTTCACAATATTTCTAACTAGTCTATAACCACAATCTGTCTCGAGTCCTTTTAAGTACAAAGATTTGATCTATGATCTAAATATATTCATTCTCTAACCATTGATTCTCAGTGTGACCACTTGTCACTATGTGCTCATAAAGCAATTCTGAGCAGGCAGGGGAGCCTGATGAAAACATACCAAGTTCCCACGGCTTTTCCTTTAACCAGATATAGCTTTAAGTTCAAAAGAAATGACTTTTGGACCCTGTCTCCTTTATTGATGTGAACGTGGAAGACCACTTACAGAATGTCAGGGCTCAAGTCTCACTATTAGAATGGAAAGATGAGCTGCGTGGCTGCTGTACCACCTAGCTGAATCTCTTGCCCAGGAGCAAGATACTTTTACTTATTCCAGCAAGGCTGATTAAGGAAATGATGTAAACTGAATTCAAGAAGCTAGCGTCAGAATGATATCCTGTAACAGTTTAACACCAATGTGTAAATGTTAAGGCAACAAAAAGTTCAATACTGAATTTTGAACAAATGAAAACCAACCATCCCGAAGCTGATCCATATCATCATCAAATACAGCTTCCTTAAGAGCAGTTTTATCATAAGCGCTGATAGTATCAGAGTAGGGGTAAGGGTTGTACTCTCGAGCTCGGGGTCCAGAAAAGGCACGTGGGGGCTGGGTGTTGAGTAGGGAGGTCTTGTTATCCAGAGCCATCCTTCCTCCTTCCACCACATCACTGCTTCCACGCATATCAGTGGCTGGTGAGGCTATACCATCATCTCTGGAAACCTGTAGCAATTGATCAAAGAAAGACGACTTTATTGGGACCAATTTCCATTAAGCTGGAAGGGGCAACTCTATTGTTACTCTGATAATAGGTTACAATGCAAACAGTGGTCTTTTCCCACTTTGAATCTGATTAGTAGGGTTAAATAAATTAGAACTTTGTTTGCACTAAACCCTAATTTCAAACTGGCAGTTTCTAAATATAGGTTTTCTTCATCGACTGCAGCCATTCCAATATGTTGTTATTCCTTCTCTCTGCGGCTGCTAAATAATATTGAACAAGACTGTGAACTGAGTTTATTGCCAATGTTGAGGAGAGGAAGAAAATTATAAAATTTTTGAATCCAACATATGATAATTGGCATGGCTTCAACGAGCACCCTGGATTTCATTCACTTAGGTGTTTCTGTGCATAAATCCAACTGCTTCATTTGGGTACCAGAAAATGTATGTGTGAGCAAGTATTCGGAATAGTCTCAAGACAGCCTCCTATGCAAACATACATACCTCCCTTTCCTTCTTCCCCCACTTTTTTTGAGCACAGAACTACTATATATCAAGCATTTGATTCTAGTGACAAAAATTATATTAAATCATATAATTTCACAGTTCAGTACAAAAAAAGTGTATATATTTTAGTTTTATAAGAAAAAAATGTGATTTTTCCCCATCATGTTCTCCATTGCAGGAATGGCAAATATAAAGAATTAAAGTTATATTTTTTAAAAATGAAACAATACTGTATATGTATTGTATATGTGTACATCAGCATATCTCAAACTGATGCTCCTAAAATAGGTTATTACTACAGGATCTAGCATTCTGTCAGGCAGGAAGAATCAGGATCACAAGTTACTTTCAATCAAGCTAATTTATTGCTCAAACCTACCAAGAATCTAACCAACTAAATTGGTCAGCACTAAATTGTTGCTAGATAAGATTTAACAGAATTCAAGGGGTGCTGAACATGGCTTGCTTGTGGGAATATAATGATTCCAGACTAATTCCTTTTTTGACTCTGCCCCCAGGCCTCTTCTTCTCCTACACAATCCAGCAGATCGGGTCAAACTATTAAATATAAAAAATACCCAGTTGATAAAATCAATCATCCAGGTGTTGTTTGCTTGAAACTCAACAATGTAGGAGATGTTGAAATTAGCAAACTAAAATATTAATTAATTAATTAAAATCTAAAATATTAATGATCACTGATTTCAATATATCACACAAAAATTACATATTCTTTCAATGTCTACTTACAATATCACTGTCCTTCTTTCCATCACGTTTGATTGGCTCATTTAGATCCTCTTGGCTACGAAAACTAAATTTTTCTATAGCCTCTGTGACTCCACGAAGAGAACTATAAATTTCATCAGAATTTAGGTTTTCCGTGTCATAATCCAGCATGCTGAAGAACAAACATACGTGGAACGTTAAAATTAACGAATGGCTCCTTTGAGATTGAATTAGACATTTTCCCATTTGGAAAGACAAATTTTGAAATCCAATTTTAAAACATGCAACTTTCAGAAGGTTTTTCAGCCTGAACAGCAAGAACTCAGATGTTAATTTCCAGAATGTATAAAAGCCACTGAAACTAAACTGTGGATCTCTGTTTGGCCCCTGCTCTCCGCTCCTTTCGCAGAGACCTGAAGACCTGGCTATTTCAGCAGGCCGGTCTGGACTGACCCGGGGGTGGGTTATTTTAGTTGTTTTAATGTAATTTTAATTAACTGGTTTTAGACTTGTAGTTTTTTAATTATTTTTTATTGTAATTTGTTTGGTTTTTAAATGTTCACCGCCCTGAGTCCTTAGGGAGAAGGGCGGCATACAAGTCTAAATAAATAATAATAATAACCTATAATTGGACAGCAATTGTGTTGGGCCTCATCAGTTCACCAAGGGAATAAGGGTGTATATTTATTATTTAGATAAGAAACAACTTGCCCTGAGTTAGATATAAATAGTAACTTACAAGTCATACTATTCCTTTCTAGTTTTGAATTGATCCCTCTTTAAACCTTTTTCTATGTAGTGGGATAAAAATATTAAGTAACAAAACTGACTAACTTTGCTGCACAGTTCCATGATGAATATGAATATCCCACCATGTCTTTAACTGAACAAATACTATATTTAATGTTTCCCAAGATGTTAAATACATTCCCCTATATAAAAATCCACAGGCAAATTAAAATGGACTATTCCCCCTTGGAATAAAGAAGTCCTAGTATTTTTTCCTGAAACATAGCTGCAAATATACGATAATAACAAAAATATTAACAATAAAACTGATCATCAGTGATGATACTGGGAACTCAAGGTAAAAAGTACTTAAAACCAATTTTTGGATTTAAATTTGATTCTGCAAGAAATCCAAATTGAAGAATCTAATCTATTACACCTTAATCATTTTTAACAAAAAATCTATCAGCAAAGTCTCATTTTCCTCTAGTCACTTTTTTCTTGTGCTTGCTGGAAAGAGTATTTCCTCTATATGATTTTTTTCCCCTAAGGTAAAGATAAAGGTTCCCCTTGCACATACGTGCTAGTCGTTTCCGGCTCTAGGGGGTGGTGCTCATCTCTGTTACAAACCCAAAGAGCCAGCGCTGTCCAAAGACGTCTCCGTGGTCATGTGGCTGGCATGACTAAACGCCGAAGGCGCATGGAACGCTGTTACTTTCCCACCAAAGGTGGTCCCTATTTTTCTACTTGCATTTTTACATGCTTTCGAACTGCTAGGTTGGCAGAAGCTGGGACAAGGAATGGGAGCTCACTCCATTACGCGATGCTAGGTATTTAAACTGCCAACCTTTCTGATCGACAAGAGACCACCATAAAAGACTCTAGAATTACAAAAAATACTAATATAATTTAATTCCTTTCTTCTTTAATATAAGACAAGGTTTCTCAAATACCAGAATTAAGGCTAAATTTTATTTGGTCAATCATTGGTCTTTTAACCAGATCAGTCACATTACTACTTCAGCAAAGTAGGTGAAAAATGTGAAACACTAAGCATAATCTGAGGATTCGACTAAAAAAATATTGGAAAGTAGGAATGAAGGACTGTCTATTCTTTTTAGGCTAAAGTTGAAACACTATTATTTAAAATCCAGGTAACTGATGAGCAAGAAGTTAAAACCCAAATACAGATAGTACTTATCTGGGTTTAGCTAGTCTAATGAAAAGAAGAACCTGGGATGATATGATAGCAGTATTCCAGTATTTGAGGGTCTGCCACAGAGAAGAGGGGGTCAAATTATTCTACAAAGCACCAGAGGGCAGGACAAGAAACAATGATTGGAAACTAATCAAAGAGAGAAGCAACCTGGAATTAAGGAGAAACTTCCTAACAGGGAGGACAATTAATCAGCGGAACAACTTGCCTTCAGAAATCATGGGTGCTCCATCACTGGAGGTTTTTAAGGAGAGACCAGAGAGTCATTTATCTGAAATGGTATAGGTTCTCCTGCTTGAACAGGGGGCTGGACTAGAAGACCTGCAAGGTCTTCCAACGCTATTCTTTTCTAAATACAACCATTTGTTTAATGGTGGTTCAAAGAAAAAGTGAATCGTGACCCATCTTTGAAGTTGCGACCATCAGACCACTCCCACAGTTATGTGATTGAAATTTGGGCGCTTGGCAACCAGTTCACGTTTATGACAGTTGCAGCATCTTGCAGTCATATGGTTGCAATTTACAACCTTCCCAGCCGGCTTCCAACAAGCAAAGTCAATTGGTGAAACCAGATTCACTTTAACTATGGGAAAATGATAATAAAACTAAATATTGCCTCTATTCTGCAGCTGATGAATTGCTGTATACTGTATATAGGGTAGGTAGACTGTGAATAACACAGAAAGCTTTCCTCTGAATCCAGAGGAACAGGCCTACAATTAAAGAGTTCCTCCTATATTACAACAGGATCAAAAGTCTCTCTCTGCTAAAAGGATATTTCACAAAATGATCATCTATTTTGAATGGCACCTCCCAAAACCAACATTTCATTATTTAAAACTACTTGCCAAAAATAAGATTTGTGCCTCAGGAAAACAGTTTTGGTCCCTGACTTTCTTTTAGTATACTCTTTCAGCTGCGCAGCCCAAGTAATGCTGGCAGGACTGAATGTACATCTGATGTTTTGGCAAAGCAATAATACAGCAGATCCTAAAATCTCAGCATGTGACAGCTTGCTGTGCTACAGCCTATTAAGTTAGAGAAGCAACAATTATTCTTTTAAAACCAAGCATTCATTGATTCTATGTAAGATAAATCATTCTCTGCAAATAAGGAAGTTTTATAATTCCTTGATAGACAGTTGTTAAGATTATGACAATTATTCCTTAACAATATTTTGTGCTCTTAGTTCTCAACAATATTTCTCTACATAACAATAGTAATAGGGTTGTTTTTCTCTATTGAAGAAGCAGATAAATACAGAAAGGTAGACACACACCTTATTATTAACGTTCCTTAAACTACAAGCGTAGCTCTGAGAATCTGAATCAATATACTTAAGATTCATAGTCAAATCATAAAAGAAGCAAAATAACCCCATTCAAATCAATAATCAATCCTTTTCAGCTACAAAGTGGATTCATTTTCAACAAACCCTTTCAGTATTGCTTGCATACTTTCCGTTGGTTTATTATCACTGCATCTATCTAATGCTTCCTTTTCATACTAATTTTTACACTGTTAAGTTCCTCAAAGTAAGGAACTGAACACTGTATACTCTATAGAACTATGACACATTAATTGACAGCAAAATAATAGAGCAAACTCAATTTGCATCAAATTGCTCAACTTGCAGTTCATATATTAGTATGCAAAGGAGAAAAAAGGTCCTATTTTGAATGATAGGCCTCATTTTCCACTAAAAAAAGAAAAGAAAAACTACCCCCCAACTTTTCCTAACTTTTCCTACTGTTATGCAAATATATGGATTATTCCCTATTACTTGTTGCATTGAATAGATTTCATTAGAAACCTTCAAATATCAGTGGCATCCAAAGTCTACAAGGGAAGAGCATATTTTTTTAACCTGAGAATAAGACATTATAAAATATCTCACAAAAGAAAGAACAACAATTTTGGTGTAGCATTTCTTTAAAAAAAAACCCAACCTAACCACATGAACAAGCAAATACATTTAGCCAGTATAAGAACTGTATGAAATATTGTATAGATGTGAAATAAAAAAAGGAAAAAAGTGAAAAATGGAAGATCAATTTACGATGAATAAACTAAATACATCCTATCAATTGTTTAAATAGAAAACAGTGATTCATGCATAAAATTGGAGAAGTTACAAGAAGACAAAGAGATGAGAAAAATGTGTGACTTTTAATTGATGTCACAATATTATTTTCCAATGCCATAGCTTCCAACAAATACAGCCTTCAGGATTCAGAATTTGCCAATGTCTGGGACTCTATATATATGTCCTAAGTGTAAAACCAGAATTGGTCTATAAAACAAAGGAAATTGCTTTTAAATATCAATAATCTTCTTCACATTTGGTTGAAGGACAAAAATCTAAATCTATATCATAAATCATTCATTTTCGTTTATTGATGTCATAATTTTATTTTCACACAGAGTAATGTAGATTGTAGATTTCTATCTGTACTATAATTAAGAATAGTTTTGTGTCCCTTTCAATGTTCTCATTGTTCTATTCTTGCACAGCTAGATACTTATAACTGCAAGCAATGATATATTCACACTTTTTCAGACACTGATGTAATTACATCCTTAAGCTTTGCTAACAAATATGGAGATTAAGATCTGTTGAATCTTTATATTGATAGCTGTACAATTTAAGTGTTTCATACAAATAGGGGTAATAATAGACATATGACAGGAAATCTCAACTTGGCCAGTAACACATCTTCATAGAATGCATCTAAAAACTGTTTAAAACAAATTTATGTTTTCATACGGCTATTTGCAACTTTAAGTACTATTATGTAATAGGCAATCTCTTTTGTGACAAATAGTATACTTTTGTCATAGTTGACAGTTGTAATCTATGATAAATGTTCTTAACTAAAAGGTCTAATAAGGAGAAACTTTCTGACAGTGAGAACAATCAACCAATGGAACAGCTTGCCCTCGGAAGTTGTGGGAGCGCCATCACTTGAGACTTTCAAGAAAAGATTGGACTCCCATCTGTCAGAAATGGTGTAGGGTCTTCTGCTTGGGTTGGACTAGATGACCTACAAGGTCCCTTCCAATTCTGATGATCTGTTATCTGTCTGGGGTTTCCTAAGTAGATCTCAGGACTTCAATGCATCCACAGACACTTCCCTTGATATCCCATCAGCTTCCTGCCCCTGTTACCTTTTTAAAATATAATTTTTATTAGTAATGGGACAGTGGCATGTTGCAAAGCATCAACTTCAATATCACCTTTATATACAAGAATGATGCTAGGCCCACTAATCATTTGTTAAAAATAGAAAAGATGGGTGGCTATACTTCGTTGGGAAATTTTCTTTGCTTTCTTAACAAGGCAACTATAAACATGAAAATACAAAAGAAGGAAGTGGCAAGTAGTATTCTAAGAAACTGATGATGGATTGGTTATGTTCTCAATACAGCCATTTTATAAATGGGCAAGCACTTCTAACAATAATTTTTCCAAGACATAACATGTCAAATTCCACAGTTCCCCACCAATCCCAAAGGGCTGGGTCTTAAAACAGAGGCTGGGCACAAATGCAAAGAGTCTTATGCATGTGAATTCAACAAATAAAACTGGAATTCCACCACATGGTAAGTGGGGTGAGTACGGTAGAAAGTGACATAAAAAATGAATGAGTCTAGTTCTATATTTCTCCAAATGACTACTTTGACTGGGAAGCTGTAAGGAAGGTATTCCCTGTACACAGCCAACAAGTGTGCATATAAAATGTCAACTAGATCCTAGTGGTTGACTATTCCTCTCAGCTGCTAAGACAGTTGTAGTATTATTCTAATAGTTTGCATGTGTGACACTCAAATTGCTATTTTCCAGCCAGCATGCCCATCAATCTTGCTATGTAGAGATCACAGGAACTGTAGACGATCACATCTGGAAGTGTCTAACTAAAAGCTCAATATAACCTAACTCTGGTCCTGTTGTTATCTACCATTTGGCATTGACTCGTTTCTAGGTTTTAGCTTCATACATCTAAGATTGGTTTGGAATAGTTCATTGCATAAATCAAGCTTCTGCTTTGCTTTGACTCTTTCCAGCAGAAAAATGGAGAGAGAGAAAGAGAGAGAGAGAAAGAGAAACATTCATAGTTACATTTTTCTGGGTGCCTGAACAGATGCTTTGGAAAAATGTAACTGATGGGATTTCTTCACAGGTAAAAACTGCTACCTCTTTCCATATCCCCTGGATCTGTCTCTTTGAAAGCACTCATCTGAGCCAAAAGGTAAATAACATTGTGACACCTCTGACAGGTTGGAATAACAGGTGGCTTGTTACCTGGGAGAGTAAGAGCGCCTGAAAGTCTTGTGAGAAGGAGCAGCGGGGATGGAGTTAGGCTGAAAAAGGGGAGGGGGGTGCTTCGACAGCCCATCTGCACTCCAACCCCAGAAACGACTGCAGTGATCACAGGAAGAAAAAAGAGAAAAGGAGGGAAGAAACAGAAAAAGGGAAAAAGAAAACTACAATCTTGAGTGCTGTGGTTTTTTTTTCATGCTTTCTCAACTAGAGAAGAACTTAATAGAAACAGATTGGACAGAATACTCCATTGATTTGCTTCAGATAAATACACTGCTATTCATTAATACTTGCAATATTAATAGGAATCACTAAGGAATTTTAGAGCATATCTTGTCTATATCCATTTGCCTATTTCACAATACAGAGTCAGAAAATGTTTTGCAGTGGAAATTTGTTTTTTTTTTCTAATATGTCAAGGTGAGCAGACTATGCACTGCCATCAATTATCTTAGATTAAATGAGATTTCAAGATACAACACAAGTAGACAAATGCTGATGACCAAGAGGATCTGGGTAAACATCTGCATAAACTGAAAATATATCCCACAATCTAGTTTTTTAAATAAATCTTTTAGTAAGAGTTCTCCTTAGCCTTATATTTTGATCTCTCACCATATACTCAATATAAACAACAACCAAATACTCAGAAACAGCACTAAATATTAAATACTACAATTTCTTCTTGTAATCATACCCATGGGCATATGATTCCATTATACCATACTTAACCTTTAAAACCCACTCATCTTTAGAAGCCCAACTGTCAAGCAAACAAACTGACTGCAGTTTTCAAATACCCTGATAGAAAACAGAAAGCAGAAAAAACCAAAAGTAGCTAGCATTCAGACTGATAATTTATACCCATAGTTTAAAACAGGGTTGCTTATTTCTCCCATTTATTAATTCATTTTTCTTAACAATCACTATCCATAACTCAGAAATAGTCTTTCTGTTTCCTATAGCCCACATTCTATTGACTAGTTTTATCCAATACTACTCTAATGGCTAAATCGGGTTAGAAATCTTTCATACTGCATCTATTTTGGGGCCATATCAAATCCAATACCCCATGAGCCACTTCCAGTTCTGAGTTGCCTACTTCTGGAAATACACAAACCATTACTGAAACATACACTCTGGAAGGAAAATTAAATACTGCAGATCTGACTCTCCAGTGTAAAACAGTTTGGGCATCCATGTTAGCTTTTTAGCCTATCTCCACGCCAGATATTCATTAGCAGTTGCAAAGATTTACCAAGATGAAAAGGGCCAGATTTGGAATTGTCATCAATGCTGAGGCAGTTCTATAAGATGAACCATATCATATATTGGGATTTATTTCTAGAACTGCTGGAGTATTCTATTGGTCATTTTGTTTCTATTGAGCTTCCAATACGTCATTATAGCAAAAGATCACATTGGTGTAGAAATAAATGAAAAACGCTGCAAGTCATGAAATGAGACATCAGAATAATTTTTCAGTACTTTAGAGCTGTGCAAAGACCTGGATTCCAAGGGCAAAATGTAAAATTCAAAGTGAACACAGGCATATATACAGCACCAATTGAAAACATTTTAAACCAATCATGTTTCCCTGGAAGAATTATTAAGAAGAGGATTCCAACAGATGTTGCATAGATGCCCACAAATTTTGCTCTTTGAATCCAGATCTATGCACAACCCTATTGTATGACAGCATGCTTCTTCAGCTGTTTCTCATGGAAGTCTTTCAGAGAAAAAAAAAGGCCAAAAATAAGTTATATTTACATAATTTTGTATTTGGAGAGAAAAAGACTGACATTACAAATGTGATCCTGTGAGGCAAGCAACCAACCTGAATTCTTAATAAACAAAGTATGACCAATTCTCCCTTACTATCTCAGCATAGCCAAACAAATTGGCAAGTGTATAACTCCAAAGTACAACATTCTGACCAAAAAAAAAAAAAGAATATTTTAGCATTTCAAACTAGAGATACAATTTGCTGGTTAATTCTTTCAAAATGTTAGTTTGAACTCCAAATGCATCTCAGATGCCATGAAAGAGATTTGTTTCATTTCACTATTACGTTCCATGAGTCAAAAGATTATAACTCATATTTGTAGATTGTTTAAATTCTGCAGGATGGTTTTTTGTTCCAACATTTCCGAAAAGCAGGAACAAAAAATTAGAACATAAAATAAAAGGGCAGATCAAAGAAATATGTAAAAGTCAGTGAAGCATTTCTCAAATATTATAGGCTAAAGCTTGAGAAAAGAAGTAATTTAATAAAAACAGCAAAATATGATTGAAAACTAAAAATATTGACAATGAATAAAAATATAATAAATAAATAGCTTGGAGCAAGAAGCTTGTTCAGAAACAGAATGTAAAATCAAACATATATACACAATTTTTTTCCTAAAGGAAAATAAACCCAAGTGTATAACATATGTGTCTTTATGTGTATATTACAATGCGTGTCTATACAAGCAGATATACACCACATTTATTTTAAACACATAATCATTATTCTGAAAATCTCTAGATTCATACTTCTTGACTTGTGGAAAGCTGACCCTATAATTAGAACAAAACTGTCCTGATTTTGTCAAAGAATAAGTTCAGTGGAACAAAAATAACTTAAAATGGCCAGACATAATAGGTTGCATGATACATGTGGAGCTGAAAAGTACTATAGAGAAGAAAATGTCAAGACATTTTAAAAATCTTCACACAAGGGGAAAAAACCGCCAAAGTCATATTTGTACAAAGTCATATTTGTACAAAGGATAAATTTTTGCATTTTTCGTATCGATTATGCACATGTTGGTAACTCACATTAACTAAAGCATGCCTTGTATTTAAAACCTATACCTGCATTCTGAATAATTATAAGATGTACTTAAGGAACTTTAGGCTGTACTCCCACATGCATATGCCAGAAGTCCTGAACCTTTCATTTGGAATAGTGACTGTATGTAAATACTAATCATAGAGACAATGAATGTTAAGGGCATTTTCACAAAATGATAGTTCATAGTGGATGTAGCCAATCACACAACATTCACAGAAGATGAAATAAATATTGGTTTGTAGCCATGTGCCATTTTATGCAACACTTATAGATACTGCTGAGAATACAGTTTACATTGACTCTGATATGCACTTCTCATTCATTATTTTCAATTTAAACAATCTAAATAGATAGATGATCCCTGGTGCTATGTTGGGGACCAGGTGCATAGGACTAAATCCCATCAATAGTAGGAATTTTAGGACTTCCGGTCGTGTTCTGGTTGACGACGGATCAGAGACCGCAATTGTGTGCTGCTTTGATCCGTGCTTACCCTGTTGAAGGGGTCCTTAAAGGACCGGATCCATCTAACCCACCTCGTAGGGGTGGGGGTAAGAGGGGGAGACTGCTAGCTGGGTCGAGGGGAACAACATCTCCCCTCCCTGGCTTGGCAAACTCTCCTAGAAGACAGGGAGAAGTGGCAGTCTTTAATGGCTGCCCTGAAGACGGGAAGCTGCCGGGACACAAGTTTTGTGCTGGAGAGTGAAAGTGGTGAGCGGCGTGTAACTGGATAAAAGACTTTGAACATTCTTTTGAAAACCCGAAAAAGCAGAAAGAAGAAGCCCTCATTTGGAAGAGTGGTAGCGGCAAATGAAAAATAAGAGGAAAATATAAGGTAAAGAAAAAACCAGAAATAAAAGAATTATATGTAATTAGAGACTAAATTTGGAATAACATACAGAATTGGACATTAATCAGGCATTGGATAAAATGCTGGACGTATTTGGAATTGATTAAATCTAATATTAATACTACAGAAAAGGAAATTAAAAATAAAAGAATTCTAAGAAGAAAGTGATATAGAGCACCACCTAAGGGTTAGATTTCCTTCTTTTATGTTTCTATGGAAAATTATTGGTTGTACATAACAAGATCCCCAGAAGCTTTACAAAAAAAGAAGAAGAGGGGATTACAGTTAAAACGGAGACTTTTGACAAGGACTAAAACAGAAAAATTTGACTTTTAATAAAATAAAGTATAACTTAATAAACCAAAGAAATGGAAGAAATAAGCAAAGAATTTAAGCTGGAGCTCCAAAATGTGAAAGAGATGTTTAAAGAATGAGATTGGTGGAGTTAATGCTGAGTAAAGTAATACCATCACAGCTTGTGGAAGAACAAAGGAAGCCCGGAGAGGACGAATTAAAAGAGGAAAATAACAGCCTTGACGAGCATGGAGAACAAGGACCATTGTCAAAGGACATAAAAGGACTTAAAACAGAGACATTGACATTAGAGACAATAAACAAGAGATAAGACACTCAAGACTAAGAAGAAGAGAATATATAAGAAGAAACCCCAAAAAAAGAGAATTGAAAAGGGGGGAAACATGGCCGACAGGCAGAGGGAAATAAAAATAAAAGTAGAAGGAAAAAAGAAGACTGGGGAAACTTAGAAAAGGGAAACCTAGCCAAAATTAAAAGGAATGATAAAGTTTTGAAATTTAGAGATAAGGATTAGGGATTGTATAAGGGGGATACCACATGGGAATGTATATTGACATTCAGTTTAAAACTTGTTGGAAATTATTTTAGGATTATATAACTATATATATATATAACTGTGTATGAATTATGCTGTTATGAACTCTTACATTGGAGGATTAAAACAGGGGAATGGAAATGTATTA
The DNA here is from genome assembly GCA_009733165.1 of Naja naja. Lineage (NCBI taxonomy): Eukaryota > Metazoa > Chordata > Lepidosauria > Squamata > Elapidae > Naja > Naja naja. The sequence continues at coordinate 239,044,802 of CM019148.1, read as the reverse complement.
AAACATAGATAAATTTTGGATAAATTTTAGCAATTTCAGGGGGGATATCTTAAAATATATATGTTTTAAAATATACAGTTGATTATTTAATGTGAATATGTTTAAAATTGGGTAATGAATTATTAAATTACATAGGTTGAGGGGATATACCATGTGGATCCTAAATATATTGGTTTTTTTTAAGATTGTTTATTATATAATTGGCTTAGGGAAAATTAAGGATAACAATGATGTGTAATGTTAAATAAAATAGGCGGTAAGCTGAAAACGGAAATAATAGGGGATAAAGAACTGGGAATCTATATTTGGATGAAATGATATTGATACTGAATTAATGAATTGAAATATGAAATGGAAATTTATTTAAAGATGAGTGAAATGGATATATGAGATGACTTCAAAAAAAAATTGGTGGAAATGAAAGTATGATTCTGTAGAAGTGTTGTAATCTGGAACCACGTTGCCCACGCAAAGAGATGTATAAAAATTTAAAAAATAAAAAACTTTTTGGGAAAAAAAAACAGTAGGAATTTTGCTTGCAATTAATTTTTCAAGTAGAAAGTCAGGTGTAAATACAGTAAATGCTTAGGAAGCCAAGACACCTTTTGTTAATCCTATTTATTTTGATCAAAGTTCATGAGTTGCTTGGAGTAGCAAGCCTGCTAGTGTGCCAAATTCCACTCCATAAGTTGAAACTTATTATTTTCAATATTTATAAAGACTTGACTCAACTGAAAATAATGTTCTGAGACAATTATGTTCAGTAGAGACTTCTAGTATGGACTGCATTTCAGAACAACATGTTGAATCAACATATGACAGAAACTGGTATGCTAAGTAGCAGGATCAATGGTTACTTCAAAATTGATAGTATGTGGACAGGATGCTAATGGTTAAATCACTTCACAATAAAAAAATCAGTAACTTTCTTGTAATATTTTCATCAGTACAAAAATGTTACTAAACAGGTGCAGATATTTCCATTTATATTTATGAGACAAAATAGATGAAAGTGCCACTTCCTTCTCTGGTGTTGCCTCTCCCAAAGAAATTCTGGGAACAGGCATGTAGTTACTCCCTTTAGTAAGTCTATTCACACTATCTTTTGGAAGAAAATGATTCTGAATTAAAATATGTATGTATTGCACATATACACTGCTATCTCAAATTTGATTGTCACCATCCTTTCAAAATATTTTTTTATTACTACATGTAGTTAATACATCCAGACTCATCTCCTACCAGAAGCCAGAAAACAATTTTGGCATGTTAATCAACTATATTTTGAATATTATATCACCACAACCATTATACAGTCATTTTAGGCAGAAAATTATTTTTCTTGATTTTCTTGGCAGCACATTTTAAGGACACTACAAATAAGTGAAACTAAAATCATATTTTCCAGTTTATTGATAAAGTTTTCTCAAAGTTTCTCCTCTCCTTTTTTAGATGTTTAAATATGAATGTCAAGGAAATGAGGACAAATGTAAAACTAATTTCTTTAAATGAATATAATATATATTCACTTGAATATATCTACATTTATATGTTTGCAGGACAAAAGGGTAGGTATTATCATAGCTTTTTGACATAACCTGTAAAATTTAGTATTTTTACAAAGACTATTATTAAAGAAAATGCAGTATAATTTTTTCCTTAAGAGAAGCAAACATTTTCTTCCTCTATTTTCAGAATTGAACAAGTCTCTATTATATATGCATCTATATTGAGTTTTTAGCCACTTATATTTTGAACAGAAAGCTTTTACATATTGGAATCATACTTTAATTAAGCTAGTGTTACCTGGGTGATAATCCTCCATGAGAGCAATTGGTAGGTGAAGTTAAGGGGCTGGTTCTGCTGCTAGGATGACGTGAAGGGGTTCGGCCAACAGTATTACTAGGGGAACCCTAATACACAAAAAAGAGAAGAAATGACATAATGTAACATACATTACAGGAAAAAGTAAAATGAAATATGGGAACTTTACGTCAGTTAATTTAAATTTTGATTTAAGCAGTATCTACCAACATTTTAACTCTGACTATTAACCAAGTATCAATTGCTTCCTAGCTTTCAAATTATTCAATAAGAATTTTCTAGAGTTGGGAGTTGCCCACTATTGCCTTCTTTATATTATAAGGTAAATAAGACAAGATGCTTATCAATATTCACATTATTGATCTGACAGAAGCAAAAGGGTTACCATAGGGAGGCCTGAATTCCCCCCCCCTTCCTTTCTTCACGTTGATGCCTTAGCAATATTCTAGAATGAAAGGCTTTGGGGCTTCTTGAAATCACATATTTTCAAGAAACACTGCAAAGTAAGAGGTCTTGGCTGGTTATGTTAGGCGTTTGTCTATGAGTGTATTAAGAGCGCTTAAGGTTCAGCAGGGTAGGTGAAAGTGAGGTCTCCCTTCTCCTTCTTCCATGCAACCTGACCTACATTCTACCATTCTTCCCAGCTGCAACTTCAAAAGTGAGAGCATTTCAGTGGCAGGAAAATTTTTGGATTTTCTGGTTTGGATTTCTTCTGAATATTTTGTATATTGGCTCCCAATGCTCCACCCCTTCCTGGTTGTCCACAGGAGAGCAAAAGGTGATACATGCATCATGACATCACATACTGTCACCATATCTAACTGCATCAGATACAAACACAGAAAGTTTGTACTAGTGGCATTTGCATGATGACATAACTGAGTATGTCATCATTTTGGCATCACCACAGTGTGCTGCAGACATTATTGAACCACTTCCCTGGAAACAGGGTATTTTATTTTTTTATTTCCCACCTTTATTACTTTTACAGATAACTCAAGGCAGTGAACATATCCAGCACATCTTCCTCCTCCTATTTTAGCCACTAAAGTGCCTATCTGAGCTTAATAAACAAATCATATTTTCTTAACTTTAAGACACCGGATCTCTACTTTCTGATCTTTCCTTTTCCCTCTTCTTTTGCCAAGACCTACACTTGGCACCATGGAATCTTAACTAATATGCACATAAAGCAAACTATGCAGGGTAATGTCATGATTATTTTAAAGCATAATTTCTCGAAAGTCCTCAAAGCAGTTAAAAAACCTTTACAATTGTAGCAAAAATATGCCCCTAGAATTTGGCAGGATAATGAGAGTCCAAGGTTATGTGAACTTTATGGGTATAATATTGCACACAATCCACCACATTCAAGGCAATGCCAAGTTTCGTATAAAAGTACAGGATTCTTGAACTAAGAGCAGAGGATAATAAAAAGACATACATCCTTTGGATTCATTCAGAATAATGGCACCTCTTTTATTAAATGCTGTATCTCTTCTACTCTGTAAAGCCAAAACTGCAGATTTGTATGACTCTGCCAAAATCAACTGGTAAGCAAGACATTACTGTCTTTAGAAATTTTTGGTTTTGCTGTTTATTTCTTACAGGAAAAAAAAAATCTTATCTTACCACACTAGTGTTGCTGGAGTTCTTGAGGTGGTTATGTAATAGTCTGGTAGCACCATCCTGGAATGTTTTTGGCAAGGCACCAAGTAACATGGTAAACTCAGGAGTGTTCAGTTCGAACAGAGAGATTAGGACTATTTGTGCTGCCTAGGAAGTAAAAGGAAGAAGAAAGTCAGAATCACAGCGGGTTTTTTTTAAAGTTGTTAAATGTTACTGGGACATATAATATCCAGATTGTAGTTAAGTTCATTCATCATACCCGTAATATCACACATTCCAAATACACAACAGGGAAGTGCTGCTGAAATCAATCAATCAATACAGTAAAAGAAAAAAAAGCAAAACACTTTTCACATCTAATGAAATGTCCCATTGCATTTTCTGTAAAGTGCAAATTAAGAATACAAACCTACACGAGTCCAACAAAAAATACATATAATTCATTGTTCTGTATCAAACAACTACCAATAAGTACAAGTTCAAAGTTTTTTTAATAAAAATATAAAGACACACTGTGCTAACAGCTTTGGAAATTAAATTACCCTGTTAATAAGCTGAGTCTTGACTTCCACATCATATACTTCATAATTCAACAAAACTGGTGATACATGATTCATTAATAATATGCATTCATTCATGAACTTAAATATCTGATCTCAACTATTCAATAAGTCAATTTACTGTTATAAATCCATTAGCTATTCTAGTACAAGCTAGTACCTGCAGAAAATGCCCGCTCCCCCATATATATATGTATTGTGTGTGTGTCCATCTATTCCTATCTTTCTACCTATCTTTAAAGTGAGACTAGAACTCACAGTCTCCTGATTTCTAGACTGGTAACTTAATCACTATACCAAAATGGCCTTAATAAACATATATAGTGTTGCATTATTAACTTCTAATTTCAAATACTAACCCGTTGCAATTTCTGTCTTTCCATATGTATATTTTTCAGTTGATAACATTTGCCTAATAATAAACTTTGGCAGGATAAGAAAAAGTCACTAAGAAGAAGTTTGACTAAGTTTCATTCAGTTTCTGTGTGCTTTCTTGTAATGTTTGCCTTGAAAAAAAATCCATTATGACTTGTTAGAGGCTAAAGAGGTTGTGTGAGGTTTAATCTATCAATTATGACTGAAATTCAGTCTTTGAATTATTATCCTTTCCATTAGAATAAGCACTGTTCCTTCAAAATTAAATATTGTAAGTGAAGCTGGCTTCTCCTTCTTCCTTAAATCAGTATACTTCTAACTAGATGGGAAATCTCTTTGCGTAGAACTCAGAAAGTGAAAAATAAGCCACATATGGTCGAACTTATCCTGCCCTACAGAAATGTGGGAACATTCATTAAAAGAACATTCTTTGAACAGAAAATATTATTTCAAGCCACATCCAAGAAAAGAATGGATAACAAAATGAAGAAAAATAGCTATATGAACAATCAGAAAAATCATGCAGATCCAAGCATGGGAATTTTAGTTTAGTTAGGGACATTTACATGCAAGTCAGTACAGCAACCAAGCAAAAGATCCAATTCTGTGTATCTAGTTCTATTTTGTACCTTCCCAAATCAAGCTGGTTCAATTGGGGCTACAGTGCATCCATAGTTCCTTTATACTTTTTATACTATCCTTTGTACTTTTTCAGCTGACTTATTGGTTCTTAAACGGATTCTGCCAGTTGCTGTTACAATTTTGTTTCCCTCAGAAATTTTCCCTCAGAAATAACATCTATTAAAATTCAAAAAGCTATCAACAAAAGGGGTGACTGTAAATGACATTCTACAAATGCCAAAGTACAAGGGTGTATAAGCACTTTGGTAAAACCCAAGTTGTCATTGTGTATAAATAAAGGTCCATTGCCTTTGTGTCCTGTAACAGAGAAAAGCTGTATTAGGCAAGGACAGGCATGTTGCATGTTAATAGAACAGCAGGCATGCAATATTGAATTGCTTTCAGCCATTTTCCATCCACCTTGGGATGTGAACTCATAAAAGACTGCAACTAGCTGCAGATACCTCAGATAACTCATTTAATCTAATTCAAACCAGAGTGAAAGAAACACACGTGAGGTTATCACACACCACTGCATTTTTTTTAAAGAAAACCCTTCCCCCATCCTTTTTTCCCACAAATCTAAACTAGATTAGAATTTTGGATTGCAAACGCAGACTAATATCTTATGATTAGTGTATGCTACTTTTAGTCTACCTGTTTACACTTTTCTTCCAGGTTTCCTTCACCAGGACCTGACGAGGCTGCTGCTGGTTTAGCTGGCATATCCTCACCTACCCAACTATGCATGGTCTGAGTTCAACAAATAGGAAATGGAATATTATTTATTAGAACCAAGCACAAGATTTTCACTGACCGTTGCAGAAACATTTATAATGTTTAGTTTCTTGCAGAAGTTGCACTTATAAAGCAGAGATGCTCTTTCAACATGGAACTAATGTCACAAAAATGAAAGTGGATGGCCATTGCTAAGATTTGTAACCCTTTTATTTTTCCCCGACCTTACTTTAATGTCATTTACAATTTGTAAATCCTTACTGTTGTAAACTTTTACAATTCCTGTTACTCATACAGCATTCAACAGCTGTAATGTTATTTTTAGTTATTTATTTTCTTACTCAGCCTTTTTGAAAATAGATAAGCAAAACTTACAACCTGAGGCCAGCCAGTTCTACCTCCAACATTATACTTACGAGACAAGTGCAACTGTGTCTAAGTCAGGGATGTTAAACTTGTGACCAGTGGGCCAGATGCATCACACGCTGGCCAGGTCCACCTCCGGTTTAGCGAAGGGGAAAACGTGATATGTCACGTGATGACAACGTGACGACACAAGTTTGACACCCCTGGTCTAAGTGAACCATCAGAAGTTCATCTTATCTTTTTGCTACCAGGTGCTTCTAAACAGATATGTGCATATGGTTAAAGCCTGATGCAGTCAAGTAACAGCAAATCTGCAAAGCAGCAAATTAGGAAGCCTTTCACTGCAATAGCACTAACAACGATGCATTGTATGTGAAACTATTTTTCTTTTGTCTCCTTACTGTTGAGCAACATTCAACCTATTTTTGTAAACTGTACTCTGAGAAATTAAAACTGGTTTTTAAAATGATGATTGACTTGTGAACAAAGATTAAAATTCTAGGTGATATTGGCATGTTAAAATACCGATGAGAATGCTTTAAGTTTGGTGGTGGTGATGATAGTGTTTTAAAAGTGGGCTCGTAACAGTCATCAACACAGTAGGCATTTGCTTACCCTAACAATGAGGAAAACACCTGTTTTATTTTTAAAATGTTGTTATACTGTTTTTCTACGTAACAAGCACTGGAAGTTGCTTTTGACAGAACTTCTTGTTCTGGAATCTGGAATAAAGGTTTAGAAAAAAGATCTTTTCCCATGTTAACTAACTTTTCCCATTATCTCTATCAATATGGTAGAAAAGGACAGAATTAGCCTCTATCCTAGTTTATTGTGTATAGTAAAGATTTTCTCTGACTATCATCACTATCATGAAGGACCCAATAAACCCAGTAGTGTTTGATAGCATGCAGCTCACAGATCATACTTTTTGCCCTCCAGCATTAGATGAATAATGAATAATTTCTTATTATTTTTTTCATATTGTTAATGCTTCTATAACTTTCTATATTTTTACCTTGAAGAAAAAAGAAAACATACAAATCCTTTTACATATGTCCTCTTGTTGATTGCTTGAGGTAATTCTAGTCTATCTCCAGATCTAAACTGTCTTTAAATAATAATAGGATTGTTCAAGTAATCTGGCTAAGAAATAGCTTTATAAAATATGGTCACAAGACACCTATACCAGCAATATCCACTCCAAGAATCATTGTATGCATCCTTCGGCATTATGGTTAGCATAAAGAAAATTTGTAGAAAAGAAGGAATAAAAGAGCACGTAAATCCCAATGTTTATTATTTCTCTCTTGTTTTGTGCACTGAACCCATTAATGATATTGTTACATTGAAGAAATATTGAACACCTTATTGTCTATTTAATGATGCTTTGTTTCACGGTAAACAATTGTTAATGTTATGATTTTACTCTCAACGAATTCAATGCAGTAGCTCTCATTCCAAAATGGTTATTTAGAAAGCTATATAATTAATCCTCTGCCATTTAATCATTATATGCCTTGCCTTTTGGCAAGATTCATTTCATTTCTACCAATTTTTCTAATCAGTTTCATCTTTGAATTTCAATGGGCTTCCTATGATCTGTCTTCTCCTCTTCAACATCACAAGTTCCTATTTCCTTCTGCATAGTTTATTCTTACTTTAAAAATCTGTAGAGATTCTCAGGTATCCAGGTAGTAGTTGTCCCAAAGGTGCTTTTTCAGGAGGCAACTGGACTTTTTTGTTTTTTTGTTTTCCTTTGAAGACGTTTTGCTTCTTATCCAAGGAGCTTCTTCAGCTCTGACAGGATGGTGGGGAATGGAAGGATTTATATTCCTTGCAGACAGCTGGTCATTTGCATCCTTTTAGAGATTTGTTGACTTACTCTAAAAAGTTTTCAAGGTGATGTTCTTTTGGACATGCATGACAAAGATGGCACGTCACAGCACAGCTTGGAACTTCACGGACCACATTAACATGAATGTTGATGGCAAGAAAGCAAATCTGAAACTTGATACCGGTATTATTAACTTTTCCTCACAGAGGAAGTAGTAAGTAAATGGAAAAACTGACTGAGGAACTCACGGGTAATTGATTTCTCTACTTTTCACTGTGTATCTGTATATATGATTGTGGAAGATTTGCTCTGATGCGGTACATGCTTTGCCTCACAGAGACTTATTGCACAGTCTCAGCACTGTGAATCACCTCAGTCATTCAGTGCTCTACTTCAGAACTGAGGCAGGTCAATTTGCAGAAACTACTGTTACCAAACAAAATGATGGCACGAGGGCTCCACTGAATAGAACTAGAGTGGTGCAGTACTACGTAGTTTTAATAAAAGTGCTATGAGGGGCACTGTAATATCTGCACAGGGTTACTACCACCCCCAATTCTTACCTTGTTATATTTTAACAATAGGAAAAGTTTTTCTTGGTCTACAAAACGTTTTATTTGTTTATTTAAGCCATTTGTTGGAATTCATGGCCAGCGAATCCTCTCCATCCTACTACTGCTCATCTGAAACCTTGCTCTCTACATGTTCTAGTAAAGTGTGTGGATGGAAAAGATATATAAAGATGCATGTGAATACATACATGGATAGACATGAAAGAAATTTCCTTTTTGTGTGTGCTTGAAGTGCCCTTTCTTGAAAGAATGATATGCATTTCTACTTTCATGATAGCATCTGCATACACACTTGGAATACATGCAAAATTAACAAATAATAAAAGAATATCTTTCAATTGTGACTATGATAAAGAGAAGAGAAAGAGAAACAAGGTGGCTTTGTCCAGGTTTTATTTTCAGCCAAAACATAATTTGACTCCTGATTATTTTTCTGAACAAGGCTTTTGCCCACAAAAGTTATCCATCTCTAATTTCATTTCAGAGAATGAATCTTCCCTGAACTGAGTTCCACTCAACTTTCACCAACTGAAAGTCTCACTCTGCATTCTTTAGCATGCCCTTCCACACTATGTGAAAATTTACCCAATGCTCCCGAAAAAAAGGGAAAAGGAATGACAAAGAAGACTGCAGAGAGGGAATCAATGCAAATTATTACACTAATGTAATGGAAATATTTGTTGGAGCAAATGGCTTCTACCAAAGATAGGAATGTTTTCATCCAGCACATTTTGAATCCAACTGAAAGAATTTATCAATCTGATATAATCTTATTTTTTTTAACGAATTTACAAAAGTTCCACCAATTATTGCCTCCCATTGCTTTGACTCACCTTTCTTACATCTGAGCTCTTTGGTTCTGTTGTCCAGGTAATAATCCTAGAAACTGCAAGTTTAGCCTCACTGGAGTTTACAAAATCTGTAGGATCCATTTGTCTAGCCAAGGATTCAATGTATTTTAATATTGCCACTTTTACCTGAAGTGAATAGGAAAGTTTTGTAAATAAAGATAACACAACAAATTTCAAACCTCAAAACCTTTTCTCAAGCCCAATATATTTATGAACCACTGCTTGCTGCAAAAGAGCCATCTCTAGATCTTCCGAAAACCCTTAAAATATAACCAAGGAATAAAAATGCATTTGCCCCAGTTATCTATATTTAAGCATTTTGCTTGACTTTACTCTCATACATATTCATTTCTCAATGAAACTGCAAGCACCTTAACCTACCTTAAGGTTTGGTGTTTGGGTCTGATCAACGATAAACCTCATCAAAATATTAAATTGTTGGTCAAATGGAAAAGAATCTCTACAACGGAAAGGGAAAAGAGAGCATAAGAACAAGTTCCAAGATTTAAATATAACCAATGTTTTCTTCTGGCAGAGAAAAATGAAATATATAACAGCTGCATGCCACAGTCTAAGAAATAAAAATAAATACACCCCCAGTCTTTAGTCAACTTTCTGAATAATTAGGAATCTTCTTAAGCCACAAGGAGGACAGAAAAAAGGATCTAAGCCTTAGTAAACAGAAGCAATCCAAGGGTAAATACTCTGTTTTGAACTTGGTTTACTTCAAAGACTTTAGTTTTATGTATTCTTAGTTAAGCCTAATTTTGATGTGAGATTTAAATGAGGAAAGACATTTTTCCAATTTCCCTCAGGATAGTTGTATCAGATGAGAGCTCATGGTTGTGGCTTAACAGATTCAATTTATGAGACATTAAATAATAGCTATTCTATTTGGAGATGGTGAATATTGCAATCCATCGTATCTGCAGAGCACTAGGTTTGAGAAAACTGGTTTTGCATTATGTAAAAAAAACATGTCAGCAAGTTATCCACAGTTACTTGGCAGACACACTACCTTGTTACATCCAGAGCTTTCTGCACTTTGGCCTGCACTGATCCCAGGAGGTCAGCACCCATCTTCTTCAGTAACTGTGTCAGAAGAACAAAGAGCCAGTCCTGCAAATCATCCTTGTGAATAATGATGAAGTCTACCAGGGTTTCAAGAAACATGCTGAAAACCTTTAAGTTAAAAGAGATAACAGGGGAAGTCATGATTTACATCATGATTAACACAAAAATGGTGAAAATCAAAGTTAAACAAAACCTACATTAATAGGGATGATTCTGACATCCATGTTAATATTGTGAAATACCAGGATGTACTGGATGATTCATATTAAATAGATAAAAGAGGTGAGATTAAGTGGTGGGAGTGAGGAGGAAGGAAAATACACTTACTCTCTGTTGTGAATTCCACCGCAAAACAGGCCATGCAACAAAACAAACCATTCATTAGTAAACTGATATAAAAGAAATCAAAGCAAATTGCTTTAAGGCAGTTTTCCTTGCATTCAGATAAATTGCATTCACAGAAAGTTTAAGATATCTTTATGAAAGAATATTTTTATAATAGGCAAGGTCAACTGTTAAGTTCTTGAGGCAATAAATGTTTTTGAAATAATGTATCTTCTTACATTTAAAGGGAATGTTCTGCTTTAGATAATATCCTACTTGCAAGACTTATTTATGGAATTTAAAAATATATCAGTAATTCACCATACATAACTGCAAAGACTAAACAACTATTTAGCACAAAAATTGAAATATGATTATCATTTCAATTCAATCTTTTATTTATAACCCAACCTCCAACATTTATGGATTGTTCATAAAAGATGTATATATTTAAAAATTTACCTTGCTGTGGGGGTCTGCAAACATACGTGTGAAGATTTCACATAACCTTTTCAACTCCACACGGCTAAACCCAAATAAAAAAAAACACCCCCAAATTATTGTAGAACATTAGAAATGGGTAAAATGTAGAAACAAAAAATTACATACAAAACCCATGATTTAGTTCCAAAGCAGCAAATGGATATAGAAACTTCATTCTAATCTCAATAGATGAAGGGACTTCAATGTAAGGTCAAGAGACTATACTTTAGGTTTCTAATTTGTGGTATAATATAAATCAGGCATGTCCAATCCGCAGCCAGCATCTCACCCCAAACAGCTAGTAATGTGATTCCACAAGATCATAAATTTTTAACATTATTGTTTGATTTTGCTGTCTTGCCAAAATGTACTTTAATTTAGTGGTCGCCAACCAGTGTGCCGCGAGAAAATTTTGGTGGGCCGCAGAGGAATCTCACCCCCAGAGCACCCCCCCAAAGCAATTAATCCAGGCTGCGCAGAAACACAAGGCTGCACCGCCCACATGGCCCGCAGGAACCCTCCCCGCCCACTCTTTACCCAGCAAACTTGCCTGCTAAATTGCTATTTTTCCTTTTTCCGACCATCAGCTGTTCTGCTGTGCCAGGAGATTTAGATTAGCTAGGAAGCAGGAAATGGTTGGATTTCTTGCTTTCTAGCTAGACTTTAGATCTTCGGCTCTGCTTTTAAGCACAGCCCAACCTCCCTTAGGACTGAAGGTTCTATTATTCAGTGCAGACTCAAGGCAAGCAAATTTTATGTGACAGACTCAGGGAACCGATGGCAGATAGATAGATCACTGAATGATTCTGTGAGCAACTCAATCTGCCTGTCTGCTTTGCCTGATTTTGCGTAAAAGTTGCTCTTTTTTATAAAAAAATCAATATTTATTTTATTATTTATTTATTTTATTTGACTTGTATGCTGCCACTCTCTGAAAGGACTCGGGGCGGCTCACAGATAAAACATAGAACAATAAATAATTTAAAAAGAGATTAAACCTAACAAGCCAAATAATAATAAAAACCCAATTAAAATCCCCCCCCCAGGAGGTCAGTCCAGCCCAGCCTGTAAAAATAACCAGGTTTTTAGATCATGCCGGAAAGAGGAGAGATCGGGAGCCAACTGGAGCTCAATAGGTAGTTGGTTCCATAAGGCGGGAGCCGCTACACAATAGGCCCTTGCCCGGGGCACCGCCAGCCGACATTGTCGTGCGGACGGCATCCCGAGGAGTCCCAGCCTGTGTGTACGCACAGGGCGATCAGTATTTGATATCGGCAGGAGACGCTCCCGCAAGTACCCCGGACCGATGCCATGAAGGACTTTGAATGTTAGCGCCAGAACCTTGAATCGCACCCAGAGGGCAACCGGCAACCAATGCAGCTCACGCAGGAGGGGCGTAACATGGGAGTATCGGGAAACTCCCATCACAACCCACGCAGCTGCATTCTGCACCAGCTGGAGCCTCCGGATGATATGCAAGGGCAGTCCTAAATAGAGAGCGTTGTAGTAGTCGAGTCGGGACGTAACAAGTGCATGAGTGACCGGGCGAAGAGCATCATGATCCAGGTAAGGGCGCAGCTGGCGAACCAGCCGAACCTGGGCAAAGGCCCCCCTGGCCATGGCTCCCACCTGCTCCTCCAAACTGAGCCGTGAATCCAGGAGAACCCCCAGGTTTCGTGCCCTATCCACAGGGGGCAACACCTCTCCCCCCATGACCAAAGATGGAATCTGTTCACTGGAACGAGATGCCTGTACGCACAGCCACTCAGTCTTGGCCGGATTGAGCTGTAGTTTGTTCCTGCCCATCCAGATCTGTACCGCATCCAGACAACAAGACATCACTGATTTGGTTTGGGGTGGAGATATATAGCTAAGTATCATCAGCATACCCCAAAACCCCGGATGATCTCACCCAGCGGCTTCATACATATTTACATACATGGTGTGTTGTGAGTTAATTTTGTGAGTTTGCTTGCTAGCAAATCTTATGAGTTTGCTTGCAAGCAAATTTTATGTGACAGACTGAGCTAGCCGATGGCATATAGATAGATCTCTGAATGAATCTGTGAGTCTGAGCAACTCAATCTGCCTGCTTGCTTTGCCTGATTTGGGGTAAAAGTTGCTCTTTTTTTATAAAAAAATTCAATATTTATATAAATATTTATAATATTTACAAACAAGCCATGCCCAGCCAATCACATGACCACCAAGCCAAACCCACAAATTAGGCCACGCCCATAGAACTGGTTAGTGGACCCTGGGATTTAAAATTATGAGTTTGGTGGTCCCTGAAGTCCAAAAGGTTGGCGATCCCTGCTTTAATTAATGTAAAGAACTGAACTGCCTTGCAGACTAGCCCAAACTCAACCAGTCAGCTTTCCTGCCTAAAGTGGGATAAGAACTCACTATCTCCTGGTTTTTAGGTCAGGTCCTTACACCAAACACTACACAAAATAAATATCTTTAGTAGCATGAGATCTGTATGTCAGCATCTATGTGTGATATGTTTCTGGACCAAAAAAATGGTTATGCAAGATTGCTCAATTCTGTACAAGTAGTCCTCAACGTACAATCACAATTGCCCCTAAATTTATGTTGCAAGTGAGAAATTTGTTAAAGGAGTTCTGCCTCATTTTATCACTTTTCTTGCCACATTTGTTAAGTGAATCACTGTGGTTGTTAATTTAGTAACACGATTGCTAAGTGAATCTGTTTTCCCCATTGATTTTGCTAATCGGAAAGTTGCAGAATGTGATCACATGATCCTGAGATGCTCCAACTGTCATAAATGTGAGTCATTTGTCAAACATGTGAATGTAAATCATGTGACCATGGGGATGCTGCAATGGTCATGTGAAAAATGGTCCTAAGTCCCTTTTTTCAGTGCTGTTGTAACTTTGAACAGTCACTAAATGAAACTGTTGTAGATCGAGGGCTACCTGCCTTTAATAAAGAGGATAGAATTACAGCATTAAAAAGTATATTCTAAGTCACTGTTTAACTTTTTCAAAGTCTTCTATTTTCTTGATTTATTCAAGGTAAAAAGAAGATGAAAAGACTCCAAAACACATTCCGTTATTTGAACAGCTTTGAATACCTACATATCCCTATTGCTAAATAGAAAAGCTATTCTGCAATGATATTAACTCCAATTGTTCATCATAATTATAAGTTGAATTAAAAGAAAAACAATAATGGGTTATAGTAAGAAAAAATACAATCCCATCATTAAAATGCTATCTAAAATACACCTTACAATTAAGATTATTAAGATTAAAATATTGATAATTTAGAAGAAGCATAAACATTTCATAATTTATGAAACTGTTTTAAAGACTTGATAAAGAACAGGTAGAAAGAATACAAATAATTACTAATTAAACATGCACTCACCTTAATGTCCTCTGGCTCTTCAATAGGTTCTGCAAGCCAATTAACCCCTCTTTCCTTTCAGACCAGTTGGAACTAGCACAGTGGTTTAAGACCTCTGCTACATCTTCCGATGTGCGGGAACCATAGGACCGCTCTGAGCAAGCACTGGAGGCATCACTGTTTGCATCATCATCAGAATACATCCCATATGGTTCATACCTTCTTCTCACTGGTTTTTTCTGGTCCATTTCACTAAAGTATCTAAAGTAAAGGTGTTTCTTGCTTAATAACCATTCATTCAGGGACCATAGGGACTTACCCAAAGATACAGCCATTGGCCTCACAATGAAAACTTAAGTGCGTGGCAATCTGCCCACTCTAAGCAATAGCACTTAAGACTTATATACTGATTCACGGTGCTTACAGTCTCTGTTTACAATGTCAGCGACAATCTGGGTCCTCATTTTACTGACCTCAGAAGGATGGAAGGCTGAGTCAACCTTGAGTCAGTGGGACTCAAACTGCCGGCAGCTGGCAATCAGCAGAAGTAGCTTGCAGTACTGCATTCTAATCACCTCGCCACCACGGCTCTTGGACTGACCACAGGGGTTCCCTATCTCAGCTGCCCACCAGGTCCATCAGTGTGCACAAATCTACTCCAGGCTTAGAGACTGGGCCTTCTTGCCATCCTACTATGCCCAGGAGGCCTCAATTTGTTACAGGGATACCAGCAAATGTAATTTGTCCCACTCACATTTGAGTTTTTCTGCAGTTTCTGATAGGAACATCTAGCCTTCCCAGTGAGATTGTCTCATGCTATTCTGCAAGCAGATGTCAAATTGTGTGATTTGGAGAAGCAACCTTCCGAGCTAATGCGATAACGGCACCAGCTCTGGTGATCATTTAGAAAACTAGAAAGAGGCTCTTTCTAGCTGTCCAAATAATCATGTTCATTAGCTTTCTAGCCTAGGGTAGAAAGAGAATGGCGCTAGCTCATGTGATTGTGCAGAAGACTAAAAAGAGCCTCTTTATAGTCTTTCCAATGAAAGTGTTCGCTAGCACGATCATTTGGGAGGCTAGAGTGAGACTCTTTCTAGCCTTCTGAATGATTGTGAAAGCTGGTGCTTGCTTGCAGAATGGTATGAGGTGGTATCTGTAGAAAGGCTGCATGTCACATTGGCTGGGTGCACCTTCAGTAGCTGCAGAAAAATGCAAAGGTAAGTAGAGCAATCTATGTGCATTATTGGGCCTTTCCCACTTGTGCAGGCTGGGGAGCAAGCGCAGGCCTCCAGGGAGGACTGGGCCTCCCAAGCATTGTGAGGTATGGAGAAGGCCGAGGCTTCCCAGTCTCCCACAGGTTCTGTGCATTAGTGGGCCCTCTAGCTGGCTGAGGCTTCTGACCCATGGCAAGTCTCCATGCATGAATTGGGTTCCCAGGGCCTTCACTAACCCCCTGAAGCATCCCACATCTGCAAATGGAACAATTCAGCTACAATCATTCTGATCATGTTAAATTGCTGCTCATTCTGAACAAAAATCCAGGTGAGTGCCAGACAAAGATGCCCATGCCTTCAAGGCATGTTTTAAATTATGAAGAACTATGCAAATTCTATGCAAAAGAAGTGCATTATAAATATGAAAGAGCAGATTTAAAGCCCCTCTTTTCAAATCAGTAAAATAGCTATGCCTTTTTCAGGTTTACACAACTGCTTGATAAATTGCTCCCAGCTGTCTTAAATGTATTGCCACATTGTTTCATATTTGCTCCCCCCTATTATGTAGCTCCTCTCTTGAAGGCTTTGCATAGTCCTAATGAGAACTTGAACTTATTGTCAAATATTTTTCCGTAGCTAACAATTCTTCGTCACAGAATATAAATTAACCTCCCAATACTATTTCTGTATCTTTTCTATCCTCCTGTATATTTTCTATATCAGACATGTCCAACTTGTGGCCCTGGATAGCTAGTAATGCAGCCTTATATATAATTTGTGTCAGAATTTGTGTTTTCTTGACTTTAGTATACACAGACATACTAAACAAGTTGAAGGCACCAAAGTTCTGCAGTTTGATAGGATGCAAGGTTTGGACATTAAAGTATCAACATAATTGCAGCCCTATATAATATTGTAACAGGGGAAGCAAAAAAATGGGAGGGAGGGCAGGAAAGAAAGAAAGAGGCAGGGAAGAAAAAAAAAGTCAGGATGGCACTAGTACCTTGCTTCTGGAGTCTCCTAAGAGCTGTATGCAGGAAAATATTGAAGGGTGGGGAAAAAGCATAGAGAATTATGTCAGAAGCTTCTGCAGGCATTTTTTTTGCAACAAAAATACAGCAAATGAGTCTTAGCAAATTAAAAATACAAATTCAGCCAGTTTCTTTTAAGAAATATAAAATGAGTTCAGACAGAAGCATCAAATTGTGCATTATTCTGTTCTCATCTTCCTACAGCCAGGGACTTCGAAAAATATATGCACACAAGTAATATGCATTTAGAATTCTGGCTTTCCAAAGGCAACATTAATATGCCAGAAATGGGCTATATTCGGAGGGGAGGGGGGAGGCTGTGGGGAGGGGGTACTTAATATTCCTGAGGGTAAAGTCCACAGTGGATAAGGTTAGGTTGGATTTATGTATTGTATATGGGTAAAACTAGGATTCCCTGCCCCACAAGTTTTGTGTTTTCATATGAAGCCTATTTTAGGGCTTGCATCACACCTGCATAGTTTCTGGCCTCAAATCATTGAGAAACTGTCTTGTCAGTTTCCAGTAATTGCAGCGTCTAAATGATGATTTACTTTCTCAGCTATAGTCTGTACCTGGTTTCATATCATGGTGATGTCTATATAGCATTCTCAGGGGAAAAAAGATCTAACATAGTTATTATTTACATACTAGGTGCCATTTGAGGACAGTTTACTGTAATAGATACCAACTCCCAAGACTGGAAATATTCCCTCTCACCTCCTGGAATTAAACTCCAAGAGCTCTTTTGTCATTAAAGATGATCTTTAATGACAAAAGCTATGAGGTTCAAGAGTTCAGTTCTTACAGCTTACTCTCTTTTACTATTGAATAAATTCCCTTCATTTCTAAGTTTCCGTGGTTTCCCTGTCAATAGGTCTTTCTCTGCAGTGATCTAGGAATAAAAGAACTCTTCCTTAGACCAGGCTCACTTGATCTCTTTTTACAGGCACAATAATCAGCCTTGGCCAGGACAGAGAATTTGATCTGAAGGGACTTGTTTTGCATCTTTTTTTTAAAATGGAAATAAAGCTTTTACTGTGAAGCAAAGCATCTTGAATCCACAGATGGAGAACAAAGGAGAGAAGAGAGAAATATTCCTTTAAGGCTATTACAATATTTATACAATAAGTGAAGACAAATAGGAAAGAGAACAGGTGAAGAAAGTTAAAGGAGTGTTGATGGTGACTGTCAACAACGCAGAGCAAAAGAAACTAAGTTCTGAAAAGACAGAAATGAACCATTTTTTATGTATCACATTTTAGGAACTTGTAAATTTTTAAGAGGGTTTCTAAAAAAGAAAGTAACAAAACACCATTAAGTATATTCTTATGTGAATTTCTCAACCATAGTTTGCCTCTTTGTAAATGAAATTAACCAAATATGTTCGTCACACTAGTTAAATTTTGATTAAAATAAGGCAAATACTACAAATTAGAATGATGACAGCATCATTTAAATCAGGATTCCCCAACACCCGGGCTGCAGCCCACTAACTGGGATGTTGCCTATTCACAACCAGGCTGCGAGTGGTGGACTGGAGTGCATGTGTGCACAGCTCAACTTGCATGAGCATCTGGCTGGTATGCATGCACATGCATGCAACTTGTGCAAGTCAAGCTGCACGTGCATGCTAGCCTGACGCTCACACAAGTCAAGTTGCGCATTCACATGCACACATTGGCTTGCCTTTCATAAGGCCCTATTCTCCTTCTCCCTCGCCAATCCACCAAAGTTGGGGGCCACTGATTTAAATAGTTCTGATCAATGAAAGCTAGAACACAAAGGCAAAATGTGTATTCTCTATCTTCTTTTGGAACCACTTAGAGTGGGATTGCTGAAAATGGACAATTACATTTTCTACAATTGTGAAATGGAAAACACTGTACTGTAGTGAAATTCCTCAAATAGTTACAATTTTTTTGCTAAAGGAGGAGTTGTATGCAATTGTATGTATGCTACGTTTCAGGGCCAAAAGTTCAGTTCTCTATCCTAAGGTATTTACCATCATTCAAAATTATATCAAAATTTCTTTTTGTTATTTAAATTGTATCTTCAAGAAGCAAAAGAAAAAGACTATTGGCCCAATGGATGATTTCATACATGGTTATCAGTAGGTGGAAAAGAGTCAGGGCAACTTCTTGTTACAGGAGCTAGAATTATAACCTCCCTTCTAAAATCACAGTGCTGAAACGTATCTCAGGAAAAGGATTTTTTTTCTTTGAAGTTTATGGCGAAAGGTAAGTTAGATGAAAGCCACATTTACCAACACTAAGGACAACAGGCCTCCATTTCTTCCAGGCCCCATATCCAACTTATCCAAACTCAAGTCACTTGAATCAGAGTATCAACAATTAGCTCCCCAATCAACCATGTCATTCCCAAAATTCCACCTGTAATTTTATGGCAGTTTTGATGAAAAAGAATTGGAGTTGTTTGGAATATTGCTTCACGTGACTATGAATGGGATCTTCATTACTACCTAATTTATGCAACTATATTAATCATATATTCCTGGACAACCTTATTTTGTATTTAATAAAATCCTGGGCATCATCCTATAATTAAGATAATTTTATCCAATAAAACCTCATTTTATCAAATCAGAAACTAAACATTCATCAGCCAAGTGGCTCCAATTTTAACATTTGATTACTTTTTAGTTATTAGTTTACAAATCCATTATATATTAGGTCTTTATGAATAGTGTTACTAAAATAAAAATAATACAATCCTAGATTCAGTAGAAAAGCAAAGAGAAAGTTTGAATTGTTTCCCCTCCCCGTTATAAAACAATGTCAAAAATATGCATATAGCATGTGCTTCCTAGTAATTTGTAGAAGTCCAGATTCATAGAGAATTTATAGATCATCCAGTGGATGAGAATGCAAGTTTCAACTGCACTGTGTTATACATAGTTAGAGACAATACACACTATTCATACATTATCTTGTAACTCATAGTTCATAGTGCTAAAAGCCTTCGAAATATTTTCTACCAATCTGGATCTCCAGCATTTGGGAGTAACAGCAAAGTCAAAGTAGCTTTCAGTAAATATGAACTTAACAGCCTATTTCATAAAATTACTTGAAATCAGAGATGCAGTGATGGAATCTGTTATATTTATTTATAAAATTGTTTATATATTTTTGCTTTTAAGTAGACACTTAATTTCAAGAGTACAAGAGAATTTGAAAATATTAAAGTACATAGATTTAATGAAGTTTAAGTCCAGGAATATGTTTTAGTTCACCTTATTTTTTTACATATGCCTTTGTTACCTTAAACTTTCATATATTTAATAGAATTTCAGAACTGAAAAGGGATGGATGGATGACTGGAATTTTGTTCCTTTTACTGCTACATAACTAAGAATCAGAAATGTGTGTTATTACTGCAAATCATCCAAAGACTAACCAACAGGTGCAGATCAAATCAAATCGAACATTTATTGTCAATGGAATTGAAATCCATCAATCCATAATCTAATTATTAATTATTGTTAATAGTAATTAAGTGACCCTGATCAGAAACCTCTAGAATTAACGACAGAAGCCTTTGTCAGGGTAACCTGTACAAACTTTCCCTAAGGTAGGACAAGGCAATTATTCTCAATAGACATTTCAACTATAAGTTTTAACTCTCCAAAATGAACAAATGAATAAAAGCACATTTGTGGAACATGAAGCAAACATGTTGCACATACTAGCACATCCAATATAAGTATGATTCACAACTTATACTAGGAAACTATTTGATTCACTTCATAAGATAACTATAGTGGCATTCATAAGCATTTGACACAGATGGTTTCACTATTATAATCCATTTACTTGAAAAATAATGAATACCAACAGTTAAGATTTCCACAAATAAAAGATTAGGATCAGACTGTGAAACTCATCTTCTACATTTCACTGCACTAATATCAACAATTTAACTCTTCACAGTGCAACTATGCATTAAAAACCCTTTCCTCACATCTTCCCAAACCCTAAAGAAAGATTTAGACAGAGTCACACGTACACATATAGGCTCATTTAATAGGAACACACAAAAAATTAAGAAGAGGAAAATGTACGTACAGAAAGCAACTTCAAGTAACTTTCTGGAGTTGGTAACATGTTGTGCTTTCCCTCTTACCAATGCATCTGCCACAGCAGTCTCCAGATCTGTGCTTGTACTCAGAACTCGCATTGCATTCATAGAGGCAGGCAACCTGCCTGGCTGGCCAAGCCCAAACCGTTCTGCACAAAAGACAAGAGTGAAAGCCATCATTACATAAGTTCACAGCCCTTTGGAATATTAATAAGGCCATTGGCTGCTTTAATTGTTATTGGGTCCAAGTTTTAGGAGTTACTATGAGGCTATAATAGAAAGTCAAACAAATTCTGTGTATATTGGTTAGATAAGAGGGACAGGAGGGGTACTATTATTTAAACTCTTTTATAATAATGGTTAAATGTAACTACTTTTACATATTCTCAATTTTTCAAAGGAGGAACTAAGCACTACAGCAAAGTTCTTCAACTCAGTAAGAAACTTGTAGTAATATATTGTTAATTTCTTAACTTACTTCTAGGTCTTGCAACAGTATTTTTATGAACTGCCTTATTCAAGTCTTAATCTGAATAGTTCCAATTATTCTGATTGTTGTGTATTTGTATACTTGCTGGTGAAATTTTAGTAAAAACAGAACCAAGAATCAAACGTAAGGCTCCAGCAATTTGTACAACTGATCAACAAAAAATTAAAAGTGAATTAAAAAAATCCCATACACTATTCTCATTGAATTTGGAAGAAGAATAAATCTTCAAAGACCATCAAACAATTGTAAGATTTCCCTGCTCCAATCTCCTAATATAAATACAAATAAATGTTATACTTTTTAAAAGATATTATTTTTATCCCATTATAATTGTTTGAGATTTACTAATTTGTGTTTTTAAAGTCACTTTTTTTATTTTCTTAAATCTAAAGATTAAATTATGATTTTTGTAAGTATACTATATGAAAGCATTTCCCAACCTTGGCAACTTTAAGACGTGTTGACTTCAATTCCCAGAGTCCCCTAGCAGTCTGTGCATCCTAACGTGGCCAAGATTGGAAAACACTATTATATTGGGGAAGTAATGCAGTATTAGAATAAATGTGCTTTTTTCAATGTACCATCAACAGATTGATTTACCAATAATCTTTTTTAATAGAATTGTCCTGACCAATGATGCTTAAACCAGAAGTCTCCAATCTTGGCAACTTTAAGACTTGTGGACTTCAACTCCCAGAATTCCTCAGCCAGCAAAGCTGGCCGAGGAATTCTGGGAGTTGAAGTCCACAAGTCTTAAAGTTGCCAAGGTTGGAGACCCCTGGCTTAAAGTGTACACAACTGCCATTTTTCCTTCTTCATCAATGGATGTCCAAAGGCTTAAATCGTGGGAGATTTTAAAACAGCCATTTCAATGAAGGCGATTAGCTGCATATAACTGATGTAAAGGGAAATATGTTTCCCATGCACTTCAAAAGATCAGTTCAATGGTGTCCGATTCATACTGTGAATGTAATAATTAGATTATTCCATGTATTTATTGATTGATTTATTTTACTAAGTCCCTTCCATTTGTAGCCCCATTAAACTGGACTTCACTTATAGTATGGTATCCAGCTATGTTAGAGGATGGCTGTACAAATTATTATTTGTTGCTACCAGCAAATACACTTGTTTATGTTAAGAAATTGTAACTATTTAAAGGGCACTCTAATTAAAAAATAAGATTTGTTTAAGCAGTGTTATGATTTCAACTCTAATGCACAGAAATGTCTTTCAATATCAATTAGAGAAAATGACAACAACAATCAATATAAAAACCTAGAAACAGAAAAATATCACTGGGAAATATTATTTATGAACCAATTTTAAGCTTTTGCAGACAAAAATTCCATTTATTGTATTTGTTAAGTTTCCACTAAGGGGAATAAGATCAGATCAACATTGTGAACAACTACTGATGCTAATGTGAAGGAAGCAAAATTAAATACATTTGAGCATTGTGGTAATGCCACTTAGAAGAGTTTGATATTTTTCAAATTTTACCAAGATCAGACAGTTTACAACAAGCACATTTTCTAAAAAAAAAAATACATTACATGCGAAAATTAAATGTCTTTAATGAAAACCTGCTTTGAAAAGAAATTGATGAAGTTTACAGAGAAAGAAAAACTATATGTATTACTATCTCCTTTTTTAATGCATGTAGTTGCTGAAGCAGCACAGATGCTTGTTTCAAACATCAGTTTTGCTCCAAGCAGGAGGATTTGGTGAAATAATGATAATGAACATGAGAATCCAAATGTTTTGCCACGTCATTTTGTTCATTCAGCATAATATCTTAAGGCCCAGTAAGTATTTGTACATTATGAAAATATATTGCAGTTCTCTATTGAACAAACTGAGCAGGACATTTTAAAGATGCAATCAATCTTAGGATAACTCAATTTTTTCAGTCCTTTAGTTCCAATCTCAACTGAAATGGAATTTCATCCCACTTAAATCTTGCAAAATTATCACTAATAACATTTTTGAAAAGAATGTAAGTATCACTGGATTTCTACCATTTGTGGGGGGAAAATATACATCTACATATTCATCATACATGCACGTATACAAACTGCAATGTTATTTCATTAAAAACATGTGATCATGTGAGATTGTAGGTTTTGCTCACAGACACCAAGTCAGTGTTATCATTGTATTAACAATCTAGTCACACTTCCTAGGATTACATCCCATGGATATTACTTGACTAGTTTGGGGGCATGAGAAGTTAGTAATTTTTGGAACAATGAAAAAGGAACATATCATGAATATGCAGTTATTGTTTTTTTTAAAAAATCTTAACTAGATTACAACTTAATTTGATACAGTACAAAATAATCATTTGACGTCCAAATTTAAGTAAAAGTACATTTGCATCTTGGTTTAAATAATGATATTCCCTTTCCAAAAGAACATTTTTCTGAGAAATAAATTTGATAGCAAAAAAAGAGTTCTTATATAAAGGGTGAAAATCTTACTCCACCTTATTCTAACCAAACTGAAATACTCAAATTTCCAGAAGAACCAGTCCTAAACCTGGCTTCATGTAGTTTTGAATAAAAATTGTCATTGCATTAGAAAAGGAAAGATAGTTTTTAAAAGACATGGATAATCAAAATGGCAAAGTAAAGTTGCAAGCCTTTAAAATATTCAATAGAAACAATTAAATTAAATCACATTAAGTATATCTGACATGCAACTTTATGTCCCACTTTTTAGCATATGAATAGCAACAAAGATGATGGTGGTGGTGGAGGTGGTAGTGATGATGATGAAGGAATGGACTTCTTCATTGGATTATATTATGTATTTTCCAGTTCTTGTCTATATTATAACACTATCAGATAATGGAAATTTATCTCAGGAGCATGAGCAGAAATCCCCAATAAATCCCAGAAGAGTCTAAAGCTACTATACTGATAGAGGATAACACACAGGTAGTCCTCGTTTAATGACCATTTGTTCAGCAACCATTTCAAGTTACGATGGTGCTGAAGGAATCAAAGTTGCAGGCTTGTACTGGCCCTTCTGTCACATGATCAAAATTCAGGCAAATATTCAGGTACTTTACAGCTGCAGTGTGTACTTCAAATCCCCCACTTGCCTATCTTACCTTATCTCTGTCTTTTTAGTCACCCTGCACTCCACTGCTGCTGCCACCTGCTGACCATTGCTGTCTTCTCCTCCCAGTCCTGACAAGGCATGCCTGGCCGAGGCAGCTGTTGGCCTTTGTGAAGCTTTGGCAATGTTTCCTGAAGGCTCTATGCAATGCTCGGATGTCTCACAAAAGGGTCAGCTGATGCCTTAACCAGATGTTCCTCATCAGCAATGAGAGGAAGATCCTCTGGGGATGAGGGTGGGGCAGTGGAGTGTAGCGTGGCCAAAAAGGAAGACATGGGTGGGGAGACAGGCAGGGGGAATTCAAGTGGAGGCGAGTACAGCAAGGCAGAAGCATGAGGTCCTTGTCGAATGACCATAGCCAGGACTACCAGAACTGCTGTTGCTAAACGGTGCGGTCGTGTGATGTTTTGCTTAATGACCGTTTTGCATAGCGATGGAAATTCCAATCTCAACTGGCGTCATTCTACTCCTTATATTCTATTCAGGTACTAAAGGTGGGGGGCTTGAGTTTTGGTGATAGCCTCTAAAATCTCAACAGAAAATGTTTAAATATTTTTGTGGGCACCTCAGTTACATAGAAAAATTGGTGGTGCTGTGTCATGTTATTTCACTTTTGTTAATACCTTATCTAACACTGAAGGAACTGTTTTAAGAGAAGATTATGAAATGGTATTAATGGTCATTAATTAACTGCATGGAAAGAAATATTGTTCCAAGGTAATTCAACAATAGCAGTAGCATATACCGCTTCACAGTGCTTTACAGCCCTCTCTAAGTGGCTTACAGAGTCAGCATGTTGCCCCAACAATCTGGGTCCTCATTTTACTGACCTCAGAAGGATGGAAGGCTGAGTCAACCTTGAGCCTGGTGGGATTCAACCTGCCAAACTGCAGCAATAAGCAGAAGTAGCCTGCAGTACTGCATTCGTTAACCACTGCATCACCACAGCTCTTCAGACTGTACCAATGAACATCAGTAGCATATAAAGCTAGTTATGTGCAACAATTAGCACA
Organism: Naja naja; assembly: GCA_009733165.1. Classification (NCBI taxonomy): domain Eukaryota; kingdom Metazoa; phylum Chordata; class Lepidosauria; order Squamata; family Elapidae; genus Naja; species Naja naja. The sequence continues at coordinate 239,019,210 of CM019148.1, read as the reverse complement.
TTAAATTCACACCCCCAAATTATATGTTTTATCAGTGTTGGACAAGCTTAAGACAGCACACATTTGTAGCAGGCTGTATTTTGGGAATAATAAGCCTTATCACCAACAAAGCCATGCATTCAAGAAGTGGAGAGACAGAGTCAGCAGAAAAGATAGATGGGTGAGAAAGTAGGAGAGAAAGAGCAATTGTTTCATGGGTCACTGGCCAGTATATGAGTAGTAATGGGGAGTGAGCTGGCATTTACCCATCAAAGTCTTGGCAATGGCCTCTAGCCTGTGATACAAAAGGACTTGTGTTATAAGCTAGCTTGGATGGAAGTCACATTTATGACTGGGCCTCACTTAAGTTAAAGAACAACAATCTCTTACAGCAAAAGGGACTTCTGTAAATATTCTACGTACGAAGCTTTGATGTTAAAAATATATCCACGAAACATCATTTTCATTCAATAGGGCCTTGTAACTTAACTCAATATAAAGAAAGCAAGGGGGATTATGGGGCTGATTTCTGTGGTCCATATAGTGTCAAAACCATTAGGTAAATAGAGAGAAGTTTCAGGTATAAATCTGGAATTTACTTGATAGGAATACATAAACAAACATTCCCTTCTGGTTTACATTATCAGTATTTAAAACTTGTATTAAACAGATGTAGATCGTGTTTCTAGAGGTTTTTCTTACAATAATTATATATTCCAAATCCCAGATAACATCATGACTTTCTTTTCCAGTCTAATTTTTATATAATTTCCTGTCATCAAAGAAGTAACCATAGTTTTCAAAAGAGACCTAAGCAACCTGTCCATTAAACTGAAATTCTACTGTTTTATGTCTCAGAACTATAAATTTTGAGGGTGATGGGTAAAGTTTTGCCACTTTGATGACCATGTGCCTGTAGCATTACATGAACTAGCAGCAAAGATCCTTGATAAAGCCTTAGACTTGGATGCCCATTCCCCAATAACAGGCCAGGAGGACAATAAAGAAAGATTTGATTTCATTATTCCTAATTTTCACTATATAGCAACCAAATATATTAATTTAAAATCAATTGAACCTAGCATTAACCAAACCATCATAAACTCTACTTTAACAAACTACTTACTGATTTATCTATAAAATCATGCCAAGGACTAGCTAATGCAGTTTCTCCAACTGGTATTGTGCAGATTTTGTATTATGAGCCCACCAAACATGTTGAGTGGCTATGGTGGTTTAGTGTGGTGAGAACTATAGCCAAAATATCTGGAATACCTGAGGCCAGGAAAGGTTTATGTAAAGTAAAATTAGATTGTCGCTTATTTCTTTTCCCAACCACTTTTATGAAAAGAGGAAATAAAATATTTGTGTTCTGGTTATCCATACAGGGTCTTTTTGCTCACGCACAGACTCTGATTTAGCATTATGTGTAATCCTAATCAGTAAGGTATTAAAAACTCAAAGCTATGGCTGAATGCTGACCCTCTTCCTTAGTTGCATTAATCTCATTAGCTAGCTGTTGGATATTAGAAATATTACTCACTAATGAACGATTACTGTAGTTGCTTTTCATAGATATAAAGAGGAGTCTTTCCTTAGTACTTCCTGAGAAGCACATGGGAAATACATGACAATAACTCTATTGGCTGCTGTAATATTGCTTAATTTCCAGAAATAACATTAAGCAAAAGAATAAAAATTAGCAAAAATAAAAAACATTCAAAAATAGAAAATGACAGAAGTATGTTAAATAATAATCTCATGATGATCCCACATGCTAAGTGCTGAATGACGGTTGTGAGAGCAAATGTTACAAAGGTAATAAAAGAGAGACAATATTAAGAAGCAGATTCATGCAGTTAGCACTTGTTCACCTGACTGCCCAACAGAATCAGCAGTGGAGAGAGCACTAGTGGATCTGGAATGACGTCGAGAGGCTGCAAGTAAAAGGAATGGCAACACCCACAGAATTAACACACAAGTACTTCAGACAAAAACAATGCCACAATCCAAAGGAGATGCACATGATTCATACCAACACTGGAATTACACAGGGAAAAGAAATGGCATTGTGTATGAATGGACTTGAAAATCAATTGCGAGTTCCATGGTAGGTCTGACAGAAACTTTCTTGCATACACTCCCCCTACCCTCAGTTATGTAACATATGATACATGGAAAACAAAAGGAATAACCTCTAAGCCTCCCAGCTTGCATGAAGTCCAGCAGAGATTGGTAACAATAATCACCTGTTCACTACAGGTGAATCACCATGTTAACATGAAATGACTAACTCAGCAGCAATAGGATTTAGATGTAAACAATCCAAATCCTAAAGTGAAAGGCACAATAAATCCTTAGAAAGTGTGCTTGCAATTATAAAAGTTTAGTTTTTCATTCAAAGATGTAAAACCCCATAATCAATAAAGTCAATTTATAGTCAGGGAGAAAGTAAATTAGTGCAGGAAAACAACAGACAAAAGGAAGTAACCTTCATTTAACAGTGACAATATGAATTAAGACAAGCAAAGTATTTATTATTCAAGCACTTATTAATTGGATTGCAAAGCTATTTTATGCAGACTCAGTTCATTGATCCATTTCTTCCAAATCATATTCAATCTAACAGTCAATGGCTTTGCCATGGTTCACAAAAAGAAAGTCTTTTTAAGGTTCCTATCTGGAACTATTATATGTACATTCAGAAATTGGTCCTTGGGACTTTCTTCATGCAAAACTTATTCTTTCCCAGAGTCTAATCTAACAGGACTCCACAAATCCACATGGCATCATCCTTGTACAAACCCAGGTACAATACTGAATATGTGGATTTTGACTAAAAGGCAAAATTAATAAAATGGGATAGCTGAAATATTACTAATTAGATTACAGATGGATAGAACTGAATACCTGAGAAGAAAAGGTGTAATAGCAACAGTTATGTGTTTCTGGTATATGGAATTTTCAAATCCCACCAAAACTTAACTAAAATCAGAATTTATACTGATATATGTCTTTAAATAAACAAAATTACATGCAATATGGAACTGGGAAATTATTATTTGCCTGAATAGGCTTATACAACGTTGTTGGAGAATAACATAGTTCAAACTGTACAATTACTGTATATTCCGACAGGAAGAAAATGTATTAATAGAATGTAGCATATAATTAAGGAAAAGAAGAAATAACTTGTTCAACAGGAAACCACATGAGATGGACATTATAATTGCATTTAGAATGTTATTTTAATTCTGGGATTGAACTAAAGAACTATAAAGAAGGTATTTCTAATGAACCTAAGATAGGAAGCACAAATTGCTCCTATAAAAAGACTCAATTGCATTCCTAAAATCAAACAGATTGCAACACTTGCAGGTTGATGACAAGCAAATCATGCTGAAACCCTTGAAGGGTATTCAAACACCTATGCAACGTAGATAATCCTATACTTTATGGTTTTCTTTAGATGAATTTGTCACAGCCAATCAATATATACAACATGCAGGGAGAAGCACAATGAATAAACCTTGCTAATCAAAAAGCTTCAGCAAAAAAGCCTGAAGATGCTGCTGAAAGATGAGAAGCTCCATTAATCCAGCTCCATTATTTTTGAACCATCTCTTTATTCAATAGACTCATGGTTCTCAAATTTTTGTTTCCTACAAATAATTTTAAAATTGCTAGTATTTTAAAGGAATTATTTAATGAAGATTTTTAGTCCTGGAAATCGAAAGTATTATTTCAGTAATCATAGCCATGCTATCCCAGGGTGCAGAATATATATGCTTTGATTTGGTTTACCCTCACTATAATTTCATTTTTTTCTTTCTGAAAAATAAAGAAATTATTTTAAAAATTCGAACTGGTGCTGTTCTATATATATCAGTCTTACAGACTTAAGTGTTATCATCTGACTTTGGTCATAGTAGTCTTTTTCTCAATTATCAAGATAGCAAATTAGGTGCTGGGATTAGTGCAGCTGTTGTTAACCAAAACATTTAGAAATCGCCTCAATAGAATTTGCAGACTACCATAATTTCATGGCCACAGTTTGCAGGGAACTACCCAGAGTTAACAACAAAAGGATCTAGAAATTGTTTAAAAATAAACCAATCCTCAATTTATTGAATTATAAAATTAAATGCTAGCTAAATGACAGTGAAGCTGCAAATTAGCAGTGGATTCTGAAAAGTTATTGACTTAAGAGTAATAGTTTGTGGATCACTCTCTATTAATATTAGTAGTTTTGATTAATATGTGCTTGGTTATTTGTAATAATCAGCTATTAAAACTGAAGGGAATGGGAAACAAATGATCTGCTGATTCTCTTTAGGTGGTAATTTGGTCAGAGCTGAAGCTGTAACTGACGTATTGACCAATACTTTCTGACAGAAGGGGAAACATAAAAAATATTTAAGATTTTTAAATATCCAGGAAAATTTGGTAAATATTCTTACATATTTATCAGTAATCCAATAATAGGGGGACATCCCTACTGAATTAAATTTGTCTTCCTAAAATCTGGATTTCCCCCCACCCCCAAGGATTACAACATTTACAGTTTTAAGTGTCCTCAAGCAATTGTATTACAATTTTGTAATACAATTTTGTAATACAAAATCCATACTACAGATTTTCTTTGTTTCTTGGGATTTATGCTCTTGGCATCTTTGTTACACTAATTGTTCAGATTTTATGAGGTAGATCTAATTCATAAAATTTAGCCAAAGGAATGAAATAAAAGTAAATAATTTATTATTATTATGTAATAATAAATACAATACAAAAGCTGAAACCTCAGTCAAGTATTCCATTAGCGTCACACATTTTTAGGATGACTTAAAAGCATTAAAATTAATACCTTCAATACATCAAGTAGGCTTAATATATCTGCAAAACAGAAATAAGGAATCTGCATCTCAAGATGTTCTTGAACTATATCTTTCAGTGGTTGCAACGAGCATGCTCAGGTTCTTCATTCCAACTTTAGTTTCTGGCTCACAACAACAGCACTTTGCTCTATGCAAATGTTTGTGATACAGACTATTCTATTAGATCAAAGTAAGAAGCCTTTATCCTTTCTTTTATAGCAGCAAGGAAGAGTGACAGAGTCCTTTGCATTCTGTAACAGATTTTAAATAATCCTCTGTGGCTCTTAGTTAACGCAAGTTTTTATCATTTTTATTTATTTATTTACATTGGAATTGTTGGCTTAGATGCAGTCCCAAATCACCTTCCTTGCAGCATCTAGAACTATCTCCATCCATTTTCAGGTAAGAAACACAAGAAAAATATAGCAGAATCCCAAAATACACATAATTCAGTTAAATAAAATGTGCTTGTGTGCGTGTACATGCGTGTGGGGGGGGGATGCCGAATGCCAAAAAATCCTAATCCATTCACAAGTAAAACAATTCACACACTTTATATCCCATTAAAACATTAATGTCCAGGCTTGATCCCATGAACTGCCCATTTATGACTTGGGGGGGGGGGGAATCCCAAGTATGCATTCTTTTGCTTTTTAAATTTAACAGCCACTGGTGGGCGAGTTAGATTAGCCAATTCATAAATTAGCTTTTTTATCCATATGCAGAATTATTAAAGGCCCTTTCCAGTTGTGTCTGAATCTAGGGGGGAATGTTCATGTCCATTTCTTAGCCAAGAGAGCCAGAATTGTCTGAAAACACTTCTGTGGTCATGTGGCCAGCATGATTGTATGCAAAGTGCATAGAACACTACCTTCCCACTGAAGCAATACCTATTTACCTGTTCACATTTGCATGCTTTCAAACTGCAAGGTGGGCAGGAGCTGGAGCAAGTAATGGGAGCTCACTCCATCACTCAGCACTTGGCCCTTGAACTTGGGCTGTCTGCTTTTCAGCTGACAAGCTCAGCATCTTTAACTTCTGAGCCATTGTGCCCACCTATGCAGAATTAGAGTTCAGTAATGTTATTTTGTCCGTTTTGTTCCGTCTGATCTTCTAGCTAAATATGTATATACCACAAGCAATTCATGGGACTCTAGCTTTCTAACAGGAAAAATGGAAAAACTAAGAAATAAGTAATAACTTAGAAGCCTCATAGCACTTTTCCCTTCTGCTCTAACTCCGACTTTTCCACCTTGCAGGCCTAAATGTCTTAATTCTTTCCCATAGAACTATGTCACATCAGTAATGTTCCATAGTGGGCTTAAAACCTGGCTCTGTTGATTGGCCTGAGGCCTGGACAAGGGCATGTCATCCTGGAGGGAGTTACTGCATTAGAAGAGCCCACCTGTACTCTACTGTATAAACTCCTCCCCCCATTAACTTAGCTACTTCCTTTTAGCGTATTTATCAAGTTTTAACCTTTTATAATATAAATTTATTGTAAACTGCCTAGAGTCATGGGACAGAAAGATGAATGGTGAATAAATGTAATTAATAAACAAATCACTAAATAATTAAATGTCAAAACTAGGCCCTATGGCCCTCATGAATAGTAAGATAAGATTCATGTCTGTAACATCTTCTTTCCTCCATCTCAAGTACTTTCTCCCCCTGTCTATAAATACAATGTGGGCAAACTAGAAATATAATTGAACTGAAGCAGTCACCAGATGCACACCCAATTTTCAAGATTTCAGGTTGCCCCAACTGTAAAAATATTTTCTTCAAAAGATGCAACTGTTTTAATAATAATTCAGAAAAAATATTATATATAAAGAAACAAGACTTCATGTTTCTGATGTGAGATAGATGTCTGTGAATTACAGCGGCTGGATCATAAATTTAAAAACCAAGAGAAGTAAGTTTCTCTACTGCAGAAATAGAAATTGATCTCTATGAATTAAGGAACAAGCTTTTTATACATAAAAGGAATTCTCAGTATACTTGGGGCTTAGAAAAAGTTATCAATATGGCATGCACTCAGGCCCAAGAATAAAATGCAAATTTAAAAAGTATATTATGAGCACATTTTCTAAATTTTCTCCAAAAGATGCCCATTTTGCATTGGATCAAAAAAGGCAGGTAATGTTTTCCAGCAGCATCAACTTTCCCTGCAATGATGTAGCCTTCACAATAGCTGTTTTTGTCAAGACCAATGGCGCCTAAGTGCATGTCCAAAATTTTTTTGGAAGGTTATCAAAAGCATTTCAAACTATGGGTTTGGCCTAGTAAAGGAAAGCAGGATTTAAGCATGCAGAAATGAACGGAATAAACAAGATCAGAAAGGGGGAAGGTTAAGAGTTTAAAAAAATGAAGAGAATAACAAGCCCATTCCACTCAGAGGTACATCGACTAGCCAGCAAGAAAGAGGAGGGGTGGCCCTTAGAAGCTCTAGTGCCTACAGGTACTCACCAAGTGGAGGAAAGCCCCGAGCAGGGCTTGTATCTCGGCTGCTCTCACGGCTGGTATCGCGGCTGCACCCCTGACTCACGCTGGGTCGGGGGATACGGCTGCTCCGTGCTAGCATGCAGCATGGAGAGTTTCAGAGAAGGTGAACACAAGTTTAAAGAGGATACAACGCTCAGACAATAAATTAACAGTTTTGGTCATTACTGACATTAATAAATATCCTGGATATCTGCCAATCTGATTTGTTACGTATAAATTGTGATACATGCTGAATTTGCCCAAGAGCATCTCAGATGTTCGGACACTCCTGAGAGCCTTGTTCTATTTATAACAGGCCAGAAAAACTTATTTGGGAAAATAGGGTTACAATAATATCAGATTTACTTAGATTCCACTTAAGCAGGGTGGAGGGAGGGAAGGAGGAGAGAGAAAATACAAGAAAAAAGGTTGACTCTATTTTAAAGGGATAAATAAATGATTCTAATGAGGAATCAGCAATAAAAACCTAACACATTTAGGTTTTATTTATGTAATTTTTATACAGACTCATCATAATAATTAGATGACATAGGAAATAAATAGGATATTTAACTAGGCAAAATGTCAAAACGAACAACTTATTTTATATTCTTCTTTGGTGCATAGTGTTATTATGACTGTTTTAAATTCTTCTTCTCTATCGCAGCCATAATTGGGTCTACCCTTAGAGGTTCTCTTTCTGAGAAAGACAATCAAAACCAGGTTCAGGGAGTCAACATTAAAAAAAAACACGCTGAACTTTCCCATAAAAATTACTAATTCATATGAGCACATACACAGAGGTTTTTTTTAACAACTTTTATTCCCATTTGGGTTTTCTGGCTCTCCTACTCCTTCCTATATTTATCCTGCCCACTGACAAAAATTTGGGAATGCAGACTCCTCAAGGCAGGAATCCATTCTGGATTTGTTCAATAGGTTATATTGAAGGCAAATACATAAATATTAAAAAAATAAAGGAATGGCATTTTAAAAGGCCATAACCCTGGAAAAGAGACATAATCTTTCCGGCAGCACTTGTTTTGAAATAATGATGAATACTCCTAGTGTGCATTCGTGTTCCTGCCTGAAAGCAATTATATACTGTGGTATGAAGCTTTTCAATAAGAATAAGAAATATGGTCTGAATAGTGTACAAACTATTGTTTAATTCATTTTCATAAATTATCCCATTAATTACTTCACTCATTACTGAACCAATCATCTAAAAGCTGAAGCTGCATGATAATTGACAAATGAAAAACCAATTGCCTGTACCATCAGAACTCCAATAGAGATGGGACAGTATTTGTCATATACTGCTGTCATAATGTTGAATAAGAAAGTGGAACTAAAATAAGAAATATACAAAGTCCCATCTGTTTGTGCCTGGGAAATAATATAAGTTTGTGAGTGTGGAGTGGAAAATGTTTCAATCAGGCCATGCTATTCAATGGTCTATGTGATCTTCCATGCCCTGTTGGTGACGATCAGCAATGTATCACTGAGATATGGCTGGGCAAGAACTGAGGAATGTATCTATTCAAAATCTACAACTAGCTTACTTGCTTTGATTCCAAGACAGGATAGGGGAGGTAGTGTTAACATTCCACAAGTACTTTGTGGTGACCAGGCCTACTATTCCCCATGTGGCGGAAAGAAAGGTCCAAATGGTGAAGTTGGAAACCATGGACAAACTAATTTTTTTCTGGTGTGATTTCCCCTCTTATTTCTCAATTTTCTCTCAAAGCTTTTGTCCTTTACTAGTGATTTCTTGTATACTTTTTTAACCTCCATGCTGTAGGGTTTTAATATCATGAGCTGTGAGGTATTGATGACTAGACCACATATACGTTATTACAATAAAGAAATAAAGGGTTCCCGGTTTATTTTGGTTAACTGTAAAAAGGCAACATGCTTGAAGTATATAGCTTATTTGTTCTTGCCTTGTTTCTCTCTTCATGCAGGAAGAAAAAATTAACTACTGGTGGGTAGGAACAATACAGCATGCTATTTGGGTCTGAGGTCCTGCTATACTGCTACCAAAGCAACCAAGTTAGTAAAACAGTTCCAAGTAACGTTTTCATTCACAGTTTTGATCCCCCTGGAAGCAAGAGATCACTTTCCAATTTCAAGGACCACAGTAAGCTATCTTTTTGTTACTTGATATTACTTGATCACATGTACAGAGGCAAAAAATTGCAATAGATAAAGATAAGCCAGGAATGCTGATCTATGTTACAAATGAACACACATTTATGAATTATGCATGGAAAACATGAGCAGCCTAAAAGCAGAAGTGTCTCTCCCAGAGATGTCTCTAGAATAACCACTGCAAGTAAATATAAATGTAAATCAAAATTATTTTAGAAAATATGGTCTACAGAACAGAATATATTTATTTTCATTTGAGTGGTACAACTGTGTGTGTGTATATATATATATATATATATATATATATATATATATATATATATATATATTTTTAGATTTTCACGGTAGGTATATATAAGTTGAGATACAGAAATATCCGTCATTTCAGGCTGGTGTCTTCAGCTCGTTTCTGAAGCTGAAGACACCAGCCTGAAGATGACGGATGAGATTTCGTCAAACGCTGCCAAGGTATTCTCAATCTTACACGGACAAGATATATATATATATATATATATATATATATATATATATATATATGTCATTTAAATAAGTCCTTAACCTGGCTAATATGCTCTGTTCCTATACTAATTAGGGGAGGAAGGAAATCTCAGTCTGTATTTAAATATCCATACTTCTGTTGCAAGTATTTTTTTTCTTTCCACATAAAAATGTTTAGCTCAAAAAAAAACCCGTGTTTCAGAGTCACATGTTAATTATAGATCTTCTAGTTCACTGTGCTTGTCCAGACAAAATAGGAATAGGTTTGACAGGGCAAGCAAAGCAGGAGAATTGTCAGAACTTGCTCCAGGTACTGCTTCATGATTTGCTTTTGTAAACCAGGCCTGCACCCTCAAAACTAAATCTATGCTTTCCTCCCACTTTGCCTGCAGAAGCCTGCATGGTTGAGATTTCATTTGAGACTTTTTGTGCTATTTAGACAAGAATTAATTATTACAAGTAAACAATATATTTATTTCTTGCCACAATCTTAAATCTAGTGAAATCATTAGTTATTCACAGAGTTGGGATCATATAAAATTATTATTATAGGGAATGTTGTATCACAAAGATTGAAAACTCTTTTGAAAACCACAAAGTGGTGAATGACCTTATTGGCCACAATTTGGTGCTATGTCCTTTGATCCTTTTCTGAAGCATATCTATGATTTATCTGTCTTATTTTCTCCTCCATGCAGCCATGTCTATTTGTGCAAATGTTTGTCGGATTATTCACATTTTCCTTCTCTGATACAAGCTTCAAATCCTTTTTCTTCTCACATTCCCACCTCATTTTTGGGGTATGCCTTTTCAGCTTTTCTTTGCTGAAACTGAGAGAACAGATTTTAAAGCTGTTACATTTAAATCTGTCTTGCTTGTTCATCGGAAGGCCCCAGTTCCAAATCTGAATTGGCATATCTCAACTGCATTTCCTAATTTCAACCTCTAAAATAAGATTTGCCATGACCACCATTTTATATTAATAATGTATAGTTGGGCATTTGTGCATAATTAATATATCTGATGATAGAACAGTTCTTCAGGTTCAGTCTATAGCAGTACTAACAAGTTAATTAGAAAATAACCCTACATATAAAGTTTAGTATTTAACCTAAAAGCAATAGGTGCAATTTTTGATCAGAGGAAACAATAACAGAGCGGACTCTCTAAAACTCAAAGGGAGGGTAAAAGTGGAGAAGCTTGTTTTTTCCCTTAAGACAATACATTTGGTATCATCAAATGGCACTGAACCATGTCAAGTGAAGATGGAAATAAAACATATCTGAAGGAAAAACTGTTTCCTAATTAAAACAATAAATTATTTAATTAGAAAACAATTGTTTTCTAATTAAAACAATAAGTACAAACAGGCAATTTATGCTAATCCCACTGGCAACTTTATCTTTGCCTATCATGCTATTAACAAACTCAGCAGAAGATCATAACTATGAAATCATTATAGCAAAACTGTGATATGTTTCAGGAATTCTTTTGCCCAATCAGCATGAGAAAAGAAATCAGCCTCTTGGCTCTATAGCAGCCAAGAAAACTCTTACCTAGAGCTATCCTGCTAGGGCTGGTCTCTCGGCTGCAGCCCTGGCTTCGAGGGACTTTACTGCGTTTGTCAGTAGATGAGGATGATGTTGGCACTGGGTGTCCTCTGGTTGTTCCACTGCTAAGCCCACCATATGCACTTCCCAACAGCTTGCCAGGAGAGCTGGATCGACTACCAGCTAAATAAATAAATAAATAAATAAATAAATAAATAGGTAAATGCTGTTAAGTCTTTAGAATATTTCAAACCATTAAATTTACTAAATGTATTTTTAAAAAATCAGTTTAATTAATAGTAAATTAAAAATAAAACAGGATACAGAAATTCTTCAAGATGATGATATGTTTAAAAAGGGGGTTAACAACATAAATTAATAATAAAAAGTGTTGAGGAGGATGAATGAATAGAAACACAACCTTGAATGATACTACTCACCTTAAAATTGGTCAAATAGGATCAGCCATACCAGCAAGATGTATTTTATACAGAAGCAACTAATGAAGTCATTTGCACGGGCACTTTCTCTCACATGCATGCACATACACACAATTTCTCTGTCCCATTGTTTGTTTTTTCTCGTGCATCTTGCAAGGAAACTTTTTGAAATATTCTTTTACCTTCCAACCACAACACTGACTGAGCAATTGCCAAAAAAATAGGCATTCAAATCCAAGAAATTATGCAAGTGATAGTGAATTTTTCCTTTTGTCACAAGACAATTTGTGTTATGAAAACCTATCTTTTAAATTCTCTAATTGTCCCTGCTGCTGTTAACTTGGCAGACATTTGGCGGACTACTGACCAATGTGTGGTGTGGGACCACTGTGGAATAAGCTTTGCTACAAAGCTCAAAGTCTACCAAGCAGTAGTGCTAACTACCCTGATGTATGCCAGTGAGATTTGGACTGTATACAGGAGGCCCACTAGATAATTGAACCACTTCCACATGGCCTGCCTCTGCAGACTTCTGAGGATCCAGTGACAGAACAAGGTGCCAGACACAGAAGTCCTCTCCAGAGCAGGCCTGCCATCAGTTCACACCCTTCTGATGGAAGTCCAGACATGCTGGGCAGGCATGTTGCAAGGATGACAGACCACCAAAAACAACTAAACAACCCCTCTATAGTGAGCTGTCTCAAGGAAAGTGATCGCACGGGGACAAAGGGAAGTCATACAAAGACACGTTAAAAGCCTCCTTCAAGTCCCTGGATATTGACACCACCTCCTGGGAAACCCTGGTACAAGATTGATCAACATGGCGCACGTTGAGCCACCAAGGCTGCCAGAAGAACAACCATCACGCAAGAGAAGCAAGCACTCCACAAAGCCAGAGCTGCAAATGCTGCAACAACAGTGCCCACACATGACTGCCCGACATGTGGCAGAACATTTCGTGCCCATATAGGTTTTACCAGCCACCTGTGGATACACCGTGGATAGCCCACAACCTGTTAGATGTCAAGGTCCTCTTTGAACATGATGGACAAACATCAACTCACAACATTTCCATAAACATTTGAAGACATCTTCAAATCCTTTTTCAGTTCTTCAAATTTACAGTGCTAACACCCTGTTAGCTAGGAGTCCCACTACTCATACATATATCTAAATGATTTTCTAGCTAAACTTTCATTTTAAAAACACTAGGGTTTTTTTAAGCCTCTGGGAATACAAGACTTTCAGACATTGAATCAGTTAAAAACAGTAGTATGAGAGACTGTACAGACACGTAAACAGAGTGAAAAACAAAAAGGTGTTTCTTACCACCTGCAGGGTTAGCTGATCTGGATCCTGGATTATGACAGCAGACGAAAGGACAGGCAGAAAGTGAAGCAGAGAAAGCGAGACAATACAGAGTTCAAGAAGCATAGTTATTTGCATACAAACTCCTTTTTGACAAGCACATCAGTGCTCACATTTTATTATGGATTCGTGTGTGGCAAGATGGTTCATGAAAACATTTCTGCCAAGTAGTAAATAACTATTTAGAGTAGAATAAATTGTAATTCTTAATGCCTGATATCCATGAGGCTGGTGGGGCACAGGACAAACAAATAACATTACTATCCTGGGAACAGAAATCCCATCAATGCAATGTTGCAGAATATGCAATGATATCACAGAAAAACAAGACAAATATTACAAGGGTTGTGCTTATAACACAGAATGACCAGACAGTATAGAGATTAGTAACAAAACAACAGCAACAACAAAAAGCATCAGTCACCTTAAACCTAGCATTCTATCTACTAAACAGTTTCTATTTCTGGCTATGATTTATTACATTTTTTTAAAGATAAAATAAGCATCACAAATGATAACTCACTAGCAACCATTTCAATTGGCACAAATAGTATCTCTAGGCACATATGCAGAGCAATCAATAATGCCAAAAAAATTTTTGTGTCAGTTTGTGGACCACGGCACATAATATTTGGGGATTGAGAAAACAAGTACATCAGTTCTAACAAGAAAACCAGCCCTACCAAGCGTTTCCATCTTTTCCTACACTACATTGTATAAACAAGTGAAATATTTGTTTCAATGTAATGTTAAGTGCTTTTAAAGTACTTGAAACACAGAACACTTTAACCAATAGCATGACATGATTTTTGGAAGGCCTACAGACTACTAACCTAACACAGGAAAAATTCAGGCATTTCTCTGTGTGACAAAGATTGAAAATCAATTCTGTTAAACAGAATACTAACACTTTCTCTTTGTGTGTGTGTGTGTGTGCACATGTATGCACACACAGGTACTGCAGTAGTTGTCAGCTTAACAACCATTCATTTAATGATGGTTCAAAATTATAACGACCTCGGAAAAAGTGACTTATGACCTATCCTTGAAATTACAACCATTCCAGCACCTCAGCACCTCACAGTCACATGATTGCAATTTAGGTACTTGGAAACTGATTCACTTTTATGATAGTTGCAACAGCTTGTGGTCACGTGATCGTGATTTCAAACTTCTCAGCTAGCTTCCAACAAAGAAAGTCAATTAGGAAAGCCATATTTGTTTAATGTCCATTTAATTCATTTAACTATCATTTGATTCACTTAATGACCATTATAAAATTGGTAGTAAAATCAGGGCCGGTCATGGGATGACTTACTTTAGGACTATATTAATTTACAATGAAAATTCTGGTCCCAATTGAGGTCCTAAGTCAAGGATTAACTGTATCGATAAAGTCTGCGTAAGATGGGGGAAAAAAATCAGGGAAAAAATTATCCATGACTAGTTTGTTTGTGCCATATAAAATTAGTAGCCTTGCCACAGAATATACCGTTTTATAGAGGCATTTACACTAAGCTGTTAAGCAGCAATTTTAGATGAATACGTTTAATGTTTACTACCCCCTACTCAAATTTTTGTAGATGTGAAGAGGGCATCTAACTTATTTACATTATATTTTATGCCCTTTCCTCAGTAATTAGTGAACACATTGAGACAGACAGCCAATTCTGAAGAGCATGAAGGTTTTTTTTTCCCTAATGATCATTATGAATGAAAATCTTTCTGCAAATTCACAAACAGGGCTTGAAACTGAGTGTCTATTCATCCCATGTTTGGGAAGACACATTGCCATGATGCAGAATAAATTGATGATTCTGAATCTCGATAAACATTGTACATCATGCAGTTAGAATGCATGTTTTGCCACACAGTATGTACTTATTTAGGCATTACTAGTTTCCCACTGTCATTTAACATATGAAAGTCAGTTCCCGATATTTGCCGTGTGCTGAAGAAGAAAAAGAATTGGGAAAGAAAATTGTTGTCGGGGAGGGGAGGAAGGACACTGGAAAGAAAACCAAGAAAACCTCAGCTTGGCTTGAGGAGCAGTGACTTTCCAGCTGGTCTTATCTTGTACCACTGGATTAGCCAGAATCTTGGGAGAAACTCAAAAATAAACCAGAAATAAACCACCTGGTTTATCAATGGTTAGACCTATTGACTACTCATAGTGAAAAGAAAACAAAATTATTAAAGCAAGTCATAGTTTCATATTATGCTTTGTTGTCCCTAAATTAGTCATATTTTATCTTAACTCAAATAAGGCACAAATTGGCAATATAATTCCTGGCTTAGGCATCCTATGTGGTATGAGCCAAGTCACTACCTCTGTACGCAGGAGTTCGTGCTTATGTGAAACACTATTATTGACATGACTAACATGATGCTGAATGGCTCCATGTGGGGACGGACGAAGTGCTTATACAGACTGTCTACTACTTCCTACATTTTACATTTAAAGATTAAAAAAAAAGAAAGAAATCAAGAAGAGGCATTTTTCAAAACAAAGTGCCGATCTCTTGTATCTTCATTTCCAGGCCATCCCATCTTTACAAATCATGCTTAATGAATATTGGTTCTGCCAGCGGTCCTGGGAAACCCAGAGCGGGATGGAGCCCATCAAATGGCTCATGTGATCTGCTGTCGTCAGGGTGGGGTGGGTGGGAGTTGGGGGTGATACCCCCAGATTTTGTTCTATTGTACTTTATTAATTTATTTGATTCTTTTTGTTAGTTTTTATTGTTGTTTTTTTTAAATATGGTTTTACATTCTGTAAGCCGCCTCAAGTCACCATGGGCGAATAAGCGGCAATATAAATTCAATCAATCAATCAATCAATCAATAAAATATCCTGTGGAGTTAAGTCTCAAGTGTATTTTTTTAATCTGTGTATCATACCTAATTTATCAGGATATAACTACAGGAATTAACTTTTAAAATTGCATTTGAAGAATATTCATAGCACTGAATGGAAATACTGATGTATATGAAAATAAGGTAGGCAAGAAAAACAAACTTGAAAAATACACTGTCTCCTCCACAATAGCATACTAAATGGTTCCTTACGCTGGGACTGTGAAACTACTTTAGCCCGACTGCGGCCTCGAGTGTCAGGAGGTGTTGAAGTGATGCTACTGGTGCTTCCAGAGCTTTGCCTCCTTGTGCGAATTCGACCTGAGGAAAGAAAAGAAGAACAGAAAACTGATGGTTAAACTTTAATGTGATTGTGGTTAATATTCTTTCACTCATGCCTCAGTTAATAGTTTTGCAATCTCACTAAAATGAGAAAATTGTAACAAGAGGCTGAAATTGGATTCCCCAAATTAGGAACCTGATGTAATTCCCTCATTTATATACATTAACTTTATATACATTAAAGTGGAAGCTATCTACTTAGTGCAATATACCAATCACTAAAGCTGGGCATGGTTCTACAACGATTCTGAAGTAGGCGGAATTTGTACAAGCTCATTAAAGCACTCCTATCTTAATCAGACTTCTGAACAAATATGAAAAAAGACATGGCTGCCTTAATGAGTAGCAGAGAGACACTGTATTCATATGGCTTCTAATGAATATTTTCCAAACCAGTTTAGAATCATGCTCAACTTTAGAAATTATTTATCTTATTAATGCATTCGGAACTCCAGACTCAACACACCAGGAAAGAATTATATAATAAAATAACTTTATTTTAAAAGCATATTGCAAACAAAAATTAATTTCCACCAGAACTAACAGGAAGAGGGGGAAAAAGAAGTATAGCCCTGTAACTTGCATAATGCTTAAGTTATCAAGGCAAATACAAAACTAGAAGACAAAGTTGGGATTAAAGAGACAGAAGTAGGTGTGAATGTAAAAAGGAAAGAACTATAGGAACATGTGCTAAGAAGAAATGAATGGCAGTATTTTCAAATTACTATAAAATAGGATTAAGCAACATGACTCATATTTCACTGACAATAAAAAGAGATTCCTTTGCCTGTAGATCACATACTATTATTTATGATAATTAATTTATATGAATCTCTCTGGTGCTTCCATAGGCCTAATGTGATCCATCAGATAATCCATCAGATAAGTTTTCCAGTAATCATTTTTGAGGGTATAATAATAAAGAAGTCCTATGTATATAGAAACTAATCAGAGTTCCAGCTAACATGGAGAAAGACCAATGTGTATACATTTCTATCTGCATAAGGCCACTTCATATTGATACCAATCGTGCAGCTACCAAGAGCTATGAAGATTATGGCTGTTTGCCTTGTTTTTAGAAAAAGGTTTTATTGGCCAATTAGATCTGTTCCACAATAAAGTGGACATTATTTTTATGCAGGATACTATCCAATTCAATTCAATCATGAATATATAACAAGGCAATTAAAAACATCAGTATAGTACAGTTATTTAATTAGCTGAAGTCTTGTCTTCTTTCAGGGAGTGCCACATAAATTAAGAAATTTCTAGGAAGACTTGGTTATGTGAATGATATCATATTAATGATGTAAATTGTTTAGGAAAGGACACTTGAAGATTATAATAAAAAATGAAGGACAATAAAACATACTGGCCTATTTCCCTTCAGAGTCAAAAAAGCAACTTATCATTAAAATAATGTCATTAGTTAGCCTACTCATCCAAAAGGCCTCTCTAGCATCCACTATCCTTTATATACAGTTAGATGCAAACAAAAATACTGTTCACAGCCTGATCCTACAAAGAATTTATTTATTGTCAAATTTCTGAGACACTCCTCAGATTTATTAGAAGTCGAATTCAGATACTTAAACAAGTAAAAAACATAAAAGAAAAATTCATTTTATACTTTGAGGGTCAAATAGCTTTAACTAAGAGCCAAATATGAAAGGTGTATGAGAGTGCTTGAATTGTTAATAAAATGGTCCTTTGGAAAGTTGAAAAAAGGATAAAGTTAAGGCTGAGTTATGAATGGGCCTATGGAGGATTATATTAGAAAAAAATTATCAAACTCCTTTTAAGTTTTCTCATTCCCAAATTATTCTGCATTATTATAGTTTAAACATGATCTGTAGTAAGCTTTTATTACAGTGATTTTATCAGCATACTATTATCTAAATTGGATATGGCCTTTTCATCTAAAAGAAAAGAGGGATAAAGAAGTAAAGAATACAATATCCAATAATACTTTATCCAGTAAAGTTTAATACTGATATGCACCTCTAACTCTGTTACTCTCTGTTAAAATAATGGGCATGCTAACACAAATATTCTCTCTAGATTTACTCAGACCAGTCATAGCCCACTTTTCTTTAACACCCATAGCACTATTTCAGATGCATACTGGTCTATTTTATTATGGCAATTATAGTTCAAAAAATCTCAACACCATGAACTGTTAATTAGAAATCAGCACTACTTAAATCATGTCCAGATAGCTTGAAAAAAACATTGAATGAATGAATAAAGTCAGTATCTTTCAGTAGATAGATCCCTTCAGTTGGATGCAACTGGTATTTACCTTGAACCTACGTTTCCCAATTAGGAAAGGAATATGGAGTCACATGTCAGAAGTGGTATTCAACCAGTTCGCACCGGTTCACGTGAACCGGTAGCGGTGATTTGGCATGGATCGCCGACCGATGGTGACCCCTGGCTGGCCATGCCTCCCTACCACGTGGCAGCCACGGCGCAGCTCGGGTGGATGTCCTGCGGCTGCTACACATATGCACTGCGTGTGCAGCTGCTACACATGCAGTGCGCATGTGCAGTGGGCCCGGGACATCCACCTGCCTGCCTGCCCTCCTGGAGCACGCTTTCTTCTTTCTCCTGGCGGATGTGCCTCTTCCAGACCGGACTGGCCAGCCAGCAGGTGGCCACATGTCCAGCCACCCCTTTATCAGCACAAGAAGCGTCCCTCAACCGGATGACTACTCTCCTCCTCCTCGGCCATACAGAACAAACAGGCAAGGAGAGGAGCAGCTGGTTGGTTCCGCTGAAAAAGGGGCAGCTGGAGGAGACACTTTTTTGGTCTCCAGCCGCCTCTCCAGCCGCCTCTTTCGCCTCATTCCGCTCGGACTTGCTTGCGCAAGTTCCCTCCGGTGCAGCAGGCTCAATGGGGTGGACCTGTGTGGTCAGTGCCTAGAACACAGCTGTGGCAGTACATTGGAGAATCGAAGCAAAGCCACTGCAAGAAGCCTATAGCCACCGCGTGGTTTTTTGGGTGTGGGAGGAAGGAAGGTAAGGTTTCAGGCAGTTGGGAAAGCCAAACCGAAGCTGCCTAGCCCAGAGCTGCCAGAGGGAGGGGGCGTGAGGCTGCAGCACTTACCTCACTTGAATTTACCAGCCCCAAAAGCAGGAGGGGAGGAAGTCCCGCCTGTGGCCCCTTTGTTGGACCCGAAGCCTTGCCTGCCAACTTTTTGGCAATGCGGGACCGAAGACTGGCCAGGAAGAACCCTCGTAAAGAGCGACACTGCTGGGTGCTTGGAAGTGTGTGTGTGTGTGTGTGTGTGTGTGTTGGTGGCACGCCACGATGTGTGGTGTTTGTTTCAGTGGGTCTCCTCTCCTAGCTTTAGAAGGAGAGAGGGAAAGAGGAAGGGGATAGAAAGAGAGGGAAACAGAGAGGGAAACAGAGAAAGAGAGGGAAAGAGAAAGAGAGAGAAGAGAGAAGCAAAGAAAGGAAGAAAAAGAAAGGAAGAAAAGACAAATAAAGACAGGATGGAAGGAAGGGACAGAAAGAAAGAGAGAGGGAGGGAGGAGAAAGTGAATGAGATATATGAATGAATGGATGGATAGACAGACACATGGAAGGAGGGAGGGAGAGAGAGAAAAAAGGAGAGGAAGGAAGGACACAAACCCTGGCTTCAGAAGACTCTTTGAAACAGCACAGCAATCTAGGGCTGGAAGGGATCTCGGAGGTCATCTTCTAGTCCAAGGGTCTTCAAACTTGGCAAGTTTAAGACTTGTGGAGTTCAACTCCCAGAATTCCTGAGCTAACATGACTGGAGGAGGAATTCTGGGAGTTGAAGTCCACAAGTCATAAAGCTTTCAAGTTTGAAGACCCCTGTTCTAGTTCAATCCCCTGCTCCAGCAGGAGATCCTTACAGAATCATAGAATAGCAGAGTTAGAAGGAACCTTGGAGGCCATCTAGTCCAATCCCCTGCTCCAGCAGGAGACCTTATATCACCTGGAATCTGAATTATTTTGGTGCCTCTAACAGAGAGGAAAATTGGCAGGAGTTTACTAGGACAAAGCTGCCATGCAGAGGAAGGCAGAGATAGTTCTTCACTTATGACCATAATTGAGCCCCAAATTTTGGTTGCTAAGCAAGAGAGTTGTTAAGTGAGTTTCACCACATTTTACTCAATCCATGACATCTCCTGGGTGTAACAGTCATGTGCAGGCTAGGGAAGTAAATCTGAAGGCATATCCAATGTTCTAATGTACAGAAGTTATAGTTAAATGTGTGGCAGAAAGTGGATTATGGGTGTGTTTTTCCAAACACAGTGAGGTTGAATGTGTATAGTTTTAGAAGAGCTCTGTGTGTGTGTGTGTGTGTGTGTGTGTGTGTACATACACATACAGTACATATAGTAGATAATGTATCTTTTTGTCTGCCTTTACACACACTATACTATATGATATGTATGTACACATATGGCATATATACATGGGATTAAATAGTTATTATGGATGTTCAGTAATAGTAAATAAATAGAGATGGAAATTGTATCTCTTTGAGGTCAGGCAAGGCACCCTTGACATGAGTGATGTCAAGTTGGCCATGCCCACCCAGTCACAGAACACCAAGCCACGCTCACAGAACCAGTAGTAAAAATTTTCTGAATCCCACCACTGCACATGTCCCTTTCCACTATAATTATTGATTTCTTCTGATCACTATAGCCCAGGGGTGTTGCATCCGGCATGCGTGGTGCTTAAATCCGGCCTGCCTAGCTGGCCTGAAAATATCAAAGGACCAGCCCGCGGTGCTTCTGGCGGCTAAAATGGGCCATGTGCGGGAGGCCCGCACCTCATTTTCACCCTCCATGGCTTCCTGTAGCACTCTGCCTGCCGAAACCGGGTTGAAAAATGGGCCCAAAACAGGATGAAAAACAGGCTGGCCTGCAGAGAACTAAAATGCTGATCCGGCCCTCGAAGAAATCCAGTTTGATACCCCTGCTATAGCCAGATGCGTGATCAAATTCTGAGCATAGGTTTTGGGAATCTATTTATAATTTGCAAATATCAATCTGAGTGGAGTAAAATAAGTTATATTACAAAACAGTTTATAATAGTACCCATATATGTATTTCAATATATTGCACATAAGCACTTCTTGGATGGTTAAGTTCACAAGTATATATTGACCAATATAGCAGGCTGTAGAGTAGAGATTTCAGCTTGCATAGCACAGCATTAACATACTTGGGAAAAAAACTGGTGCTTGATTGAACTTGTGGCACAGTAACAAAAATATGCCAAAAATAACCTGTACTCTTATTACCATTAATAGGGAATGATGCATGTGGCATGAGTGCAATTAATGATGGTAACTCAGTCTATATATTTCTATCCTATTAGAAAGCATTCTGTAAAAATCTTGATTGACTAAATCCATTAATAGGCAATATGGAATACATGTGGGCCCTTCGGTGATAACTATGATATGTGGAAGTCTATGATTTGGATTATACATGAAGTCTAACACTAAACAGTATAAAAAAAGATGAATTAAAAACAATAATATGTGTTTATGTGAAATTTAAGAAAAAGCTAAAAATAATGGATCTGAATGAGGATGGTCTTATCTTAAGGAATGGGGTTGATAAATACATGCCGTAAAGTGAAAGCATAAGTTTATGAATAAAAAGATTTAACTGTATGTCAGAATGTACAAAATTGTGTCACCCAGAATGTCTCTGGGTGTGGGGGAGGGGTGTATAAAAGCAGAAACCCATAGAAAGATTACAGCTACATATTATGTCAATAGAGAATTGTGGAAGAATTAGGGATGAACTTTGTTTCAAACTCTGAAACTTTAGGAAAGAATGCAATCTATGGGAAAAAATATGGGTAATTGTTGACTTTGTTTAGCGACCGTTCAAAGTTACAATGGCACTGAAAAAGGTGATTTATGACCTTTTTTTACACTTACGACCACTGCAGCATCCCCATGGTCATGTGAACAAAATGAAGATGCTTAGCAACTGACCTATAGTTATGATGGTTGCGGTGTTCCAGAGTCATGTGATCACCTTTTGCAACCTTCTGATCAGCAAAATTAATGGGGAAGCCATATTCACTTAACAACTGTGTTACTAACTTAACAACTTCAGTGATTCACTTAACAACTGTAGCAAGAAAGGTCATAAAATGGAGCAAAACTCACATAACAAATGTCCTGCTTAGCAACAGAAATTTTGGGCTCAATTGTGGTTGTAAGTCAAGGACTACCTGTGTTGAACTAGGAGACATCAATAGGGTGGGAATGAGTCGAGATAATGTAGAAAAAGAGATTGAGCTATTTGAAGACCCAAGAATGCATCAGAATGTGACTGTTTGGCAAACATTTCCTTAGAAAAAGGACTATTTGTAATATATGGTTTAAGAATAAATATTTATTAGTATGTACATACAATGTAGGAATGAATAAAGAAACAACTAACTTATTTATGAAGAAACACAGAAAAATAAGTGAGATATACAAGTGTAAAAGAGTTATACATGCGGGACAGATTATTATTTAGTAATGTCTAAAGTAAATCTTGGGGAATAACTTTATATATGAAATATATGAAAGAAACTAAAGTGAAACTAAAACCATGTCAGGAAAAGGACATATGAGTTTTGTATGAAGAAAGTATTAGAAGACAGACACGTACACAATATCTCCCAAGATAATTAAATATAACATAAACTATTTTATATTAAAATAATGCAAATAAGGACAATGTAAAAACTTCTTGGACAGATTCAGAGTAACAGAAATGTGTGGAATTATTCTAATGGTAACTATAAAAAAGCATGTTTAATAGAATGATGAAATAATAAAGGCCATGGAGGAGAAAAAGATGCTTGTAAGAGAATGATTGCTGCAAAAAATAAGGATATGAGAAACCAACTGAATTGGTTATATACAGTGACCATTCATGAATTGAAGGAAAGGTATTAGATTATACAAACAGAGAGAAAAAGGTAAGATGCAAAAATGATCAAAACAGGAAAGAAAAGTTAAGGTTAAAGGAGGTAAATAAAATACAGTACAGTTTTGATGGAAACACATTATTTTAAAAGTAGGTGAAAAAAGTTCCACCAGAGTAAATGGAATTCAATATTAAAAATCATCAAAGGATTTGTGAGAAAACCAAAGATATTCTGGAAGAAGTTCTAGAAGCAGTATTTTAGAGATCTGAATGGTAATACTGTATGTGAAATAAATACTGTAAATGTTGTGTCCAAGAAAAAAAACAGTAATGAAAGGAAACAAATAATTCAATGATGCTGAAAAATGGTAAAGCTGCAGGTGAAAGATTGTGTAACTGGAAACATGTTAAACCATGGGTATGTTTGGCTTATGGCGTGGTTGTGCAACTTTTTGATTCTTCTCTATTCAAAGGGAAGCATAACAAGAATAAAAACACCAGGGAATGTGTTGAATATAATTCTGACTGAAAACATACAGAAAGAAAATTTAATAAGTGCAGTGTGGCTTTATTGCTGAGCAAGGCTGTGCAGATCAGAGTTTTGTTCTTTAAGCAAGTCACTACAGAAAAGGGGGGAAACTATGTATTTGTGACTTTAGAGAAAGTGTATTTATTTATCCAATTTCGAGGCTGCCTGACTCCACAGCAACTCTGGGCAGCTTACAAGTAAAAAAGATCGTATAAAAAGAAATAACTGTCAACTGGAAGATAAAATTAATGCCAGCTCTGTCCTAGTGGATAAGAAACAGACACCATATAAATCTGAAACTACTTTTGTTAGAGCAGCTATAGTTACAAGAACGTTACAGATCTAAATGTGCTATACTATTCTTCCTTTTATTTTCATGATAATTGGGGATGGGGTGGGAATACTGTCTGATGCATTTTCATGAACTACTTTCTTAGCCTATGCTCAAGTTTAATTTATCTGACTGTTGCCTTGGTAATAGATCACCCCACTGTCCTTCAAGGCCATCCTTTTTTATTTACTATGATGATGATTAATAGCACTGAATTATGGAATGGGTTGTATGAATACACAGAGAAGGTTAATTGCTAAATGCTGTGAGAGTGATATATGATGGAAGTAAAGCATGTATAAGAATAAATGGAATATTAGGTGACTGGTTCCACAATAACAGGGAGTAAGACAAAGATGTGTGATACCTCCTTTATTGTTAATTTATTTCCAAATTCTACTGTATAATTGTATAAAGAATGTTTAGGATGGCATCTGAAATGTGTTAGTTGGAGACATGAAGGTGTATATGGTTTGGTTGGAGACAATATTGTGCTGTTGGCTGAAAACCCCATTGATCTGTAGTAAATGTTGGACTATACAATGAAACAACTATGGATCTGAAAATTAAGCACCTGTTAATTTCTGACTCTACAGTGGTGCTTGCAAACCCTTTTGGAATATGACTAAAGATTATTTGTTCTTTACATTAAGTCCTAAAATTAGATTAAACAAATGAGACAAAAACATCTTACTTATTCATTTATTTATTGAAGAAAATAATCTAAAGCTACTTATTTTTGTAGGGCAAAAATTTGTGAACCTTTGTCTTCAGTAACTGGGATGCCCCACTTGAACAGGAAAAGTTATTGATGTTAACGAGTTAGAAAAGTTACAAAACTATTTCCAAAGAGTTTGGACTCTACCAATGAAGAGAATAGATCATGTTTCAGGTAATCTTTATATAGAAATATTGAAAACTCCAAAAGGCACACAAGCATTACTGTAGTCAAGAATAAACAGGTGCCAAGTGGATATTGACTGAATATACTAGAAATGAGAGTGATTAGTATACAGAAAGAGTTTGGAGTAGAGTTTGGACTCTACCAATTTACTTTCAGGTAGACTAATAATGGAGGCAATTCAACACCATTGTCTGTCATATTCCCCCCTCCCTCCCAAGGAGTAGTCAACTAATCAAGATGACATTAAGAGCATGTAATACTCTAGGAGGAGTATTCCTTTTGATTCATTTGTTTAATTGGGTTTTCTTTATTTAGTTTTAGGGCTCGTGAAGAGAATAGATCATGTTTCAGGTAATCTTTATATAGAAATACTGAAAACTCCAAAAGGCACACAAGCATTACTGTAATCAACAATAAACAGGTGCCAAGTGGATATTGATGAATATACTAGAAATGAGAGTGATTAGTATACAGAAAAATACATTGAGATGAAGGCAAATAAAGATTAAATTGCCAAATAAATAAATGAGTGAGAAGG
This sequence comes from Naja naja, assembly GCA_009733165.1. Classification (NCBI taxonomy): domain Eukaryota; kingdom Metazoa; phylum Chordata; class Lepidosauria; order Squamata; family Elapidae; genus Naja; species Naja naja. The sequence goes on along the minus strand of CM019148.1, from coordinate 238,993,433 downwards.
TTGATAAGGAGAGGAAAGAACTTCAAAAAGCAAAATGTGATATATAAACTAGTGTGTAGACATGATGGAACAACTGTGGTTTGCAAGGATGGATAATAAAGATGAAGTGTAATGTTTATGTAAATGAGACGTTTATTTTTCTTATCTCATGCTTTAATTTCCTTGGCTTACTGTCTCTTACTTCGCTTCTGCATTTAACATAAAGTTGCTTACCCCCAAAAGGAGTAATGTAATGAATGTATATGTCTGTAAATAGGCATGATATAAATACAGTACAGCAGTGGTCCCCAATCTTTTGGTGGACTGGCAGAGGTGGCGGTAGTGATGGGGGGGAGAGGGGATGGTTGCACGCGCACACAACTTTCACAAAAGCAGCTTTCTGCGCATGTGCGTGCACTCACCCACCACTTCCATGTCTCTCAATGGGCTGCAGCCTTTGTACTGGACCACAGACCGGAGGTTGGGGACCTCTACAGTACTGATGAAATTGGTCATGAATATGTGCAGGAATAAATCTGAATACTCCATTTCCAAATTCTAAATAAAAATAATAATTCAGTCTGAACAACATCTCAGCTTGAAAAACCTGAGTTTAGTGCAGCAACAGCCAAGAACCACAATGAAAACAAAGCCATCTATTTATGACAAAAGTTACTATTTCTGCACAACCATTAAGAGAACTGAAAAATGTCTCTGGTCAATAAATTTAACATTCTACACTGAGTACTTTTCTTATAGAAATAAAAAAGTCCAATATATTCATTTCTCTACCCCAGATATTCATTGTTACAATATCTGGTTTATAAATTTAAATCTGAGTAAAAATATATATGAGATGTAAATTTCTTGTTTTGTATTTAACAGTATAGTGAATGACATTCATAAATTATTTAAAAATTACATACTGTTCAAGTATGTCTAATAAACCTATTGGGGACAGGGGACATGTTATGTAATTTGATTATCTTGTTTTCTTGCTCTTTATCATTCTTATTCTTAATTTGTTTGTTATTATTCACACACACTGTACTTTATTGTTCGTTATATTGTGAGCGCCCAGAGAGTCTGGAGTCAGATGTTGCCTAAATTGAATAAATTAAATTAAGTTGTGCCTAGGAGTTAGGAGAAAGAGACGATAAAGGGCATACAATAGTTCCAACATGAGGAAAGAGTCAAAACACCATGCAAGAGTCATGCAAGAGGTACCAGCAGACACGGATGAAAACCAGGGAGCACTTGGGTGATAACAGAGACCTGGTAAAGTTGGAGACAGACCTGTTATACAGACAGCTTACCCTCAGCTTTACTGGTAGTACCATCTTTAAGCAAATTAAAAGAATAAGGAGAGTGATAAGAGGGAATAGTTAGTAATATCAGCAAAAGTGGGCAGGGTGTCTTTAGTATCACAAATGAGGGGCAAATCACATCAGTCAAACAAAGTAAAATAATTTAGTTAATAGTGCAGTACCACAAAACAATTTCCTTCTCCCATTTTCTTGTTTTCACACAAGAAACATTCTGATGCATTTCTTCTGGAATTATACGCTACTTAGCAGACCCTGTAAACTATAAATAAGTATTCATTCTTCTACTAATTTAGCAGTTATCTCTTCATTACAGATTGTTAATAGCAGGTCCAGTTGACTAAAAATGACCACATAATGCACTGTTAATATAAGCAGTTAACATAATCAGTCTTTTACGGTATTAATGCTGCTGCATAGAGTATTTAATGCTCAAGTATGAGTAGGTCTGAACAAGAAACAAACAATTCATAAATTAGTTGTGCTTTTTGTTTGTTGTTTTTCTCCATGTATTTTATTATAATGAATACAAATTGGAGGGAGTGCTTAAGAAAATGCAGGTGTCGAAGCTTCCAATGCTATTGTGATATCAGAATAAAGTATCACCCAGACATCTTATATACCTGAACACTGTGAAACAAAACTAGTCATTAAAGATATCTACAGGACAGAAGGTTTTCGTCAAAATGACAAAAGCAGCTTCATGTTATAAGCTCTGCCCTTTTCATGTGTGCATGCAAGATGACAACGCAAGTGAACAAAAATAGCACTTGCAACATGAGAATGTTTTTGTTACTTGTCCTCCCCATTTCCACATGGATGCTTCTGCCAGTCACAACTTTAAGCTTTAGAGGACTATCATCCATTTTCTGTGATATCAAGGATCTATATAAATATTTAGAAAGTATTCTGGTTATCATGAGATAGTGTAAGTAATTTCAAAATATAACCCTAATCCTAACCCTTAGGAAAGTAAATTTTTGTGGATTTTATCTGAATATCTCCGTAACCATATCTGTTCAGTTTCAGGTAGACAACTGGGAATAGCAACAGCAATAGCACTTAGACTTTACAGCCCTCTCTAAACAGTTTATAGAGTCAGCATATTGCCCCCAACATTCTGGGTCCTCATTTTACCAATCTTGGAAAGATGGAAGGCAACTTTGAGCCGGTGAGAATCGAACTGCCAAACTACAGACAGCTGGCAGTCAGCAGAAGTAGCCTGCAGCACTGCATTCTAACCACTGCGCCACCATGGCTCATAATAACTCCAAGGATAGACAATTGGGTCCTGTAGAAGGTGGTTCTTCTGTCCAAGTAACGCTGAAATCAAAATGCTGGCTAAGTAGAGAAACAAAATCTGTAGATGAACCACTGGTGTTACTAATCTCATGTGGTGCTTGAATTAACTAGAAAAGAAAGATCTAATACTAAGAGGGTTGTTATCACAGCAAACTTCAGTTTCTTTTCAAATAAGGTGATTAGATCTTCTAGATCTGCAGAGAGTACCAAATAGTGCATATTGATTGTCGACAAAACTGATATTAGTATTTCTCTTTTGAAGCATCTCTGTCCTAGGTACTGTGTGAGCAGTCTCAGATCTAGTGTAACCCTTATGTCTCCATTTACTTTGGAAAATAAATTCCAGATCTGTGACATTTCACACTTGTTTTGTTGCACTGATTTACAGAAGATGCTGGTAGTCTTAAGAAAATCCTGGTACTTCGACACTGTTAAATTGTGATGCTTCTTCCCTATCATATAAATGAATTCTAGTAGTCTGTAGCTGATGTTTTCATCTGACCTCTGGATTTTTTGGGAGAGACTACTAAATAGAGAATGGATTTACTCGGGGCCCTGAATTTTTAGACTATCTAGATCTGGTTACTCCTTGAGACCATCTGAGTAGATTGGGCAAAAGAATAACATCTATACTTTTAAATTTATCCTTTCCTGAATTAGGAAATCCTTTTATTTTTTGTTTCTACTAAGAAATATCAACAGTTTTCTTAAAGAGATTTTTTTCATTATAAGCTTCCCTACCTCCAAAATTTTAGGATTAGAAGAGATTTTAAACTATTATGAAAAGCTCTATCTAACATAATTTCCCCCTTTAAAAAGTGGCACGAGTGGCATTTATTTTTGTGGCCTTTTTTCTAAGAGAAATTCTCAGGGGAGGGGAAATTCGGGAATCTGTGAGAATTGGAAAGAGGATGGATTTGGAAGGACCTCAGGAACAATTCCCAGATTTGTAAATTCCTTTCTTACTCTTGTTGGAATCAGAACGTCTTCTCTCCTTTCTTTTGCACTTTTTGACCAGGGGTATGAACTTGCTCCATTTTCTGCTGCAGAACATTCAGGGTCTCAGAAATCTCTTAAGCTATTAATTCACTTGTCAAAGATGACCCACTTTTGTTGGAAAATCAGGCCCTGGGGAAGATCAGTCTTGGAGGCAGGGTAATTATTCCCATTAAAAGTTGTTATGGAATATTAGACTCTGTCTTTTTCTCCATAAGAAGGCACCAACCATAGAGGCAGAATATCACCTGGGAGTCTCAGGAGAATTATCTATTTGTGCTGAAAATAGCTTTGTATGGCATCTCAAACTTCAGTAAGCTAGGATATAGTTTTCATGCGGATACAACTCATAGTTAGAAAATGCCAGTGGTGGAAGAGGCCCATTGCTACATACTGCAATGATCTCTCATAGATCTTAAGTTCAAATATCATGTTGCCATTGATATAATCACCAAGCTGTAAGAACATTTTCTTAGAAAAGTAGTTATTTGCTTTTAACTAAATTAAGACTTTGTAAATGTCAGACATTAATAGAAATTGTTATCAATGAGGTGGCCATAAACAATAAGCAATGCAGATATGTTGAGATATATTTGATTGAATCTATTTGTTTTGTAATACATATTTTATTCTTGTATTAGACAGTGAGTTCAAATGAATTTTTTTCTGGAAATGACAAGATAGGATACTTCCCATTTTATGCTGACTGCAGTTTTTTTTAACAAAAGTTTACTTCAGATTAGTGATGTTTTTGAATTATTAAAGTATTCTGAAGTCTTGCTAGGGAATTCTAATAAACACCACCAAAAATACCTTTTCCCTCAAAATTGATCAGTTACTTTATAAAACTAAGTAGTTTAGTTATCTAAAAAGTTATTAAACAATGTTTACTGCATTTATTCCACATACTATATGCCATCTGATGTCACATGTGGAATAAAACTTTCATTTTAGATTATTGTACTGGGTGACCCCAACCACTGAGGCATGTAAACCCTGATTTATGGATGCAGTGCAATACATGGGCGTAGCCCAGAACTGCTTTTCAATCCACTGTAAAACTAAATTTCTTAAAAATTTTCCCTCTACTCCTGATGTCCTGATTATCTGTGTATTATCTTTGTAAAAAAAAACAATGTACACCTACCAAGAGATGCATATGAGCCTGGAGGCAGGGCTGCAGCAGAACTGAAGGGGGAATCCGAACCAGAAGATGTTACTTTGGATTTGGCACTGGCTGCTGCATTCACATCAATGTCACTGCGAGAACGCTGGAGAGACCCCGATGTTGACGCAGATTTCACACTGCCTGCAGAAGCTTTAAGGAAGGAGAAAAACCACAGTTATAGATAAATCTATTCCAAAATCCATCATATTCCAACATCATATTTCAACAACTTGGAAACTAAAGCACCATCATAAACCCTCAATTTACCACTATAAAAATGTATTTTATTTGACATACTATATTTAGAGACCAAACAGACATTTTATACTTTTGTATAGCACAGTTTTTTCTCCATAGCACATTATTAATTTATTGCAGGGCAATAAATTGTCTTACTGACCTACTTAATGTCCCATATTTTGCTTGATAGCACTATGTTCAGCAAATATTGGGATTTTTAAAAATCTCTATTAGTTGCTATCAGATTCCCCTCTGCTGTTTATGATTGTACAATCCAGCAAGCATTATGCAGGGATTAGTACAACCATGCTGGACATGACTTTTCTATTCAATTGTGGCATTATATCTTAAAATAGCATTTGCCACATACATATTAAGAATATTTTTAGAATTCATATACATCTTCCATATCTGAGCTTAGAACTTGCTTTCAGTATTCTGTCACCATCATCCATCATTACACACAAGAACAAAGTCTGCTTAAGAATAAAGCAATTCATATTTCAACATTTCATTCCAGTGGTTGATATTTGAAGTATTCAACCATCTTATATTTAGAACCATTCTGTCATAGGCTCTCAGTATTTAATTATAAAAGTAATGGGCAAAACTAATATAGCAATATGAGTAAAAATTACTTATTTTGCAAGAAAGAGAGAGCTTATTTTGCCTCATATCTGACCATTTTCTTCTCCTGGTCTCTTACCTCTTGAAGTAGAGCTTCCAGTTGGGCTTCTTTTGGTAGACAATGGACGGCTAAAAAGGAATAGAATTAATGGATTTCATTTCATAATAAATTTTATATTAACTATTAACTCATTCTTTATCAACATTGATGAATTATTCTGTATTGTTTGTATCTATTTTTTTTACATTTATGCACTTTGAATTTTCCTACAAAAATGCTGTACAGAAACAAAAATAAATAAGGAAGCAAAATCAGTTTTAGACTCCATGTAAAAGTAAATACTTAATTTTATATTCACAAAAATAACCATTCCCAAAATGCAAAGGCTCTAATTTATAGATGAGGAAGATTTAACTTGAAGGTATAAAGTTCATCCAATAGCAATACATTAGTGGAAGGAAGGCTTACTTGAGACTCTCCTGGGAACTAGAAGAGGAGCGATCTGACTGAGGCAAAGACACTATGCTATCAGAATTTTTCAAGTGAGACTGCAGAGCTTTCTGATATGAGGATTCCAGTGAATTAAACAAATGTTCTGCTTCTCGGCTAAAATGGCTGTGGAAGCCCCAGTAACACCTGAAAATAAAAGTTTAAACTGATCATTGAACAGTATACTAGCATGTCAGATTCTAACCATCCAGAGAGCCAGAATAGATTTTAAGAAAAAAACAAACAAACTGGAAAGTATAGCAGAGAAAATCAATTGTATAATTGTGACAAGCCTATTTATTTTCACATATATTATTTATGCCTCCCAACATCGTTCAAAAGAGTTTAACATTTTGGTAGGAAAGTGACTACAGAAACTGGAAAACAGATGTAGAGGTCAGTGCAATATTACAAAAATAAACAAAGAAATGAACACATTACAAGCTTAAATAAGCTACTTTGCCATTAGTTATCAATATTTTGACGCAGAAATAGGTGGACTTCTCTTCTATATTAAATTAAACCAAGTTCTAAATTCTAAAGTAGGAAGAGAATATCAGCAACCCTGTAGAATGTAAAAGCCTGAACGTTCAGGGATACTACACAAAAAAAATGATGACATCAAGATTTTTCTTTCCAAATTCCCACATTAATTTTCTGAACAAACAATATTAAACAGAGCCAAAACAATGACTAGTTGTATTTGGCTTATGCAGAAAAAAATTCCAATGAAAGAAGTTCTGATGACATTTACTTTCAAGTACCTCAGTAAAACACTTAGAATACTTATTAAGCATAGCATGGTCCATTTCCTGAGTTCTTAATGGTCTGGTCCTTGGAATATCAGTTACTGGATAAACTTTCAGCTGAACAGCATTATAAAGCCTGTGATTATTGATGGACTGAACAATTAAAGCCAAAAGATGCCCACTTACTTTCTGGCTTTTATTCGTGCTTCGAGTCAGCATCATGGATTCCTTTCTTGATGGTTTCAGCCAATACTGATACATGCCTGAAATTAGAACACATCACTATTTACCTTGTCAGAGAAAGGAGAGAAGAAAAAGTCTTCCAGCATTACATTTGGAATTCAAAGGAAGTTTATCCACTTGCCCAGAATTTAAACGAACTGGATACACAGTATCCTTTTAAAGGTGTGGGTGTTTGTTTGTCCCAGTGAGCTTTATTGCATTTCATTCTCTTTTATAAGAAATACCAAGAAACATTCCTTGGAGGTCATTCCTTTGTATGTGGAAACCACAGAAGCATGGAGACACAAAAGCACATTAAGATGCTGAAGCCATACAAGAACGTAATCGAGTGGCTAGAAACCAAATGTTTGATCTATACAGAAGGGTTTCTGCAACACCAACTTGCTAAGCTTATGTGGGTCAACAAAAATATTCACATATTCTCATTTGACGGCACTCTCTGTAACTACTTCCTTACACCCTGAATGCCTTTGCCTTTTGCCTACACAAAGACAATCACTATTTTTTTCCAGTGGCCAGAGTAATATCTCTCAAGGGTTTTTCTTTAAACAGATACCTATACAAACAAAAAAGTTTATTTAAAATTTTGCCCCAAATTTTTTTTGTTTTAAACTGACACCTTTTAAAAAGGTTAAAAATTAGGAGTTTCCATCTCCTCTGTTCATTTCTTTTGCACATGCATTTATTTAAACATTTTACCCCATACTTCGTCTTGAGAAGTCTTCAAGAGCAGCTTACTAAAATCCATGAAGACAAAAGAGAGCCTGCCCACAGTCTGCAAAAGCTCAGATGTGGCCCAATGAAGGGTGAAAGAAGGGCGAAACAAAGCAATCAAAATGGAAGCACTAATTGTGCAAGTCACATAGCAGTTCTTATATGGAACAGTTGGGATGGAAACAGTTCAGACATTAGACAGGCAAAAGAAACTGCTTTTCTCTCCCCCCCCCCAAATAAAGCCAGACCTGTCTCTATTTATTGCTCTGTTGGAGTCAGAGGGATGTCTGTCTGCCTTTGCCAAGGGCAGGAGACAAAGGAGCCACATTAAACTCATATTCCAGATCTCCTCAATTCCATTCAACAGAATCTCCCCTCCCCTGCCCCCCCCCCAATGCAGCCAGAGGAGCAGCATGTCACATATCATAATGTTCATATCTTACCTTTCCAGGGAGTGTGTCTGCCATTCCTGCAGAAGTAAATCTAAAAATTCAAAACACCGCCTGAGGAAAAAAAGGTAATTGTCATTAATATTGTTCTAGAAGCTATATCAATGACAACTTGCTTAAACATTAAAGAAGTAGTTACACATGAAACAGTGATTTCAACGGTATTTTGAGGAATCCTGTATTCAGGCTACTAAATAAAAACTTTAAAGAAAATCATGTATTTCTAGTCAGGGTTTAGAACATTGGCATGAGCAGAGGGAGGGGGTGTCAGAAATGTTCAGTGTTCAACATTGATGAGAAAAATAAACAACATCCATCTGGAGGACTGTGGTGACATTGACTGTTCTATAACAAGTTACTTTATGATCACTGGAGACTCTATTATGGAAGACTTTTAAGTAAAGCAAAGTGATTTTTTATTTGCAGAAGCTTCCTGGACTATTAAAATGGAATTGATTAATAATCCTGAGATGTAAAGAACTATGATTATTGAACTTTCTGAGGACTAACATTGGACTGGAATATATTGTTTTTGGACTTGAGTAAGAGCAGACTTATTAAATTAAGATAAGATGCTCCTTCGGGGGAAAGGAGTGAGAGTTCAAGAGAAATTGCATTGATGTTCCAAAGCATTAGGGGTACTATGAAAAAGAATCACAGAGAGATAAAATACCTAATGCAAGGCATATATGGAAAAATGGAAAGTATTTATTTATTTATTTATTTCATTTGATTTGATTTGTCAATCGCTTACAAGATAATAGGTATAAGTATAAACATAGTTATGAATACATGGAATGGATACATATAAGAAAAATAAAAATAAAAATAAAAATAATAGGACAGGGACGGTAGGCACGTTGGTGCGCTTATGCACGCCCACTACAGACCTATTAGGAAAGGGGTGAGGTCAATTATAGACAGTCTAAGGTTAAAGTTTTTGGGGTTTGGGGAAGAAACCAGAGTCGGGTAGCGTATTCCAGATACTCTGTTGCTGAAGTCGTATTTCCTACAATCAAGTCTGGTGCGGTTAACCTTGAGTTTGTATCTATTGTGTGCTCTTGTACTGTTATGGTTGAAGCTGAAGTATTCATTGACAGGTAGAACATTGCAATGTATGATTTTATATACTATACTTAGATCAGACTGAAGGCGGCATAGTTCTAGGTTTTCTAGGTCTAGAATTTCAAGAAGTAGTTCTGGACTTTCTCAACTGTGTTAATATCAGATACATTATGTGGGTTCCAGACTGATGAGCTGTATTCGAGAATTGGTCTAGCAAATGTTTTGTATGCTCTAGTTAGTAGTGTAATATTACCAGAGAAAAAGCTACGTAAGATTAGGTTAACAGCTCTTAATGCTTTGTTGGCTATGTAGTTACAGTGGGCTCTAGCACTTAGATCATTAGAGATGAGCACTCCAAGATCCTTGACAGAGTTTGGATCATCAACAAGGTCTTGACTATTTAGCCTGTATTTTATTTTCTGATTCTTTTTGCCAATATGTAAGACAGAGCACTTATTTGTTGAGATTTGAAGTTGCCATTTGTTTGACCATTCTGATACATAATCAAGGTCTTTTTGAAGGGTAGCAGTATTGTCTGTGGTGTTGAATAGCTTTACATCATCAGCAAAGAGAATGCAGTTGCTCTTAATATGATCACAGAGGTCATTTATGTAGCGTATGTTACAACTGATGATGATCAGAGTACAGGAAAAAGAGGGGATAACAGAAAGAATGGAAGAAAAGGCTGAACAGACAAACCAGCAAATAAAGCAGGAAGATGGGAAAGAGATGATAAAGACAATAATGGCTGATGAAATAAACCAAGGGAAAAGCACTTTAAGAGATTTAAAAAGGGAATCAGATAACCTGGAAGATATTCTTGGAAGGGAGATAGAGGTCTGGGTGGATACTCTGGAAACCTGGCAGCTTAGGAGGATAAAGATGGGAGAAATATTCAGTCTTAATGGTGAAGATACAGATATTGATAGAGATAAAGATCCAAGGGAGTAGTATGGGAGGCAAGCCAAAAAACGATTAAGAATTGAGGTATTAAAACAAATGAGAGATGATGGATAGAAAGGAGATAAACACACACAGACTTTTTTTCCTAATATAATGATGGCCTGATTAGAAATTTGAAGAGATAGCAATCAGAATACACACCCTTATATGAAGCAATAGTTAGATGGAAAGATTGGAGCTGAAAGAAGGTATTATAAGGTATGTTTAAATAATAGGAAGACTGGTACTTGAATGGCGTATTGTGACTTTGAACAATCAAATAATGAAGAGCTATGCTTTATATAAACATGTGTATTAATATTAGGATTAGCAAGGGTGACCTGACTAGAAGTTAGAATAGAGCTAGAAATAAGAAATAGGGGGAATACTAGCAGATATAACCTTTATACAATAGAACATAAGTAATAATTTGATGGAAAAGATTGGAGGTTGAAAGATGAAATTATCATGTATGCTTGTAACATCATTGGCATTAAAATGGAACATAATATTGAAAAAAACATGTATATTAATACTAGGATTATATAAGTTTGATTAATATACCAACCATTATGAATATCATTATTGATGTTTGTATCAAAATGAATTATACCCGGGGGCCACACTGTTCATGTAGTGATACTGATATTCATTTAAAAATAAAAATCTAATAAATCTTGAAAAACAGAAAAAGAAATGTTCAAACAACGGCTGTGACCGTGCAATTGAGGCACCATTCTTTTTTACTTGTGCCACATGACAAATATGTTCAATTATGCTGTCAAGGCCATCATTTCATTTTTTTTTCTTAACCCACTGCCTGCCAGCCCCCCTCAGAGTTTTGAAACATTTCTGAGTAATGTTAAATTTTATGGCTGTAGTCAGAAACTGCAGTATTCTATATGCCCGCATTGTAAAGGTAGCCTCAGCTTGTGTCAAACTTGGGACCAGAATGTTCATTGCATAACTGTATCATTTAATGATGGCAATTCCTTGCATTCACAATCGTTGTCCTAACCCAGTGATGGCTAACCTTTTCCATGTTGCATGCCAAAAGTGCACTCGCGTGCCTGCATGCATGACTCCCCCCAGCTCCCCTGCGCATGCATGACCCCCTGCATGCCCCATGCCTCTGTGCATGCATATGTCTCCCATGCGTGCATCCCCCCATGTATATGCAGCAGATACCCGACAATCAGCTGGAGGGGTGTGTGTGCGCATGCAGTGCGGCTCTTCCTTGCGATCTCTCGCATGCTGGCAGAAGTGGCTCTGCATGCTACTTCCGGCATGTGTGCCATAGGTTCGCCATCACGATCCTAACCAAATCCCATGGCATTAGGCAAGGCAACTTCCAGGCCAGCAGGCAGGTATGTGGCTGCTCCTGGGTGAGAGAAAGGGATGCAGGGGTAGGGGATGGGTGCTTAAGAGATGGGGCATGGGTTGGAGAAGATAAGTGATGGTAGAAGAGAGGTGTGGTGAGGGTCAGGGAGGGGGTGCACAAGTGGCCAATGCAAGATAACCAGAGGGGGAGGGAGGTGTGCAGTTGGGAGAAACTTACCTAAGTGATTTGCTATCTTCCCTGCCAGCTTTTCCACTAACTTTTTAGGGAAGTAGGGAGGGAAAATTGCAAATGGCAATCATATAATCATGGAGTACTGCAACTGGCTGACAAGTATCCAGATTGCAATCACGTGCCTGCAAGGGCTATGGGATAATTGGAACTCCAAGGCTGGTCATAACCACTGTAACTCAGACATTTAATGAATGGTCACATATGAAGGAATGCCTGCATTAAATTATTGTCTTAATTCCAGAAGCTCTCTGTGCTCAGACATCTTTTTTTATCTTGTTACTCTTTAAAATCTTCATTACCTTCCAGTATTTCAATAGGATTTTTTTCTTTATAATTTCTGTTTAGTCACAGCATAATTTCTCAAGAGGTGATCACAACTGATCATGGTTATTGCTCAATTATTTATTATGCAGTCATTTACTAAAAGGCCAATGAAGACTGAATTGCTTTCTTCACAAAGAATTTAGTTTGTCTGTTAGTAAATTTTATATTTAAGTAAGTCAGGCTCTGTTTCCTTGTAAGTATTTATAAATAAGTAGTTGACTTTAAAAAAAAATTGAAATGCATTGGCTGAATGAGAAGTGACAGCAGATATCATAACACACAACTCTGGAATTTTAGTTTAGAGCTAAATATTTCTAATACTAAAAAACGTGAGGCCACTTTTCTACTTCAATATAAAGTTGTTGCAAACTTGGATGACAAAGAAAAACAACCAGCAGGTTTTACCCCATCCCTGAAGAACACCCTGAATCAGTTGGGGAGCATCTAAAAATTCCACAAATGTCCTGGACAAGTCAGTGCTCAGCAAGAAACCAAAAGGCGTAACAAATGAAATTAAGACCTATTTTAGAGTAAAAGCAGATGCACCAAAACAACCCCAGTAGGAAGTCTAAGAACTACAAAACAACAGTAAATAGGATATGACTATTCATATAAACAGATTAATTTCAGGAACAAGTACACACAGTAGCATTATTCTTGGGAATTATCTAGTGCTGCATGCATAGTTTTTCTGGGAAAAAACAGCCTCTGGCCAAAAGCCAACTTTGTGCAAGAGTTACAGATGACAATTTTCAATTATAGTTACAAGAGGTGGCATGATTAATACAAATACCAAAGAGGTGCATCAAAGAAAAGAAAAACCCACAACAGAGAAGAGCACAAAGATGATTAGGGGACTGGAGGATAAAATATATGAAGAACAGTCGCAAGAACTGAACATGGCTAGTCTAGTGAAGAGAAGGACCAGGAGAGATGTGATAGCAGTCTTCCAATATTTGAGGGGCTGTCACAGAGAGGAGGAAGTCAACCTATTTTCCAAAACACCTGTAGGTCAGACAAGGAACAATGGATGGAAACTGATCAAAGAGTGATTTAACCTAGAAATAAGGAGAAATTTTCTGACAGTGAAAACAATCAGCCAGTGGAACAGCTTGCCTTCAGAAGTTGTGGGTGCTTCATCACTGGAAGTTTTCAAGAAGAGACTGGACAGCCATCTATCAGAAATGGTGTAGGGTCTCCTGCCTGGGCAGGGGGTTGGATTAGATAACCTACAAGGTCCCTTCCAACTCTGATTATCTGTTACCTGTAGTATTTCTATTTTTATATTAGCACTGGTAGACAAAACTGAGTAAATAGAATGGGAGCTGTAAGTCAGATATAGCAGATAATTTTATGAGTTGTGAGAATCATACTTTGCTTTGCAGTTACCTGATGTTCCCTAGAGTCAGTTGGGTGGCATGATTAAAGGACCAGGCTAAAAAAAACTGTGAGGTCTAGTCCTATCTTATGTACAAAACCAGCTGGGCCAGTTGCCCTCTTTCAACCCTAGGAAGAAGGCAAGGGCAAACAAAAAATGTTGCCAAGAAAACCGCAGGGGCTGATTTGAGTCCACTCTGACTTAAAGGAGATCAAACAAAAAGGGGGGGAAAATATTCCCAAATGGGTTGATCTGAAAATGGTCTTCTACCTCCATCGGGGGAGAAGAGACATTTCTTTAAATGTGTGTGGATCAATACTATTGAGGATTTCACAGGAGAATTACCTTTATGGTCTGCTTAAATCTGCAAGAGTACAGGAAACAAAAAAGATTGATATTGACAGTTTTTAGTCATTAGGAACGGCTGCCAATATTTGCATTGACCAGCTCAGTAATGACAAAGACATGAGTTTTGAGGATTCTTCACTAAATGGAGATTACAAAAAGGGCCTCTTCCACCACATCTCACCCTGCTGGTCAGAACCAGGATGATTTCAAAGCTCAAAAACTAATTAACAAAAGCCATCTTTCTATCAATAACCCTAAAGCCCTCAAAAAAAGAAAAGAAGGGAAACAAGTAAAATTCCTACAACTAGATATTCTTAAAACCAGGCTGTTTTTCATAATTAATTATTCCATAAAAAGATATAATTGTTTAAGTAAGTTATAAAGCAAGACAACAGATGCCAATCTGCATAACTCACCTTCTAACTGCAACTGATTTGGAGGTACAGTTACTGGTGATGATGGGAATTAGTCTAGGGATGTGTGTATGCTAGGGAATAGAAAAAATAGAATAGAAAAAATAAAATGTAAAAAGCAATAGCTTAAACAAATTGATGATCAAATTGAAAATATTGAACATGGCTTCAGCAGGTTCATAAAGATCTGTAGTACCAGAGCTGGTCTTATCACTCTTTTCCATGGCTAGCAAAGTCCATTTTTCAAAACAAGCAAATCAATGTATTTTTTAACATGCCTGCTATATTGCTAGAACGAGTAGAAACGTCAAATAAAAAAATTAAAAAGGAATGGTCTTAGAATATAGTTCTGTTTTCATGGCTTCTACATTTTTGTTAATTCTCTGAAGTTAATTCTGATATCAAAGCATACTTCCATATAATTTCCAGTGAATAGCATAAAAATTATTGCAGCATTTACCATGTACAAAGCTAATTCAGCATATTTTATAGAAATACAAGGCTTGATAATATTGAATTAAAAACTGCAGGATGACAGGAGAAAGATCCTTTAAAATGTGTTTCATGTTGTTACAAATTACTTTCCAGAATTGGAATTTGTAACACAGTCACCAAATATGAAAAAATAATCAACCTACTTCCTGAATTTCCAACGATTTTTAATGTTCTTAATTTTAATTTACCAATTTTCTATTTTAGTAATCAGTACTGCAGTAATAAAACGTCAGCACAATAACTTATACTAAATTTTATAAGTATAAAATGCATGATTTATATTTTTCTTCCACTGATATTTTGATTCTTGCACATTGATTGTTCTATTTAAATTCTGTGGCTGCTAAATCATGCATGCAGTCTTGCTCACTTTCTGAATCACACTTTACCAATAATTTATAAATAAGCCCATCTCTATGTTTTTTAATTTTGCATCTCCAAAATTTTAGATATCCAAAAAAGATTCGGACTGCATGTCATATCAAACTAGAATTTTGACTTATCATAAACACACTTTCTGCTTAATTCTCTTTGTTGACTATTACTGCTAATGAGATCGATTAAACGAATAAATGTAGGGTCCTGGTCTCTACGTGGACCCCAAAATCTGCAGTTTACAGACATCTTACCAAAGTGTACCTCAAATTGTAATTTTGAATGTGGTAGAAATGAAGTTACCAGATATTAATGAAATACTTGCTTGAATATAATGATGGGATATTAAAGGCATATATTTAAAAAAATTGAAGTAATTATATATTAGCTAAATCAATCAAATCTACTTTTAAGTTTTCTCTCGGCACACCACTGAAAGAACAGTGCAGTTTGGCCAGTAAAACAATACTGGCATTCTACTAGATCAATGGAAAAATTTAGCAGAATTTTCACATGCTCTGATTTCCAGGTAAGGCCTAATGGCCTTTGAATACTATTTCCTTGTAACGGAACACAGATTTGCTTTTCCTTCACATCAAGTAATGTTAAACTAAAAAGCAGCAATGGTAAATCAAACCTCAATTTATAACTTCTGAATACAAAATTGAAGGTCTGTTTTTAGGCCAAGACAGGCTTTCCATTAAAACTATATACTTCAGCTCTACATTGGTATTTAACACGTGTAGAATATATATTTAACACGTGTAGAATATATCACTGTCAGACTATAATGAAAATAGTCCAGAGAACACAATTTAATTTCTGCTTTTTGAATTTCCAGTCTGGTAATGTTTACACAAACACAGATGCAAGGCAAACAGTAAGTGAATCTCTCATGCGACTACCAGGCCTATTTAAGATTCTGTGCAAAAGCCTACTAATTGGACTGATTTTCATGTTTATTATATCCCTCTGCTTCTCTCATCAGGAGTACATGAGAGAACAATTTGTATCTACATTGAGTAATACTCACTCGAATGATTAATCTCACAGCTACTACGCCAGAAGTGGCCATGATTTTGGCACTGTTGGGAATGAGATTAAAGATTGTTGGCATGATGGCTTCTGCCCCATGGTCAAACTTGTTACCCAACACCGATGACAAATGTCTGAAATACAACAAGAAAACAGATCACAATAATGAAAGAGCAGCATAGGCCAAGATGCAGTTAGGCAAGGCTATAATATTCACTGCCTACAAATTAACAATAAACTACGAACACAGTATTGTGCTAACGAAGTATTCTCAATTTTCTTTCCAATACATGATATGATGGTCAGTTTTCACAAGGAATCAGTCTGGAGTAGATCACTGTGAAGCTAATAGGGAAAGGCTAAAAGATACAGACTATTAAACTGCTTTCAGTTGGTCAGATCTTCTCTTATGCTTTCCACCTCGCCCTCCCTGTCATTTTAGAGCTGCTATTAACAAGCTCTCTTGCCCTTTGCTTAAAATCAGTCCTTCCAGCAAACTGCAGTACAAAATGAAAGTGCCAGGGCAGATTAAATACCTGAACTTTCACCCTAAACTCTGATTGAACTTAGACAAAGTATTCAAGCCTATAAAATAAGATTTAAGGAATGCTTTGGAACATTTAAGACAGAAAATACCATTGAATTATTGAAACAGTGGTTATGGAAATACCAATACTGGTGAAATTTTTTGAAGTTTCCATAAACAGTGAATGTTTGGTGTCCCTGAAGATACTTGTGATTAATTTGTTTTTCGTCTTCCTATTTCTATAGAAATACAAGTTATCACATTATATATATAAGTATGCATGCATGCATGCATGCATGTATCCATAGGTTTTTCTTTAATAACCAAAATAACATTAACAAATAAAAACTGCTGAAAATAATTAATGAACAACTACAATCTTATATCCCATAATGGAGGAACAAGAGTAGCTTCTGAAGAAACATGCAGTGTAACTGCAAAATGGCACTATAACCATGATGCAGATATATACAGGGGCCAAGAAAGCAGGCCGTTTCACTTGCATAATTGTTATTAAGTCCTTTTTCACAGATGTGGTACAGTACAGATTATTCATACTATCAATATCAGAGTAGACAATTATTGCAGCAAAGGACATATCTGACATGAAGCTGGAGTCACTGGCATGCTTACTTGTACATATATTCATAAACTAATCATATTTAAGAACAGCAGAGATGGATTTCTCTCTCCCAACAATCCTACTACTTCACTGAGGCAGGGAAATGGCTTTTCCACTACTAAAATACTCAAGTTACCAATTAGGGATATATGGCCAAGTAATTCTTTCTGTTACTTTTTCAGTTTCATGCTTATTAAGATAAGCAGATAGAGAAATGCCAAGCTGTCCAGAAATGAGAATCATATAAAGACATGTTTTACACTGAAAATAAGAAGTTCTTAGTAACAATTTCCTGCATTGATCCTCAATTCGCAAGTATTTGTTCTACAACACTTGGTTTTCTGTCTTTGTGGTTTCTTTACTAGTTCTTTTCCCAGGGTTGACTGTGGCAGGTAAGAAAAATCTAGCTCCTCCCTGAAACAAATCCAGCTCCTCCCTGAAACAAAGATGGCCGTCTGCAGCCTGTGAGCTCCGTGGGGGAAATAGGTTTTTGGCCTTGTTGGAGGGGTTAGGGGGCTTTGTTCTTACCCCCTGGCCCTTGGCTTGACGTCGGAGTCTTCGGGGTCCCAGCTGATGCCAGCCATTTCACCCCCCCTGTTCGGGTTGGGGGCGGACGGCGGTGGAAAGCCCTGCAGTGAGCTTGCTTGTCAGCATTGGCTGGTGGGGGGGGGGTTGTCCGCTGCGGTTGCGCCGGCCTGGAGATCGTGCTGGCTGACGAGCTGCCGTTGGCTTGCAGCAGCCGGGCTGGGGCTGCTGGCGCTTGTGCTGGGGCGGCCCCCGGAGCCCGGCCTGGAGGCGGACGCGCCAGCCCGGAGATTGTGCCGGCTTGAAGAGCTGCCACCGCTGCTGTTGGCTTGCAGCAGCTGGGCCCGGGGCTGCTGGGGCTTGTGCTGGGGCAGCCCCGGGGCCCGGCCCGGGAGCAGATGGCGGCAGAACCCAGCCTGGGGCAGCCATGGAGCCCAGCCTGGAGGCAGACAGTGGCAGAGAGCTCGGCATTTACCCGGCGGCTGGGCGTTGGCTGGCGTGGGGGTGCTTGGCTGTTGTTATCATGCCAGCCCAAGAACCATGCTGGCTTAAAGACCTACCCCTGCTGCTGTTGGTGTTGCAGCGGCTGGGCCCGGGGCTGCTGAGGCTGGTGCCAACTGGCCCCCACCGCTATGGCCATGACTTCCGAGATTGCCAGGGATGCCTTTCCCTCCCACTTCGAATCTGTCCAGACTAGAGGGGTTGACAACTCGCACCGTGGTGAGAGGGCGGTGGTGGATTTATTCTAGCTCTACATCCAGCTTTCCTATTGTGAGAGGACAGCAACGACTAGCTGTATCACCCCACTTGATTGTACTATGGCCTTCTGGCCTAGCGAGCGCTGTGAGAGCCACCGCGGTGAGAGGGCGGTGGTTGGACTTTATTCTACTTTGTCGTCCCGGCTGCAGTGAGAGGGTTGCCAGGATTGGGTGCACTGAGCCGCTGAAGATGTACACCTGGACATGATCAATTACCATCTGGCCTTTGTCATCCCCCATTACCCCATTTTATGGACAGCTATGGTTCCACAGACTTATTCGGCTGCAGAATTACAGGCCCTGGGGAATGTCCCCCTTTCCCTGATGTGGCCTGCTGGACTATCCATGGCCTACCTTAATGACGGATCCTGGGATCCCGAGAGGTGGCATAGCGCAAAAAGGGGTTTTGGAGTTTATAAGAAGAAGGGTTTTAAAGGGTCTTTGTATAATTTTTAGCTAAATTTTTAAGGGGATTAGGGAGGGGGGTGGGATGTAGGGCCTGGTTGGAACTTGGGGGGGTTCCGCCGGATCAGTTCCAGTCCAGGTCAGGGGTGGGTCACAATGGGGAGGGGACGGGGTTGGGGCTCTCCGAGACTCTGGGGGAAGGGGTGGGGGTTGCGATCCCCACGGTAATTGGGAACGGCAGTAGATGGATGAACAGAGGGCCATATCGAAACCTGGGAGCGCGCCCCCGCTGTCTTCGAGCTCTGGCATGCTCCGACCCTCTTGTTTCTGCCCGCTTCCCTGTGGGTATGGGAGAGCAGGCCGGAGCTCAGGCTGGTCTATTTAAATGCCAGGTCCATGATGAACAAAGCTCCCCTCATCCATGAGTTGATCGAGGAGGAAGACGCGGACCTGGCTTGCAACACGGATACCTGGTTGGGCCCAGAGGGAGGAGTTCCTCTGATTGAGTTGTGCCCGCCAGGTTTCCGTGTGCTGCACCAACCTCGAGCCCAGGTTAGGGGCGGGGGGTGGCAGTTGTTATTAGGGGACCCTTTGTCCACGGGAGGCCACTGTCCCTCAGATAGGCGGCTGTGAGTCTCTCCTCCTGAGGTGGGGCCCTGGCGGTCAGTTGGGCCTGTTGCTCACGTACCTCTCTCCCAGCTGCGTGACAATGGCCCTGCCCGAGCTACTCAATGTGCTATCGGGGTTGGTGGTGGAGTTCTCCATATTTTATCGTTCTGGGGGATTTCAACCTGCCTTCTCTGGGTGGCGCGTCGGGGATGGATCGGGAGTTCATGACTACCATGACGGCCATGGACCTGACCCAAATAATTCAGGGTCCAACTCATGGTGGAGGGCACACGCTCGACCTTGTTTTTATCTCTGGACAGTGGTTTAATGATCTGGGTGGGGGATCACCAACTATTCAACCCCTGTCATGGACCGATCATTTTCTCCTCCGGCTGTGCTTCCAGTATGCCACCCCTCGTTGCTGGGATGCGGAACCGACTAGGTGGTTCCGCCCCAGGTGCCTAATGGACCCGAAAGGTTCCAGATGGCACTTGGGTTGATTCCTGCCTCCCTTACCCACAGCCCAGCCGAGACCCTGGTGGACGCCTGGCAAAAGGCTGCTTCCGAGGCTCTCGACCACATTGTACCTTTAGGGCCTCTGACCCCGTGCAGATCCCGGTTGGCTCCCTGGTTTTCTGTGGAGCTCCAGGAGATGAAGCGCCGGAGGAGGGACCTAGAGAGCAGTTGGAGGTCCAGTCGGTCCGAATCTGATCGATCGCAGTTAAGAACCTTTACTAGGTCTTATCTTGCGGCAGTGGGAGTGGCGAAGTATGCTTACTTCTCCACTCTCATTGCGTCCGCAGATAATTGCCTGGCCGCCCTGTTTAGGGTCACCCGTTCCCTCCTTAATCAGGGGACAAGGGAGGACCCTTTGCAGGGGCGGACCGAGGAGTTCAGTCAACATCTGTCGGACAAGATCGCTCAGATCCGGGCCGGTCTGGACTCCGACTGGTCAGAGTCTGACAGGGGGGAAGCAACTGGTCTTGTGGATACCATTTGGGAAGAATTCGATCCTGTGACTCCAGATGAAGTGGACAGGATCATGGGGAAACTGAGTGCCGCCACGTATTTATTGGACCCATGTCCCTCCCGGCTGGTTTATGCCGCCCGGGAGGTTACACGAGGCTGGCTCCAGGCAGTGGTCAACGCTTCTTTGAGTGAGAGATGCTTCCCCTCTGCCTTGAAGGAGACGGTGGTGAGGCCCCTCCTCAAGAAGTCTGCCCTGGACCCGGCTATTTTGAACAACTTTCGCCCCGTCTCCAACCTTTGCTTTGTTGCGAAAGTTGTTGAGGGCATGGTGGCCTAACAGCTCCCAATGTTCCTAGAGGAAACTGATTACCTGGATCCGTATCAATCGGGTTTCAGGCCCGGGTACAGCACAGAGATGGCATTGGTCACGCTGGTGGATGATCTCTGGCGGGCTTGGGACAGAGGCTACTCCTCTGTCCTGGTCCTATTAGATGTCTCAGCGGCTTTTGATACCATTGACCATGGTATCTTACTGCGGCGCCTCGAGGAGTTGGGAGTGGGAGGCACTGTTTTACGGTGGTTCTCCTCCTACCTCTTGGGTCGCTCGCAGTCAGTGTTGGCAGGGGGACTGAGGTCGACCCCGAGGCCCCTCACTTGTGGGGTGCCCCAGGGGTCGGTCCTATCTCCCCTTCTGTTCAACATCTATATGAAGCTGCTGGGTGAGATGATCTGTGGTTTTGGGGTGAGGTATCATCAGTATGCTGATGATACCCAGCTTTTTATCTCCATCCCAAACCAACCCAGTGATACCCTCGACGTGATGTCCCAATGCCTGGCAGCGGTACGGATCTGAATGGGGAGAAACAGGCTTTGACTCAACCCTGCCAAGACTGAGTGGCTGTATGTACCGGCATCTCGGATTGTCCAGGATGTTCCATCTCTGGTTATGGGGGGGGAGAGGTGTTACCCCCCTGTAGAAAGGGCGCACAACTTAGGCGTTCTCCTGGATGCACGGCTCAGTTTGGAAGATCACGTAGGAGCCGTGGCCAGAAGGACATTTGCTCAGGTTCGCCTTGTGTGCCAGTTGCGCCCCTATCTGGACCGAGATGCCTTACATACGGTTACCCATGAGCTCGTTACCTCCTGTATAGACTACTGCAATGCTCTCTACATGGGGCTGCCCTTGAGGAGCACTCGGAGGCTTCAACTGGTACAGAATGCAGCTGCGCAGGTTGTGATGGGAGTATCCCAATACTCCCATATTACACCCCTCCTGAATCAGCTGCATTGGTTGCCGGTTGCGCTACGAGTGAGATTCAAGGTGCTGGTAATCACCTATAAAGCCCTACATGGCTTAGGTCCGGGGTATTTGTGGGAGCACCTACTGTCAGCAACAACTTCCCATCGCCCCGTGCGCTCCCACAGACAGGGCCTCCTCAGGGTGCCGTTGGCCAGACAGTGTCGACTGGCAACCCCCAGGGGGAGAGCCTTCTCTGTGGGTGCGCCCGCCCTTTGGAATCAGCAGACTTTGGAGCTTCGGATGGCTCCTGACCTTCAATCCTTCCATCGCAACCTGAAAACATATCTTTTTCAACAGGCCGACCTGGACTGATGGGTTTTTTTATCAATTGGTTTGTTGGTTTTATTTATGTAATTGGGATGTCTATTTAATAGCTTTTTAAAATTTTATATTGTATGTTTTTTATTGTTGTGAGTCGCCCTGAGTCCTTCGGGAGATAGGGCAGCATAAAAATCCCAAAAAATAAATAAATAAATAAACAAACAAACAAACAAACACATAAAAATGTGCCTCCACCTTTGAAATGTGGGTTGGAGATCAGCTACGGAAGGCAAGAAAATTGTCATTTGTCTCCTCCCTCAAAGTAATCCAGGACAGAAATATTTATCTAGGACAAATTGACTTATGGCAGTGCCACCAAAGAGGCTATCCCCAGGAATATGAGAGCACATAGGATTGTGGATGAAGGATTCAGAGACCACTTCATGGGAGTCAGAAGACCCAATCCAACCCATCCCTTGAATGTTCATGAGCACGCGTCTGGCCTGCAGACGAGTTTGACAGCCCTGCTTTAGCTATTCAACAAAGTGTTTTTTCACTCTCCTACCTCAGAAGAGGTTGATGAGAGGAAAACATGTTGCAGTTTCACCCTGACAATAATTAACACAACGTAGAATACATAGATTGTGCTCCTTACCCTAATGTGATACATGCTTCTCGCACTACCTGGGACCTCAAGTCTTTAGCAGATAATTTAAAGGCTCCATCAAGCAAACGCAGATGTTGAAAGAAGGTATCATACTCAGCAGCTCCAGCCAATAATAAAGACCGGATTTTTTTCAGCTGTTGAACAAAAATGTAGGAAGCAAAATTAACTATTTATCAGTTATCATCTGCAGAGTGCAGATCTGTCAATGTGATAAAAATTGTTATTATTTATATTTTCCATTTCAGCTAAGCCTCCAGATAGGGTACAGTGGTAAGCTGAAATCCAAGCCATGTTAAAACCCTAACATATATTTTGAAAACAATGTTAAAAAATGAAATTGAGTTCTAGGTTGATTTAATCAATTTTGAAGCACACTTAAAGAGAAGGGCAACATGAGGCCTACCATGGAGAATGTGCTCTTATTCAAACTTTCCTCTGTAGAACTGAAAATTATGCATTCACAATTCTTGCTTGTTTTTTAATATTTTCAACAGGAAATGAGAATTTTCAGGATGTCTTGAACATAAGAAACTTCCAATTTGCAGAAATATACAGGCACAGTAGGGATTGTCTGTATCATAAAATGCATAATCTTATGCCAAGTAGGTTATATTACATAAAGGGTTCATCTAGAATCAAATGCTTACTGCAGCTACTCTCTGTTCCCAATCATGTTTATCATCGGACAGGATTTCTCTGATTTTGTTTATGGATTCTTCAAAGTCTCGGCTAGAATAAATCTGTAAAGAAAACATAAAAACTATTTTATTAAGCTAGAAGAATTAACTGAACTACAAGAAATTATCCCTGCCTCATCACAAATCTTCTGTACACCTCCAAATAAGTATTAGATGTTTAGGAGGATTGTTCAGAAAAAATGCATGAGCAAAAAACTACTAAAAAGAGGGACTCCTGGTGTGTGAAGACAAATCATTTTCCATAACATTGGAGGAAATATATGCATTTAAATTCAGGATATCAAATGCATGTATTTCTTTTCCCCACTCTGTTATTTCATTAAAAAATTGGTCTTTCATTCTACTTGAAGGTAAACATATCTTGGATTACCAGGGATATGTCTGAATTTTTATTAATCAACATTTCACTTCAAGTATTAAAACAGATTACTGTTATACTAATTAACAGGAAAGAATTAAATACATGTGTTAGCAATACACTATAACATAGAAAAGCAGGAAGAATAGAATAGAATAGAATAGAATAGAATAGAATAGAATAGAATACTTTATTGGTCAATTTGATTGGACACACAAGGAATTTATCTTGGTGCAAATGCTCTCAATGTACATAAAAGAAAGATACATTTATCAAGAGTCAAGAATCATAAGGTACAACACTTAATAATAGTCATAGGGTACAATAAGCAATCAAATCATACTAGGAAACAGTCAGTAAAAATTGTTAGGATACAAACAGCAAGGGTACAGTCATACAGTCATAAGTGGGACAAGATGGGTGAAAGGAAGGATGGGAGATTAATAGTAATAGTAATAGTAATGCAGACTTAATAAATAATGTGACAGTGTTGAGGGAATTATTTGTTTAGCAGAGTGATAGCGTTTGGGGGGAAAACTGTCCTTGTGTCTAGTTGTTCGGGTGTACAGTGCTCTATAGCGTTATTTTGAGGGTAGGAGTTGAAAGAATTTATGTCCAGGATGTGAGAGGTCTGTAAATATTTTCACAACCCTCTTTTTGACTCGTGCAGTATACAGGTCCTCAACTGAAGGCAGGTTGGTAGTAATTGGTTTTTCTGCAGTCCTAATTACTCTCTGAAGTCTGTGTTTGTCTTGTTGGGTTGCAGAACCAAACCAGACAGTTATAGAGGTGCAGATGACGTTTTACCAGGCATCTTCTTTTTTTTTTTTAGAAAACCAAACATTTAAAAAAAATGTTAAACCAACCCTACCCCCCCACCCCAAGTAGCAAAGTAGAGATATAATCTAAAATTTGCCATCTGATAAAACAATTTAACGAGTAAAATACCTTAGTAAATATCATGTAAAATATTAAAAACTCAAATTTATAGAAGTTACTAAAAACCTAATTGTTGTAGTCACAGGGAATAATACAACATGGCAGCTTGGTAGGACAATTCCTAATTTTTAAACTCAGAACAAGTAGACCAACTTGTCCCTGAGATGGTAAGACAGAGCTGAACTCCACTGTGATGTTTCCTGAAACCAGTGTAGTCACTATCACCTGATCTAATCTACTATTATATATACCAAACCAAATATTCGAATTCCACATTACCCAGAAAAAAAATATAAAAGTAAGTTGCATAATTTTCTCTAATTTTGCCCAGTATGCTTTAAAAACACAAATTGTATCCAACTATGCACTTCTATTAATGGGAACTTCTTTTATCTAACGATGTCAGGTTTTTATTGTTTTAAATATTTTAAAAGGTTTGGTTTTATAGTTTTAAATGTAATTTTATGTTTCTTTTGTTGTTGGATTGGGAACCACCCAGAGTTGGTTGAACAACGGGCATCTCTATAAATGTTTTATATAAATAAATAAATTGTCCCTTTTTTACTGCAGCATCCTGTTTACCTTTCGTGTGGTCCAAAGGGAACGCCTCTAGTGCAGATAGAGATCGGATGGAATTACAAAGGAAAGAAGGGATCCAAGAAAAACAACTCCCCATTTTCTACTTAGGGATGTCTCCACTAGACCAACCAGCTTCCATTAACAAAAGAAAACATACCTCAATGTTACTTTCGGTGTCTTTCATGCCTCTTGATAGTTACTTTTAATATCATTCATGACTTAAGATTGATTGAGATTGAAGAGTGTTCCCCATTATACAAGTTTCTTCACCATTCCATTCTGTTAGTTTACCAAACTTCTCGTGGCGTGTTCTGCTTTACAGTCTCAAACTAACCTGGTGTCTCACTAGCAATATTGAAAAAGGAATGATTTGCCAATCCAATCAACTGGACTATCTTGTCTTTGTCTTTCTCTGAGATGCAAGCAGTAGTTCCAAATAATGTCTTTCTTTAAAAAATGCATTCTACCTCCACCCTGATGTTCTAGTGTCTTTTATTTCTAACCACACTATGAGCCATTTACCTGAACGGTTGGGACATCTTCAAAAGCTTTAATGAAATCCTCCTCATCCACGGCACCAGCTCCTTCTTTAGTTGCTAGAAAATGCAGGAGGGAGGCAAGAATAACAGCGATGAAAGAAATTCATATAAACTGTATGTAAAATAGGTCTTATTCTAGTAAGAGTAAAGGAAAGAAATGGCGAAGCACACAATGTCTTCAAAAAAAGACTTTCTTAAGGAAAAAGTTGAAACAATCAAAGAAGATAGAATATTGCCTGAAAGAGATGGGATTTGTTTTTTCTAAAATGGTGAAGTTTAGAAAAAATTATATATTTTTCCTATAAATCATTTAATTATAAGTAATGTATGTGTATTAATGTATATACATTGTGTATGCATTCATGTATAATTAATGTAAATATGATATATTTGACTGGGCTAGAAGAATGAATCAGGCAGTTTAAAACATTAATTAGATGAAATTTCTGAAAGTTTTCTGAAAGTACTACTGTAAAGTACAGGTTGTCAACTTACAACAGTTCATTTAGTGACTGTTCAAAGTTATAACAGCCCTGAAAAAAAGTGGCTTATGACCATTTTTCACACAACCATTGCAGCATCCCCATGGTCATATGATCAAAGTTCAGACGCTTAGCAACAGTCTCATATTGATGACAATCGCCGTATCCCAGGATCATGTGATTAGCTTTTCTGACTTTCTGCCAAGCAAAGTTAATGGGGAAGCTAGATTCACTTAACAACCATGTTACTAATAAAACTGCAATGATTGACTTAACAACTGCAGCAAGAAAAGTAGTAAAATGGGGCAAAAGTCATTTAACCAATGTCTCACTTAGCAACATAAATTTTGGGCTTAAATGTGGTTGTAAGTCAAGTATATTTATTAGACAGTTCCCCATCATTGGATTTAATGCATTCCATTTCCATAAACTAAGGCTCAATATTTGAAAAACAAACTGGCTTTAGAAGAGCCAGAGAAAATGGCATCTGAATAAAGATCTGAACTCAAGAATTTGTCCTATTAAAATGTCAAAAAGTTCTCTTCAAACATTTTAAGCAAAGCCATTAAGTGATGCACAGGTAGTGCTTGTTTAGTGATCACAATTGGGATCAGCAACCTGGTTGTTAGGTGAACCGGTCACTAAGAAAACTATGACTGTACTTATGATCTTACTTCCGCTTTCTTACTTTTACAGAGCGACAAGGATCCTAAATGAGGACTGGTTGCAAAGTTTCTTGCTGTGGTAACAGTGAATGATGCTAAACAAGGACCACCTCTAGTTACGATAAACATATTTGATAATATGCTTGTTGACATGACACAATCTCAAATATTTTACATAAACCTTTTAGTAGTTCCTCAAATTAACAAACAGGTGCACTGAGGGAGGTGATATGTTCTACTGTTCCAATCATGCATAAAATAATGGAAAGGCAAAAAAAAAAGAATGAAAGAAGTAACGTTTAGCTGTTTGCAAGAGCTTGACCTACCTGGAGTTTTTGCGACTAAAGCTACTGCTCCTACCCTTCGAGCAGTGCCCGTCCCACTTTTTCGAGATAATGACGGAGCCTTTGAAGAGGTTGAGGAACTGGCTGAGGATGGTCGGTTCCCATCCACCGAGTCGTCATCATCAAAATGTTTATCTACAAAGGAAACACAACATAAAATTCAGTTACTTATGACCATTGCCCATTTTGAAGCAAGTTTGCTCTGTAAACATGAACAAATGAAATACATATATTACAGCAGGACACAACCTGTTATTCAGTAACATGAGCATGGAGATATGTGCCTGCGTGGACCCTGTCACTTAAAACTAAACATACATTATATTGCTTTCTAAAACCATTGGAAGACAGGGGGCTTCAGAAGATAACTATATAAAAACTGAGTTAAGTCCATGTATCTATTATAAATGTAATGCATAACCTTCAGGCCACTGTTCCTTATCTACATTTCCAAATTAGTTTGGTAATTTTCCTTTTTCAAACTAAACAACTGTGGATTTCTATTAAGCATTATGTTATTTCTACGTTTTGATTTTTTTAAAAAAAACATCTATTTGATGAATGTTTTATACTAATACTGAATACTATTTCTCTGGATATGCCTCTGTTATAAAAGTAAGATTTACAAATACGGGCTGAGCCCTTTGTAGCTGTTTACACTCAAATGAGGGCCCCTTGTGGAATATTTTTATTCTGATGGCTAACTCTCACAACCATATTACAACCTAGTTTGGAAGGCTCCCCGGTGTCAAAAGCGTAAGGCTACAGGGTTCACAAAACTAATTTCGCAGTTCTTTGGAGTCTGACCACTGGGAATAAGTGTCTGTGTGATACCTAACAAATCCATCAAATTTTAAAATTTATTGCTGACAGTGATGCCATACCAAATGCCTTTGTTTCAGTCTATTTCTACTCAACAACATATTCAACACACATCTCCTTTCTAACATGAGTGAAACATGTGGGAAATAGAGGCCTAGATATAATACCACACCCCCGATATTTTTTTAAGTGACTCCGTGAACTATTAGTAATAAGAAGATCCATGCTCTGCAGACTGTATTTCAATGCAAGTCATCAGCAATGAAATCACTGAACCATGCGCTCATAAAAGGGTGCAGACTAATACCTTTAGAGCTTCAATAAAGCTATCTGCTCATCTTACTCTAATTTTGTTATCAGCACTGGTGGAAAAGATGTATCTTCTTATCTTTAGGTCCGTGATAAAATTTTACAAGCAAAATGAAACGTTCAATTACTGTACTAACTAGGTCTTTACAAAAGCAAAAGAGTTTTAATCCAAAGCATTAATTAATGGAATTAATTAGTTCAAAATCTTGTTGCTGAGCAGATCAAAAGTAAAATAAATAGCATAAACAGATGAACAGGAGATTGTTCTCTCTCTCTCTCATACACTCCTCAGGGGTGTGGCTTCCTATATTGAAGTGTTAACTAAAGAAAGTACGATTTTCAGTAGTTTCTTTTGAAAAGCACATTTTGTTTTTCATAATGATTCAAAGAAAAAAAATTCCTTGTAACAATACTCCAGTAAAACTCATTGCTCTTTAAAGATGAGATATAAACAGCCAGAATTTCACTGAGTTTAAAAAGACATTTAAACATCTGTGATAATTTTTTTAAAAAATCAATTTAAGTAACAGTTTGAATAACATTACATTTCCACACTTAATTTTCACTGTTAACAATCTAAGCTATTCACTTCCAGACATCAGGTTTTTGAGAGCACATGTTTTTGAGAGCAGAAAGAGAAACAAAGAACAGGATAAAAATCTGAACATGGACTTCAGGAAATGGGAATCTAACAGTCAGATCTATACTATAAAGTCAGAATAAAATCCACCCCTTATGACATCTGAGTGCTACATAATAGTTCACATAGACGGGTGAGGTTTGCAAGTCAAACAACACATTTCATAAAGCTATATCCAAACCTGCTTTGCCTTCTACTGGTTTCAATGGACTTTAAACCAGACAGTACACAGTTCCCTATATTTAGCCATTATCCATCCGTCACTGCTGTTCCTTCCGTTTCTACAAAGCTCATTTATGAACGACCATCTAGCTTTACATAGACACATGCCTTGTTTAAAGAGGCCTTTGTCTGTCCCTATTAACAGTTAAGCAAATTTTTAAAAATGCTTAATGATCTTTTTTTTATTCCTCACTGAAGGGGGAAAATTTCACATACACATACAGAGAGAGAGAGAGAGAGAAAATTGCTTACAGGAACATATCCTTTTGCAAATAAGCTTCTTCAACATTCCTTCATATTTTCCATAGCGAGCTTAGAGGTAACACTGTTTCTTCACAGGCAGCTGCGGCTTCCAAGTCCAAGGCATAATCAATCCTTGCCCCCTGTGTTCATTAAGCATGCAGTTTCACACCCAGCATTCCACAACCCAGGCTTGAGCACTGTTTAGATGCTTGTGATTGGAGAGTTGAGCCAGCCGATGCACCCTTCCCAAGCTTTTGAGGGGCAAAAGTGGAAGATTATTAAAGGCACCGGCAGCAGAGAATCTCTTCAAGAGCTGCTTTGACCAGCAAGGAAAGAAAAACAAAAGAGCTGAAGTTCATCCCTCCGGGAAGTCTAATGGGAGCATCTTAACAGCTTGTCATCATTTCTCCATGACAAATGCGTTTGCATATATTTGTCATTATGTTGCTTTAAAAGCTCACTTCCTAACATCAGTCTACCAGGTATAAAATTACAAGAAACAAGAGGTGATGCCTGGAAGTCAGAAAAAATGTATGGGGAGGAAGAGATAAAAATAATGCCCCACCCTCAGCTGCACAAATTCTCTACAAAAATTACAAGAATACTTCTACAATTCCGAAACAAAGCTTTATCACCTTCAGCATTCACAACTCTGTTACCTACATCTGTTAGTGTTGATTAAACTCGCAATTATGTTTCATTCCTCCTTTCCTTCCAAGGAGAGCTTTTAAGGGGTTGAAGTGTTTTTGTAGCTATTCATTTAACTCATTTATTTAGCACGTTATATCATCAGCATCTTTTCCAGAGTAAATTTTCAAAAGCAGCCAGAGAGGCTATGTTCCCAGGTTATAGATATCCTTGCTTACCCATACTAATTTGGACTGGAATTTCTGATGCTAAACTATGCAGACATTAGGCAAGATATCACGTGACTGTACTGCTTCAAGATGGCCATCCTGGAAGTTACATTTGCCAGTATTAGGCAAAGTATTAGGCCAGTATTTCACACTCTGTCCTGTCACGCTCACCCCTGCTTATACTGTTCTGCCTATGCCCCCTTATCTCTGCTCTTCTGACCACGTACAATACACTGCCTACTCCCACTGCCCCCTCCAACCTCAGCTGACCTTCAGAGGGTAAGGTAGCCTAAATGACAGAGATGGGGGAGATAAGGCAAATTAATAAGCTTCACAGTGAGCAGATTTTAGAATTTTTAAAGTTTTTTTAAAATCCACGTAGCAATAGCACTTAGACTTATATACCGCTTTATTGTGCTTTACAGCCCTCTCTAAGCAGTTTACAGAGTCAGCATATTGCCCCAACAATCCTCATGGGTCCTCATTTTACCAACCTCTAAAGGACGGAAGGTTGAGTTGACCTCGAGTTGGTGAGACTCAAACTGCCAAACTGCTGGCACTCAGCAATCAGCAGAAGTAGCCTGCAGTACTGCATTCTAACCACTGCGCCACCACGGCTCTATTCTGGTTAATGTCATGCTGCCTGGATTTCTAAAATAAAGAGTTCATGACATCAGAATTCATTTTCGTGCTCTGAATTAATTACGTGTTTACTCTCTGTTCATTGCCCTCTTGTACCAATATAATCTAGGCCAATAAAAATGAACACATCTCTCGTCCGAAGGACAACTAAAAGATCACTAGGATCACTAAGTGGTAAATTCAATCTTTCATTATTTCAGCTGAAGGCAATTTGCTTCTTGCCTTACTGCCAGACTTCACTATTCACAAATTACTGTTGGCCCCCATCGTATTGCTTTTCCAAAAGACCTAAAAATGGTTTTGTCAGCAGGCCTGAGGAACACGAATGGAGAAAGAACCAATCAAGCGGTTGATTTGATTGTGTTGTTGCTGGCATGGGTGGGTTGGGGTTGAGTTTTTATGTGGTGGAGTTTTAAATGTTGTAAGTCGCCTAGAGTTGTGAATTGGGATAGATATATATTTGTTTAATTAATTAATTTGTTAAACAGAAACAAAAAGACAAAGCAAATTAGGAAGGGAGGGAGGGAGGCTATTTGGTTTCCTATTTCCCCCTTTTTGTGCCTCTGCCCATCATTTCTTCTTAAACCTCTTGCCTCTTTTAAAACAAACAGAAGCAGGGCATCGATTCCTTCTCCTTTTAGTGCTTCTCCATACTGTACTTTAAATAACAGAGATAGAAAATAATTGTCATGGGGACAAATATGCAACCAAATGTTTGTATAGGTTTCAATACTAGAGCTTAGAAACAATCTCTGTTAATCTGTGGTAGAACTGCCATGTACAACTAGATTTGACAGTGCACATTTATCGACAATATTTATCACATTAAATTCAAGGAAAACTAAGGGCTACATAGGGACAAACTAAATCTCAATGAGGTGAGGTTGCCTGAGTACCAACTATAAGAGTAGATGCTTTCACTCGTGTTGCTAAAAGAATGTTTCCCCATGTGTTGCATTTATGTGTGTGTGTGAGACTCAAGGGAACCTAAGGGCAAGAAAATATAAGGAAACCCTATATATGAATATTAAGAATATTCAGTTCTTAATATACCAAAAGGCTATTATAGCAGCATAGATGAGCTAATAGGGTCAACAATTGGTGTCAATCCTCGTTACTCAGAATACTACTGAGTGTCTTTTAGTGCAGTTGCCTGGTATTTTCTACTACCTAACTTACAAAGGGTGCCTTACCTGATGACCTTCCCCAAACCTTAATCTCTAAGAGAGATGGGACATCCACAACCTGTACTGCCCTGAGGATTCAAGCCTTCTTTCTTGCTTGTCCCAAAAGTGCTTTTTCAAGAGGCAACTGGACTTTCTTGTTTTTCTTTGAAGACGTTTTGCTTCTCATCCGAGAAGTTTCTTCATCTCTGACTGGATGTGGGGAATGGAAGGGTTATATTCCTTGCAGACAGCTGGTCATTTGCATCTTCAAAGAAAAAAAAGGAAGTCCAGTTGCCTCTTGAAAAAGCACTGACCTGGATGACGGAGAATCTCCATAGACATTCTTTCTTCCTTTTTGACAAACTAGACCAGGCATGGGCAAACTATGGTCCAGGGGCCGGATTTGGCCCATTCGGCTGTTCTATGCGGCCCGCAGAGCCGAAAGAGCGGAGGGTTCTCTTGCTCTCCCAGAAGGCTACGTGAAGTAATCTAACTTTGAATTTATATTAGTTCACACAAACACTCCATCCATGCTTTTGTTCCGGCCCTCCAGTCCAGTTTAAGAACCCATTGTGGCCCTCGAGTCAGAAAGTTTGCCCACCCCTGACCTAGACTGATTTTCACAAAGACTGGACAAAATAAACTTCGGTGCTTGTGGAGAGAGGGATCTAAATTAAAGCGCAATGCTCCAGTCAGAACACAAGATAGTGCTGCTGTCCCTCAGACTGTTTTTTTACAACCAGGCTCAGGATCTTACAGAACTCAAACTTATCAAGGAAAACTGATGATTTTAAAACTATAAATCTATTTTCAGGAACATAATCCAAAATATGTGTGTAAATTGTGCAGAATGGCCCAAAGTATACAAAGGCATAAGCACAAGTGGCAAAAAAAACCCCAACCCTAACATAAGCTCAGAAAAATAAGCCAAATACAGATATACCTGTTTATGGGCAATATATTGCCTATTTGTTTTCATTCAGTTGGCAAGAGTGACTTTGTGCTAAACAAAGAGGACTAAGAGGAATCAAGTGGTACAAAGGCTAATGCAATCTTCAGCTGCCCACAAAAAAATCAACACTTCCAGTGGAGTGAAAAACTTCCAGAGAAACAGAATCTATAAGACAAACACTAATAGCTAAATACTATAAATAGAATTTGCTAATATCTGCCTGTTGCAAGAAGAAACAACAACTGCATATTCTTTAGAACCATTTGTTTGCCTTTCATTATTGCTGATTTTGGACTTTTAGCAAAATGAAATTGTGCAGTGGTGAGATAGTGCTTTGTTTTGCCCACTGTTCAAAATCATTTGTACCTTAAAATTGTGCATCCACTGCTATTCGGTAGTGGACAAATTATCTGTCAGAAGCAAGAATGTACTTTCTCAAAGCATTTTGACAAAGTCTGTTGTGCCAAACTTGGGGACTCAAAAGACATGGTGAAGAGAAACAGCTAGATTAATCCAACTTCAATCTGGGTTTAAAACCATGGAAGTAAAACCAGAGATTCAAGGAAGCAGAGGCAAAGAATAGTCAAGAAGCCCACCAAAGTGTAAATCAACAAGACAGAACAAGGCTGAGATTTAGCAAGCATCCGAGTAGTGAGAGATAGTAAATTCTTCCTCATGCAGACTATTAAAAAAACAATTATAGGAGCAAAAACCCCCAGACATGTTGCTAGGAGAGATGGAACAGAGGTCTCCTGGGAATATTTTTCCCCACTCATCTTTTAAAAAGACATTAGTATCAAGCAAGAGAATAAGAAAGTGGAGATTAGCACTTCCGTTTTCATTTATCAGAGGCCAAGACTGGCAATAGTATTGAATAATTGGACAGGTCATGATTAAGTTTCATGACAAATCCCCCTTTAAAGAAGGCAGAGCTACATCTGTTTTTAATGTAACTTGACACCTCTGCAAAAATGATGAATTATTTACTGGATTAAAAGCAAGTAAACAAGTACAATAAAGAAAAACAAATGCACACAAAGAAACTGAGAACAAAAAAACCAGGATGGAGTTTGATTAAAGTTTCTTTAGTTGCTTTCTTCTCTGCAAAATATTTTTTATAATAATTCAACTTTTTCTATGAATTGTATTATTAGAATGTCAATCGATTAGATTTAAATTTATATTTTCATATCATCTATTTTAATTATTTTTTCTGAGACATGACTAAACCAAACAGAATAGAATAGAAAGAGCCTGATTTTCACCACATATGAGCTTCCAGTAATTTGGGGTTTCCTCATACACTGAGAAAACAAGTACAATCTTGGGCAGAATTATGAGGGAAGATGGTAAAGATCAACCTTCACTTGCTGTTCCTGACAGTGATGAGCAACATTGCTGTTTCTCAACTACAGTTAAACAGCAAAGAAACACCTACTTGGTGGCCAGAGGAGAAGAAAGCCTTTCAACCACACCACTCCAAGTGATGCTAATCAATGATTTTGCTCCTGAGGTAAAAGAGGCAATGACACAAAGAAAGAGAATAGTTAATGGATATGCATGAGTGGAGAGACGTGAGCGGCCATAAAGCAACCTTTTCTAGGGGATCATAACTTCAAGTGGTTATTAAATAACCAGTCATATAAGTTAAGAACTACCTGTACTCTATCGTTTAAATCATACTAGCATAAGGAAGAACTCTACAGCTTCTGGAGAATGTTCATGAATGTACAAAAACACATGCATCAAAGACTTCATTGGTTAAATACTTTGCAAAGTTAAAACTCTCCCAATTGAAATTGATTTGTTTTCTACACTTAAACACAGATAGGGAAATGAACTTTATTTTAGATGAAGACCAGCACAATTTATTGGAAAATTGTAGATTGCCTAAAAATCTGTAAAAATATTCCTCTATTAGTAACATAACAACAGAAACTACAGTTGTATGCTAAATTGTATCAAATTCATCACTGATACAGCCAGAAGGACAGCTTTCCAGGGATGGGCACTATTAAGGTCTGAACCTGGGAACAAGTAACTTCCAGGTTATAAATACCATTACATAAATGTATCTCAGCTTGCCAAATATATGTTAACTTGGAAGGGTGAAAGGAAATAACCTTATAGATATACAGTATACAACTATACAAAATATGCAACTTACAGATGTCTTTGCTCCATACTGGGCAATTAACTTTTGAGTTTGAGGCTTTAAACATAGTTGAGTGGTATTTAGAAGTACTCCTCCAAATCTAGCAATGAGCAGAATTATGGATAAGGATCGGTAGACTTGCAATTTACTGCTGAGACTAAGCATGATACTGATAAACACTAAGATCTACAGCTAAACAGAAGCTAATGCTGTCTTGTGTTCATGTCAATTTTTTAAAATCTTATTCACTATAGCTTACAGCACAAGTTTAAAAATTACTGTATAAACAATAGAATTTCATTTGCACAAAGTTAAGGAAAGCAAACTACAAAAACAATATTGTGCCACTAGCCTTGCTCTTTTTATACCTGTGTAATGATGTCACAGGGACATATGAAAGACTGCAGAGCTTGCAGTGCAAAAAGGGTAGGGCAAAGGACCCAGAGGGAGTTGCATCATGCAGCGCAGAGGGTTGGCTGTCGTAGATCTGAAAATGCATGGACAGCCAAACATGTTAAGCAAACTCATCCAATTATCTTCCTCTCTATCTCTCCCTGTAAAATCACTGAGGGGGGAAGGAAGGGAATTGGTAGCTAAGCAATGGGCGAATAGCCCTGGGAGAGAAGAGGGAGAGAAAGTGTGAAACTGAAAAGTTTGGACATTATTAGTTGTTTCCCTACTTTCTGTAAATAGATTGGTACACAGTAAAACAAACAAACAAACAAACAAACAAACAAAAACAAACAAAAACCCTCCATGGGCATATCTGTCTCTGGGAAACAACCTTAAAGGCACAGACACAGTCAACTGTTAAAGAATCTATGATCAAACTATGATAGGTGGAAGGAAAGCTCAGAGCATAGCTGACAGGGTTTGGCCTTTGCATGCACAGAAAAAGCTACAACCCTGACAGACAGCCTTCCAGACCCCCAGCTTCCTCTTGCAGAAAGGGAACTAATAACTAGTATCAGCAGCCAAAAAAGCTAATGCAATCGTAAGTTGTATTAACAGAGGGATACAATCAAGATCAAGGGAGGTACTAATACCACTCTATCAAGCCTTAGTGAGACCACACCTAGAGTACTGCATCCAGTTTTGGTCACCACATTATAAAACAGATGTTGCGACTCTAGAAAAAGTACAGAGAAGAGCAACCAGAATGATTGGCGATTGACTGGAGACTAAAACATACAATGAACGGTTGCAGGAACCGGGCTTGGCTAGTCTAGTAAAGAGAAGGACCGGGGAGACATGATAGCAGTCTTCCAATATTTGAGGGGCTGCCACAGAGAGGAAGGGGTCAAGCTATTTTCTAAAGCACCTGTAGGCCAGACTAGGAATAATGGATGGAAACTGATCAAGGAGAGATTTAACCTGAAAATAAGAAGAAACTTTCTGACAGTGAGAACAATCAACCAATGGAACACTTTGCCCTTGGAAGTTGTGGGAGCGCCATCAATTGAGACTTTCAAGAAGAGATTGGACTGCCATTTGTCAGAAATGGTGTAGGGTCTCCCGCTTGGGCGGGGGGTTGGACTAGATGACCTACAAGGTCCCTTCCAACTCTGATTATCTGTTACCTCTGTTATCTTCTCTCTCTCAACTGTATTGAAAACATTGGAATTAAGCACCTAGTGAATAATTTCACTTCAGGTGAAAGCCTTTTAATAGAACTTAAGTGAGTGAAGTGGACTCCCCAATGAAGTTTTAAGTTAAATACCTCCAACATGCCTTTGGGATACTCAAGCCTCCCAAAACTGGGATTCCTCTCAGTCTTCTCTTGTAGTACCAAGACAAACTTGAGAAGAATACTGAACCAGAGCAAAGTGAAGCAATGTGGTTGTTCTGCTTTGAACTAAGAAGCAAAAAGACTACTGTTACTTTGCAAATCAGATGTAATGGGTTTCTTTCTTAGAAGCATCACTGAACTGAAGCATTATTTCAAAGTTTTGCATAGCCCTATTATACACGTCTATCTTCAGACCAGTAAAGAAGGTACATATTCACATGGCACAATGCAACAAATGAATATATATATATATATAAGGATGTAGACGGCTATAATTAATTCTTTCAGTAGCCAAAAATGCCAGGCGTAGAAAGCACTTGTTGTGTAACTCTTAGAAAAACAAAACAGTAGTCTACTATTTATTGCAGAATGGAGATCTGCTCCAAATCTCAATATAGAGCCACTGAGTAAAGAAACACCAAACACTCTAAAAATTCTAAAAAAGAGTTATTCTGTAGACATACTACAATGAACATAGGAAACCCAAAGATATATAGCTTTATCCAAAATATTAGGAATTTATAAATCCGCAAACACTGAGAAGAACAATGAATTGATCTTTGCTTAATTAACAGAGCAGGCTACCTATAGAGATACTAGCTCAGGGGTATCACACTCAAGGCCCTGGGGCCGGATCTGGCCCACAGGGTGTTTAGATCTGGCCTGAGGGGCTACCCTGGAAACAGCGAAGGACCAGCTCACAGTGCGTCTGCCAGCAAAAACAGAGCTTGGGGGGGGGGGCATGTGCAGCTCTCCTGAACTCCGTTTTTACTGGCAGAGGTTTGCAGGAGGCCATCGCAGCTGAAAACAGAGCTCGGGAGCATGTTTTAGCTGACAGAGCACTCGGGCCACCACTGGCCCTAACCCTAACCCAACATGAGTGACGTCGAGCTGGCCATGCCCACCCTGGCCCCCCTAGGCCAAACACAACCCTGATACGGCCCTCAATTAAATTGAGTCTGACACCCCTGCTGTAGCTAAACTGTCATACTTAGCAAAATGTACACTAATTAGTGTATAAAAACTCTATAGAGAAGAGGAGCATCACATGAAGATGAAAGGAAGCCTCGTGTTCTTAAAATGTTATTAAACCATTTTAATTGTGGGCATGGTGTGCTTGTGTAAGTGAAATGTCAGTTTAAATTCCTGCAGGCAAATATTGATTAAACAAGTGGTGAGGTATAGCAATATTTTTCTCTTTTATTTCTATTTACTATTCCCCTATGCCTGATGTCTATGGATAAACAAATTGACCATGTTAGTGTCAAGCTGCTCTAATAAAGAGACCTACTTTCCAAGCCTTCCATGAAAATGAAGGACCTTCAGCACAAATCAATTTATCTGTATCTGAAATGTCCTATTGCAGGACCTAAAAAAAGTAGAAGCACAACTGGGGCACACCTAGGTCCAAGGGGGTTTCCATACATATAATCTGGGCCACTGAGGTGGGTACCCACGCTTATTGCTTGAATGCTCACGTACATCATTCTGTCTCTAGACAGAAAAAATAGGGTTACTATTCCTACATTGTCCACTTAATTTCCTGCAGAAAGACACTGGTAGACAGTACCACAAAGTAGCCTTCCTTCCTTTCACTGTTTATTACCTTAATGTTAGCTTTTATGTGTTTTGTAAAATTTTAATTAAAACATTTAGAAGCAGTGGTAGCCCATGTTGAACTGTGTACAGGTAGTCTTTGACTTATGACCACAATTGAGCCCAACATTTCTGCTGCTAAGTAAGATAATGAGTTTTGCCTCATATTATGACCTTTCTTGCTACACTAGTTAAGTGAATCACTGCAGTTAAGTTAGTAACAGTTAAGTGAATCTAGCTTCTCCATTGATTTTGCTTGTCAGAAGGATGCAAATGATCCTATAACAATGAGCCTATAACAGCAGCCCTGTTCTAGTTAGTATCTAATATTCTGGATGTGCAGCATTTTAAGTTATTTGGTTGAGGAACTGTAGAGCGGTGCTACACTTGTATACCGCATACTCTGAAGTACTTTTTTTTGCCTTTGGAATTCAAGCACTCAGCTTAAATATGAAACTGTACCTAAGATCATCTTAAGAATTGGTTCTCAGACTGATAAAAGATTCAACCAACTATTATATAAATAATCAGATTTACCATTATCAACTAACGGAACCACTTTTCTCCTCATTAATTGTAATACTGTGAGAAAGAGGAAGTTTCTGCCCAAATGAAGATATATTGGCTCCAACAGGAAAACTAATTTCTTTGCTGGAATTCTGGTACCTTTCAGCTCAATAAATCTTGCATGAGAATTGCCCTTGAAAAAGATTTTCAGATCAGGAAGCTGCCAAAAGCCCTGATAATAATAATTAGCACCTGTTAAGTACAAGGAACTCGATAAGATCACTCATGGGAGTAATATATCAAATATTTTATTGTTAATTATCCTTAGTATTTATAATATGACATCTCTTTTTCAAGTCCAAGATGATTATTTAAATGCATACAGCTACCATCATTAAACCAATAAAACATTATTGCACTGAATTGTAAATAGTACAAAATAATTGTAATGATTATCAATAAGTACAAAAATAATTATCAAATAGTACAAAATAATTGTAATGATTATCAATTATCAAGAATTGTAATTAAATTGAAAGTTGAAATTTACATCTGATCATATGGAAGAGAAAATTTCTGTAAGAGAACTCAAAGGAAAGCAACTGATAGGCAGTGATGCTTCATGTCTTGCATTTATTAACCAAAACACATACAATCCCTCTTCTGTTTCTAAAAACAACTAAATTTGCAAACATGAACAGGACTAAAATGAAACCATTTCAACAAACAAGCTAGCCTTAAAGAGAAATAGGTAAGCATTGCAGACAGCAGAGTTGTAGTGTTATTATGATAAAAGTGAGCATCGTAAATGGATTCCATGAAATGTAATATATCCAGAAAGAACAGGAAGATGAGGCTATAAGTCTGCTCTGCAAATTAATGCTTTACGTGTAAGTAAGTTCTTAATTATCTTATATCTCTGCAGCTCCATTTTACATGTTCCCTTCCTGTTTTTCTTAATAAAAAGAAAAAAGCATGACTTGAAATGCAGAGCAGTCCAATTCTCCTTTTCTTGCAGGCTGCTGTCACAGTTTCCAAATTTTATTCTGCATCCTTAAAAATACAGCTAAAATTGTGCTTTAGGAAAGCATCATTAAATATCTCTTCTCCCAAATAAATTTCATATTAACTTAAGTATTCAGATAAATACACCAGCCAACAGTCTTATTAAATTAAATTTTAAATTATTAAATTAAAAGTTTGTAATCTTCAGATTTTTTTATTTCTGTTTTCTCTATTAGATTAATCAGATTTTTTTATTGTGGTGGCATTGCTATTCATATTTTAATACCCTTTCTGTATCTACTGCAAAGCTACTGCTGTAGCCTAAACTTCTCCCCATCATACTAATGGTACTAATGACATTCCATTTGTTAAATATCAAGAGAAAAAAATAATGTTTGCTCATGCTCAGACTACAGATTCAATCATCTGTCACATAACACACATTCTGTACAATTTATTAAGCAAAACACCTACCATTGCTGGCTGTCATGATCTGCAGCAGTCCAGTGATGCTTCCTAATCTGAAAGCGACTGCACAACACACGCTTGTGTGCAGTCTCTCATCAACTTAAAAACCAGTTCACCCTCCTCCCCCGAAGTCCTAGTGCAAGCAGCTAGTGCTATACAGTTCCAAAATGAAAGCTGCTTATGCAGATAAAGAAGAAAGACTTGCTCTGTACAGCATGATCATCCTCTCTGGTATAGGAAAAGAAGATGGCAGAAATATAGCATTTCTACACAAACCCTGATTTGAAAACCTTTATCCCAAAAACTGCCTTTAGCAACCTAAAGGGTTTCCATTTTGAGTTAGTACCTGTGCTTCTCAGCAGACTATTTATTGGAAAGCCTGCTTAATTCAAGCAGACACGATCATTCAGAAGCAGTACCTTTTTGTGTCCCATTTCTGCCTTCGTTTAAATAGAACGTGATGCCTTTTGTAATTTTTGGATTGGCACATTCATGACACATTCAGTAACTTGTGTTTATAAAATCAATTGTTTTTCTCTCAAAATAGGAATGTTTCTATCGACTTTTATGCACATTGCACTATTCATCTCTCAGAATTTCAAATAAACACTCTATTGATTTTTGACAAGATCCAAATAAAGCGCATACACTCCCTCAGTTTAATAATGCCAAAATCCAAATCATTTTTGCCTTGAGATTCCTTATAATATTATTAACTATTATTATCTAATTCATTCTGGGTGGAGATGATAGCCTAGCATAATGAGAAAGCATCTATTTGGAGCCCCTGCTTTTGTTTCGGTGTTTTAAAAAACCCTGGTGGGAATCATCTTCTCAGATTATCTGCACAGACCTGTATAATCTAATTTCTTTTTCATATTGGTTGCCAAGAGTTGCTATGGTGAAGAAACTAGCCATATTTGTCTTATTTATTTATACTTTTATTCGTTTATCATCGCTCTTTTTCTTAAATAGGCTGATGGGAGGCTTTTCGCACACATCTTAAAAAGCAAGTTCTGCTTGTTCTTTTGGAAAATGGCTTGAAACTCAACTGCACAGCTACCTCAAAGTATGATCTTTGATGGACCAGACACACAGATATTTCCACGTTTATCCAAAGTAGATCAATACAGAAATAAAGACACAGTTGAGACAATCATTTGTGAGTTAAAAAATTCAATAAACTGGACTGTAGCTCCTGTAGCTATAATGCTTTTCCTGACTGGTTAGCTAAGACGTAATAAACCAGAGCTATCTTATTCATATACAGAGGAAAACTGATTCCTCCGCACCCACAAGTTGTTAAAAAAACCATACACACTAAGGAATACTACATGGACACATCACTTGATCCAAATGCTCATTCTCAGTTTTACAATCCAGTCTATGAAGTTGGAATGAACCGGAATATATTATTCCTTTCAATGCTAATTTGAGAAAAGTATTTCATACTTCAGCTACTCCATATATGGACTGCAGCTTTAAATGGTACAATTTATTGATTTTTGAGAAAATACGAACCACTGTTTCCAGATTTGGGGAGCATGACCAGGAATGATCAGCATGAGTTATTGTTAATTTGCATGTCTGTTGCCATGGCTTTCCTTATACTACCCCCTGAAAGAAATGCTGTAAAAAAATTTCATATTTGATTATAAAAATCAAAACCAGAAAAATAAGTGCTGACTTAAACGCCATCCTATACACTAGAAAATGGAACAAATAAACAGTTGGATGGCATAGTTATCAGACTGCAACATACTGTAGCACACTGCTGTAAATCTTATCTGAGTGGCTGAAGTATAACAGATTTCTTAATCCCCAAAAAGCAGGGGAGGGGGAGCAAAACAGAAAGTAAAGCTTTAAAAGTAGGACTATAGAACCAGAAATTCATCTCTACATTAATTCTAAAACCTTGTTTTTAGACAAGACAATCACTTCATCAGAAAAGAATCAACACCAGCTGAAATTATTTTAAAAAAGAAGAATTGGTTCTAAAGGATAATATGCAAGGTTTCTATCACCTCATTTCACATCCAGAAATAGATTTCTACTGAAACTACAGCAAAGGCTGTTAGCAGAAAAATAATTAGCTGAGATCCTGAATCCAACAATTTGCAGATCTCTCTCACTCTCACATATACACATAAACACATATGTGACTAGACAGAATATTAAGAATCAGCGAGAAATCCAGCATGCAGTTTAGCACCATTTTCTGCTATAAAAAACTGAAAAACCTTCCTGTAACCTAGCAACTATGGTATATCAGCAAGATGAAATCCTTCTTCCTGTTACATAAAGTAAAAGCCTGCTTCACATCATCATTTTTATCTAACAACTGGCATTTTATTTAAATTGCTGTAAAAATGTAAAGCCATTCTTCATAGCAATCATAAAGCCGGTATCTTATTTTCTATTGACCATGGCCTACAATAAAATGGAAAAGGAAAAGAAATCTCATACTTAAAAACTGGTCAGTTCATCTAATCGAAGAGCAAACAATGATTTAAACTATGATCTTTAATACATGAAGGTCAATAATATCATTTACATAAAACAAATATGAGAATTCCAAAGAGGAACAAAGATCAAGTTTTCGCACTTTTAAATGCTATTTATTAGAAACATTTTCAACACAGCATAATCTTTTGGGGGGAAAAGATAACAATTCAACAGTCAAAATTTAGAAACCCTAAATATGAACAAAGATTTTAGCAACATTTAAGCAACAGTCACACAATGTATGTGTGTATACACACATCTTTTTCTAATTTTAAAGGCAAATGAAAAGCTCTTTCCTTTAATGAAATGAAGGTGTTAAATTAGCAAGAATGAGACGGAATCATCCAGTTGTTGTTAGCAATCCTAGCTAGCATGGGCAATACTGTACTGAAGGATGTTTTCCCTACTCCTGTTCTGAGACTTTATAGCATGTATTTAGCCAAAGAAAATCCAGATGGATACAACAAAGTCTAAAGAGATACACTAAAAGATAGATAAATAAACATTTAAAACAGTAATGCATCAAAGCCTCCATTCAAATAACCTAAGGTCACTGAAGCTATTTTCTTTAAAATACTATTCCTTGGATCTAGCTGTTCTATTAGGCGTTTCAGCATTTTAAAGAATGAGAAGGCCCAAATAACTGATTAGCATTTTGGAAGTCCTCTTGGATTTCTGTTCAAGGAGGGCTTTTGCACATCATCTTGTGTGACAATTGTGAACTTTTCTGCAATGGGAGGCATTACTCACTGCCACTCATCCCTTAGTCATCTCTTGATGAAATTACTGCTATGACCTGTAATAGGCCTGTCCTTGAAGAGCATTTAGAGAAATTACAATTGGTCCATAACTTACGCTGATGTAGTT
This sequence comes from Naja naja, assembly GCA_009733165.1. Classification (NCBI taxonomy): domain Eukaryota; kingdom Metazoa; phylum Chordata; class Lepidosauria; order Squamata; family Elapidae; genus Naja; species Naja naja. The sequence goes on along the minus strand of CM019148.1, from coordinate 238,949,212 downwards.
ATGGGTGTGCCTTGTGCCACTCATGTAATATCTTGTCACCTTCAAGACCTATATAGTTTACATAGTTGGGTATCTGCCAGGTGGCTTTCTCCAAATAACACTTACCTGTTCAGTAAGATGTAATTGAGTTGGCTGTTTATGTGTTCCTTTGACCAGAAGCCATCATCTTCATGTGTCAGAGAAGCATACTTTTTCAGTCACTGCTTCCTTCTATGGAACAGTATTCCACCTCCCATGAGATCTGAACTTTGTGAAGTTTTATTTATTTTATTTAGTTTTCTTCTTCTCCCAATTTTATGTTATTACCAGTTATGTCTTCCAATATTATGTTACTACTAGTATTATAATGTATGATTTGTTTTTAAATTAGATTTTTATTGTTTTTAATCCCAATTACATATTAGGACTTGTATTGCACAGGTAATGAGCTGACTAGAACAGCTCTAAGCCATGTAAATAACAAATATTGCCTTTCTATTCAGTTGAATCTGGGGACTATTTTTTCCTTCTCACAATTTCTACACAATTCTTTATTACACACTGATCACACATAAATCAATTAATCAGCTTTGTCAAATTACCTCCATTAATACCAACTGTGCCTTTGCATCCACAAAAACTATTATTTCTCAACCAACAATTCCTTCATAAGATGATCCTCACTGTTATCTTACAAATCCCAGATAAACCTATACATTCCAGGGTAGATAAGTGTACCTGACCTATTCCTCCAATGAATAGGTCCTTTCATCTCCTTTCTCTATATTAAACACTTATTTATTGATTGCATAAGACATCAAATACAGCATGAATCGCTTATACCTAGCACTGTATTTGGAATACATTTACAGTCACAATGAATGCCTGTTAAACTTCAACATAATCCTCAAAATCTAACATCTTTGTTCAATGGCAAACATATTTCTTTGTAAAAAAAAGCATCTTAATATTTGCTATTTAATGTTAAGCAAAACACTGTGAAGTTTAGATAGTAATGTCCAGCGTATCTAGCATAGTAGGTGCCATTTTTCAAAACAGGAAAACCTGCTGCTCTGACAATGCATATTTGACCCTTAAAATATTCCATTTTAATCACTATCTAGCTACACAAGAACTATTTCGCCCATCTAGTATTCTCCAGAAGTTGGATAGGCTACATAGGAATTATAATCCAAAACATTTGAAGGGCTAAATGTTGGGGAGACTGATCTAGATAATCTTCTAACTGTCATATCTCATTAATTTTTCCGACTTTACAGATTTTAAATAATGTAGTGAAGTTTTTTGTTTAATTTAAATTTATTTCCTCTCAAATTATAAAACAATTGAACACACAAAGGTGCAGAAATCACATGAGCATAAAACATATTTCTATAGTTCTGAAAATCTTCTAATATTGCATGTGGCCTGAGTCATTGGATTTCAGCCAGATTTATTTACAAATCACCATATATTTACAAAAATGTCTCTTTCTATATATAAAAGGAAATGCTCCCCCCCACCCGCCGCCAAAAAGAAGTAATATGCCAAAGTAGAAAAGCATGATGCTCATAGTTTTAGGAACAAAAGAAAATTTAAAACAATCTTAAAGACACTACATCATTGATTTAATCTTATTTGAAGAAAATACTACTACTCACCACCAGCTCCCTGAATCATGGTGCCTGATTTCTGGACCTCATCAAATTTTGTAAATATGATGTTCAACCTGATTTGAAAACGAATAATGATTTTGGCAGTACTTAAATGACATCCAAATAAGGCACATTTCTGCCTCTAATTTTAAGTCCTTTTTTAATTAAATGTAAATCTTAAATGAAAACAAAAAAGAGACTAAAATGTTTAAAGAATATGGAATTTCAAACTTGTACATAATTTGAAGTGTATTCCTCATACCCTGAGAAAATTTAGTCCATTATTCAATCTTACTTTTAATTTACTGAAACAAAAGATACAGGTAGTCCTCAACTTATGATTGGTCGTTTATAGTGATGGACAATGAAATCCAATAAAGCTACTTAGGACCAGAAGCTCCAACATACTGGATTCCCTCTCTGTGGTCACATGATCACATTTTAGTCTCACATTCACAGTAGCAATTTATGACGTTTTTGTGGAAATTGGTGTTTACTTTCCAGCAAAAAATGTTCTAGAGTGAATAATGGATTCACTTTACAACTGCTATTTTTGCTTAAAGACTGCTATAATAAGGTTATAAAATTGGGTCTAGTCATGTGGTGACCTCATTTAAAACCATCACAACTTATGACCAAAATTGTGGACTCAACTATTCATTGAAGACTACCTATACATCATTTTCCAGGAACATAACGCAAACAAAATGCCACTACTTCAGAATATGTTTTATTCTCCTTATTTTCATGATAGTATCATAACTGAGAGTTGCCTTAACAAATCCTTACAATAATCTGATTTTTTTGAGGAAAAAAAAAGTGGACCTAACAAATGAACAAAAACTCAGAAAGAAAAGTTTTTCACTCACCGAGACTGTGGCAATCCCTTTTTGCTGAGATCAGCTCTTACACGTTCACCTACATGTCTGTAGATTTCTACAAGGCTATTTATTGCTGCATCACGAACCTAATCATTAAAGAATAAGAAAGGAAAATATTGTTACATGTTACAGTTTATGATCAATTTATGATTAAAAATTTTAAAATTATACTTAATTTTAAGGCTTTAGAGATCACAATAGGTTCATCTTCATTTAGTTTCCTTGAAATGACCATAGTTAGCATAAATCAGTATTCCCAACAACATCCAGGCAACAAATCATAATTAAATGAAAGCGCAAATTTTCAAAATTCTTCTGAAGGAACCCATGATTCTTAAAAGTTTAGTGTAATTCATGCTAATAGCCTGTCTTGCTATATTATACCTTATTGGAAAATAATTTCTATACAGGTAGTTCATGACTAATGACCGTCACTTAATCACTATTCAAAATTACAACAGACCTACCAGGAGACTAGTTATGACCCAGATTTGAATTTCTGACCGTTCAGCTCCGCCTGTTGTCACATGAAAAAACTTTGGGAAGCGGGCAAAAGGTTGCATTTATGTGTGTTTTCAGCATCCTGTGGTCATGCGATCATGTTTTATGGCACTTTTGCTGATAATGGCATTTACTTCTGGTTTTCAGCAAAAGCATGCCAAACAACTGTATTATTTACTTAAGAACTAGTGCATATGCTTTACAACTATTGTGCTCACTTAATGACCATTGCAAAAAAGTTGTAAAATCAGTTTGGTCATATAACCAGTCTACTTCATGACCATTACAACTTACGACCTTGATAGTCAGATTCCATTACAGTTTAAGTTGCAGACTACAAAGCCTAGATTATTTTGTAAGAAATTATCCTTCTAAGGCATTGATACACTACAATTCCTGCACTTTTAGGGGCAATGTAGAGTTATGTTTCCCCCTTCTGAATAAATCATTTCAACCATATTGTGATTCATATTCGAAGTATGTAATGATACAGGTCCCACGCTCATCCTCATTTTCTGGTAAGAGTTGTGTTGATAGAAATAGCACTTAATTAAAAGGTCCTTGGGAGAGGACTAAGGATCCCTCATTTCAACTCTGAGCTACAAATGTTTTCTTTATTTTATAGCTCTTAATTATTTATACCAAAGGGCAGAAAACAAAATATACTTTACAAATCTATTTCTATATCAATCTATTGACCTCAGCTCTTACGGATAGCTTACACAAAGACCCACTTTTCATATTACCTTAAACTGATACTTAAAATTACTTCTGCAAGTGGAATCAAATTCCTATACTGCTAGTCCTCAACTTATAACAGTTCATTTAGTGACTGTTCAAAGTTACAATGGCGCTGAAAAAAGTGACATGACCATTTTTCAGAGTTACAACCTTTATAGCACCCCCATGATCATATGATCAAAATTCAGGTGCTTAACAATTGGTTCATATTTATGACCATTGTTGTGTTCTAAGGTAATGTGATCACCTTTTGCAACCTTTTGACAAGCAAAGTCAATGGAAAAACCCAATTTACTTAAGAACTGGGTTTCTAATTTATCAACTGCAGTGATTCACTTCAACAACTGTGGCAAGAAAGGTTGTAAAATGGGGCAAAACTCACTTAACAAATGTCTCACTTAACAACAGAAATGTTGGGCTCAATTCTGGTCATAAGTCAAGGACTACCTGTAGTCCCCTCTCCTCCTCCACTTCTTCCTTTCTCTTGGTAGTAAGGTTCTCCTTGACTTCAACCTTACATAGAAGCAGGTTTATTCATACAACTGAACTAGAAACAATGTTTTAAAACCAGTTGCAACTAATTTTAAACAAGTTAATTATAGACCTGACAGGTCTGCATATTTAGCAGCCAAGGTTTGCTTTGAATTCCAATCTCAAGTATAGCAAACAGATTGTAAGCTGTGGTGTAGAGTTAAACTGGAAATAAAACGGGAGGGGAATGCTCATGATTTGAGTTTTTACTGGAATTTATTTCTGCATGTACATTTCCTGCTTACCTGAGAACCAGGTCATAGTGGTTCTTCCCACTACCATTTCCCACATCATCTACCCATCTACAAGGGTACTACAAAGGTAACAACTGCATTCTTACAGAAAAAAAACTGCTGAAACAAGCCAATTGGCTTCAGACACCATGGCCAATTATCCAATTAAAGAAAATTTCATTGAGTAATTGATGTATTTGTATGTTTCAACATGTCTTGACAGGAATAGTAATTTTCTACTTGTTTTTCAATAATGTCCATTCATAAAAGTCATTATTCTAACCAATTATTAAATCAATCACAACTGGATGGGTTCACACAACACAGAAAATCACAGTCTACTATTTATCCATCCATCCATGGATTATTTTTCCTTCCACTTAAATGAGTAGGCAAAACAAGTAACAATCATTAAAACAGAAAGTACATAAAGTTCCAGAATGAAAGTTAAAATCAAAATAAAATTAATTAACAAATAAGAGTCAGTCTGCTAATGGTAGAATGTAAATGGAAAGAATAAATGAGTGAGTGAACAAGTAGATAAGTGAGTGATCAGTGGAAAAGATAGCTCTTTACAATTTTCTAAATCTAATGATAGTAGGCACCTAACTCAACTCCCAAAAATAGTTCACTCCATGCCAGAAGGAACTCTTCTCTGTGGTAGATAAACAAATCTCTGACTGGAAGTATTTGTGCAAAGCATCTTTTTTCACACCTTAATGTGGAAGCAAAAAAACTAAAAGTGTCAAAGAGGATGTCATCATTATTCATCCAATTATGGAGACAATTTCTGAAGGCTCTGAGAAATAATATCAGAGCAGATTAATATTAAAGCTGGAACTGCCTAAGGAGATCACAATCCATGAAAGTGTCTGTAGTAATAAATATGTGGCATATATAAGATGCCACAAGACATTTTGCAATGTGTTGCTGCAGAAAACTCATCTGGTAACTCTATGGTAATTTGTATGTGCACACAATTAACTATCTGACTTTCAGTCCAGCCTCTAGGACAATCCATCACATTTCAACGTTCCAGCCCTATACAAATATAAATAACAAAAATGCAGAGATTAGTACTTTAATAAAAACACTAACACTAACACTTAACACTTAACACTAACATGGATTCAAAGTATATTCCTAGAGAAGGAAATATCCTCTTTCAAAATCAATGTACCACTGCAGCAGATTGTTATTAGAGGAATCAAACTCTGTTTCTCTTCTACCAGTATGTGCAGATTGCTAACTTTTGTCAATGTATTTACAATACACCTGCAAGATAAATAAAACATGTTTTTTGCCATCATGCTTAATGGAAGAAGCTGTTAAACAATCTTTTAAAATTTTATACTAAAAAGAAAATCTGGCTTTTCTAAATTTTACAGATAGTTTTGGATTTCCTACCTTTTCTAGAGATAATAAACGATCAGTATTACTTGGTTTTTTTAAATAGGGGGAATGAGAATTAAGTAAAAGTAGACTAAGGCAAAAGCAAAATAATTTCTCATGCTGAACTGCAATAGGCTTGGCTTTTGATTTTATCTTGGCATGATGTATGAACCCAGCCATTGTGGTTTGTAAATCTAGACCAGCGGTCACCAACCGATGGTCCACAGACCACTGGTGGTCTGTGAGAAAATGTTTTTTTTTTAAATTACATTTATATGCTGCCCTTCTCCGAAGACTCAGGGCGACTTACAATTTTTGGGATACAACCCAATGTGCTCAGCAATAGCCTTCATTCCATTGTATATGCCTGCTTATTACTAAGCGGCATTTTTACAAAGTCAGCTTATTGCCCCCAACAATCTTGGGTCCTCAGTTTACCTACCCCGAGAGGATGGAAGGCTGAGTCAACCTTGAGCCTGGTGGGATTCGAGCCTGCAATAATTACAGGCAGCTGGAACTTAAGTGCTAGGCATTTAACAGCCTGCACCAAGGCTCTTGTTGTTGTTGGTCCTCAGAAAAATTATTTGCATTTTTTTATATTGCACTAAATCCTTTTTAAAAAATCGTATTAGTGGTCCGCGGGATTTAAAATTATGAATTTAGTGATCCCTGAGGTCCAAAAGGTTGGCGACCCCTGATCTTGACTATAGTTGTTGTGTGATGGACGCCAATATAGAGGCCATTATTTAGCCAATGGTTAAAACCAAATTGATTTTATTGTTTACTAGATTAATTTAGTCCGTACTATCCATCTTATTTAAAGTTTTTAGCTGTTTTTATATTTTTTCTAATTTTGTGTACTTCTCAGATTCCATTGGAGTTAGGCTGCCAATAAATTTAAATAAATTAGATAAATAAAATAAAAGAAGTGAACTATTCACAGGAGCAATCTTGGTCAATATACAATGCATCAGATTTGGGATCCACTTCAGACTCAAGGCCCGAGGCTAAAGCACCTGACAAAAAAAAACTTTTAAAAAGGTACAATAGTTTGCTGAATTTGAACATTTGAATTCTGCACCACAAGGACCTCTAATACACTAGAAGGTCACAGAGGTGAGATGGGTGGTGTAGAAATTTGATAAATAAATAAGGTGGTTATAATGAAAATATAATTTGAATGGTCTTATAAACGATGTCATAATAGGTCAATGTGGCTACCTGTCTTTGATCAGCATCAAATACTGATTCAGAAGGGAAGTTCTAGTTCAAAAATAAGTTAAAATTCAAAATTGATCTAGGGACAAAACGCATACATATCCAGACATTAAACTATAGCATTTCTAGAAAATACTTTCCTCTTCTGTGTTTTTCTCTCACAGAGCTGCAAACTTTTCTAATTAATCCTCCATTCTTCTTTCCCACAAACCATACTCATCCTGCCAGCCATCTTCACTAGGCCTCTATCCTCATGCCAAACGGACCTTCCATGCTGTTCTTCCACCTTTCTGGCCTATCATGGCTGAAAGGTCTCTTTGTCTCCATGGTAACCACAGGTAAGCCACTGTGTTGCAAGACTAGAGGGAAATAAGGCTTTGCCAACAGACTGCCTATGGTCCTAACATCTTGAGGAAAAGAATGATCACAGAAGGGCCAAACATACATGTTAAAGGATATTTTTGTGCATCTCCCCACCAAATTATTTACATATATATGTGTATTTTTTCTTAACTGTCATTGTTCAATGCTACACAACTGCTAATAAGACAAAGGTTCTGGAACTTGGACTTCCACTATTGGCCTTACATATTTCACCCATGCCCTGGGACAGGAAGAATCAACTTCAGGATCCCTAGGCAATTCCAATACCTTATAAGTAGTGTGTCCCATTCCCCAAAAGAAATGAATAAAAAGGTAGATAAACAGACAGGGGTGTATAGATGAAAAGAATGTATTTAAGAGGACTACTGAAGAATAGAGCCATGCTGTTGGTCCCATCTCCAGATTCAAGTATTAGTGAAAATTACCCATGAAAGATGACTATCTGCATTCAGAAAAGTAGCACTCCAGAACAGACGAAAGAAAAAAACTAAAATGTATTTTTTGTAATAGTCACTAGCATTTCCTTTGAACAACCCAGCAACTCATTTGCCTTGTAGCAAGAAGATGAGGTTTATTCTCTCTCCAGCAGGAAAATTAGAGGAAAAAAGATAGTGATTTAAAATATTATTCTAAGTCAGTTTCTTCCAACTTGGTGTCTTCCTGATTTGTTTGGGCTACAGTTTCTAAAATTTTCTGCCATCTTGGCCAATACATATAGAGAGTACCAATCTGGACAAAGCAGTTCTAAATAAATTTTGAATTTCACACATAAACAGGATACTATGCCTTTAGTAAAATAATTCAATATTTGATGTTTAGTTAATCTTCATAGATTTCATGACAGATTAAAAAAATAAAAAGATACATTTAATTAAAAGAGCCATGCAAGTTTATTTTTTACCATTTAAATATCAATAAAGTAAGTTCCAGAAGCAAAACAATGATTTTATGGATTTGGGGGGAAATATTCATTGGTGTACTTATCAAAAGCTCTTTTACAATGTCCAATTCCAAATTTCTGGGTAGGATATAATAATATAGAACAGTATAAAACAGGCATCCCAATTACCTCATTTCATACAATTAAAATTCAATAATAAAATACTTGATGGCCCCAAAAGAAAGCTTAGGCACTGCTGCTAAGAGCCAGATCAATATACAAAAACATGGCCAAGGTTATACTTGGCTGGAATTTCTTAACAGTGGTTTTCATGACACGTAATAAAAGTGTGTGATGCAGCATTTATTTTTTAGTCCTACATTATGCTTTCTACTCAGATGAATTATCTGAGCAATATGGAAGTCTTTGCAGAAAGAAAATAGAAACTCAAAGGCATTGGTGCTCTTGCTATAATATTTAAAACCTGGCATCTATTCCAGGGGTAATGAATGAAGATAACTGCATTTTTTTTCTTACAGCACAATTAAATGTTATAATTATTATATGAAGGAGGGAAGCAGAAGGTGAAAAATCATGATAAAAATTAGGCTGTCTGACAGTTTTATGATTAAATCCACAAATCCAGAAGCAGTGTGAAGTGTTCCAGATGTTGGGTTAGCACTCTGTTCCCAAAATGATGGATTGGGTGACTGACAGTCCATATATTACAATTAACAGGACAATGCTGATTCACTGTGGCTTTACAGCAAGTAATGAAAGATAGATCATGTTCTGATAAAATTTGAATTATCCATCCTTTTCAGTAAACTCCAATTATTAAATCGACTGAGTTATTTTTAGACCCATTCTTATCCATTAATAATTAGGTTCATTTCTAATTATATATGGATCGAACTGGTATAATTCTATTTTGGTTTTCTGGCCTGATCAGTAAAATAACAAGGTTTTTGTAAAGAATATGGCTTAAAGTACCATGTGTAACTCATGCTCAAAAGGATTAAGATGAGGAATAATTGGAAAATATCTACATTTTGGGAAAGACTAATTACACCATATCAAGAAAGAGAAAAAGAGAACAATGTAAAACCTGTAAAACAATGGAAACATTCCTCTTTACACTCTAGCAACAGTTGCTCTCCAATGTTTGTTAGGACAGTAGCTGATTTTAAAAGAAATACTTATACCTGGAGTGTGCACAGAACCTCTCTGCTATTCATTATTATTATGTTATTTGTTAAAATATGCAGGGTTTTTTCAGGCTTCCATATTAGGCTGGAAAAAAACATTATTTTGCTTTAAGAGTCACATTAGCAACACTATTTTAATAATTTGGTTCATTAAAGCATAGGATTAGTAAATAGGAAATGAAAATAGGACTGAAGAAGAGAGCCACCAAATCCAACCATTCTTTATATTCTCTATTCACACATAGGCTTTCATACAGAGCAGTCTTCAATCTATTGGTCAGTGCAGGAGCTAAAATATGTATTGCAAATGCCTCAGCATCCTTTTGAAAGTGTACACAGTTTGAACAGAAAAGCTGGTCTTCTACTAAAAATGGGGTTAACTTAAGCTTACAATTTCAGGGCAATACAGGTGGTCCTTGAGATATGATAGATGACTTAACCAACATTCAAAGTTACATCAGATACTTCAAAATGACCCTGTTTCAAATGGCCCCTAAGGTCATTCACCCTTATGACCCACTACAAAAAGGCTCACTCCATCCCATTCTCTGAGACCCCACAGCGCTTGGGCCTCCTCCCCATACACCCATCACCCATCACTTACTTATTATTATTATTATTATTATTATTATTATTATTATTATTATTATTATTAATTTGATTGTATGCAGCCCTCTCCCAACGGACTTGGGCAGCTCACAATTAAAACCAACACAATAAATAATTACCTAAAATAGAATTAAACCCAACAAGCCAAATTACTAAAACAAATTATAAAACAACCCCCTCCCCCCCAAGAGGAGTCAGCACAGCGCAGCCTGCTCAAATAGCCAAGTTTTCAGGTTGTGGCGGAAGGTGCGGAGGTCGGGGGCCAGGCAGAGTCCCAGAGGTAGTTGATTCCATAGGGAGCCACCACAGAGTAGGCCCTCCCCGCGTCACCGCCAAGCGACATTGAGTCGGCGACACGCCGAGAGTCCCTGCCTGTGTGCTCGTACAGGGCGGTTGGTATACGATGCCGGCAGTAGATGTTTCCGTAGATAGCCCGGACCCATGTCTCATAGGACTTTGAATGTCAATACCAAAACCTTGAATCTCATTCGGAGGGCAACCGGCAACCAATGCAGGCCACGCAGGAGGGGCGTAACATGGGAGAACCGGGAAGCTCCCATCACAACCAGCGTGGCAGCATTTTGCACCAGCTGAAGCCTCTGGATGGTATGCAAGGGCAGTCCTAGATAGAGAGCGTTGAAGTTCTTCAGACCTCATTGTAGGGAGGAAGGGCAGGCCATGTGCCCCTAGGCCATTCATAGGCAATCTGAACATGACTAGCATTTTGTCTCACCCAGTTGTGGGCTGGGACAAAATGGTGGCTGCCAGACAAACTGCTTCATTTGCTGCCTTTATGAGGTCTACATAGCATTGCAGAAGCTACCTACTTTGTGGGTAGGACAAAATGGTAGCTGCTTCCAGAACTGCTCCATGTGGCTGCAGAAATGAACAATCCATTCCAGTGCTCTGGAAGGCCTCAGAGGCCTTCAAACGTTAAGTGAGAAGGAGGGTGCTTGGTCTGATGGAGTGGGAATCAGGCCTAAGAGTGGGAAAAGGCCTGTAGGGACCCAAGAGATGGAAAGTGGAGTACAGGATTTCAGGGGGTTGGGAGGCCCAGGTAGGCGGGCCTGGGTCTATACTAGGTCTCCAAGGGCCTACCTCACCCAAGGCACCCCATACTCCACTTAATGACCTGGACATTTAAGAATTCTTGGGAGAGCAGAAAGACCTTCACCTAACGACTATTGGGGACATACAACCATAATGGATAATTGCAGTCATATCTTCAGGACTATATGAATATAGCTTTGTCCTCTACTGTCAAAAACAATTCTTCAAAAATCAGCTAGATACATGCTACTAAATTCAAAACAGAAGGCAAGTATTGAGGTTCAGCAGGTTTTTAACTGGATGAGAGAACAGCATTTCAATACCCTACATAGTTTTCTCCTTACAAAATGCTTGCAGGTTAACAATGAATGTCTAAACAACTGCAGGCGATACTACAAAGAATACACTATTATAATTCAAATATTTCCTGTTTTTGTTAATATAATTGCACAAAAGACATCTGAATATAATCATTCTGAACTCTATATTGGCTCTCTATTTTGCAAATATTGGAGAACTCGTTGTGGAGAGCCTTCACGCTAGAAACTGGGAGATCATGTGCTCTAGTGCCACCTTGGTCACAAAGCCATCTGGATGATCTTGAGCCAGTCACTTTCTTTCAGTCCTAGGAAAGAGGCAAGGGCAAACCACTTCTGAAAAACCTTGCCAAGCAAACTCAGGAATTTGTCATGCAGTATTTGAGAACTGTAAAATTGAATGGAAGAAAAGCAATCTCAAAGATAAGTATACAGACCCTGTCAGACTACCCCTGTCAGTTGAACAACAAAGTACATGTGGAAAATTTTGAAAAATTAGAATAATATAAGTGGAATAGAAATATTTTCAGTCAATGAAATAAGTATGTGCTTTCATTCAAACATGGGATGCTTCTTTGCACAATCACAAATTCTCCTTTATCCAGGCCTCCAAGCTGCTTGGTCAATACTAATGTGGATCAATAAATATGGCTAGAACTCCCTTTACAAGGTACGGTTGGGAAATTGAGACCGCAGAAGCAAGAATTAATCTTAATCATGAGATCAGAGCATCAATCTAGATTCAACAAGAAAAAAAAGGTTGCGATTGGACAGATTTGACAAAATGACAGCTGTTATGATTCTGCATAACATCTGTCAACATGTTTTAAATTAATGCATCTTTTCCTGCAATTGTGGAGCAGTAGTCATGTGAATCCCAGAAAAAAACAAGAGCTTCCTTAAAGAATTATTGCTTAAAGATGATAATACATGTTTTACAATGCATCTGCTGTCAATAAAAGAAGTTAAAACTTTCCTGGTCACATGAAATGTTGGTGTGATAAAGCTTTGAAATTAAAATAAAATAAAATACAAATAAAGCCTCTAGAACAGTTATTCTTCTCCAGGAAGGGTATAAGTAAGCAAATGTAGAACATTAAAGACTCACCTGGCTGTTTGGGTCACCAAGTAAGTTACATATATGCGGCACAATCTTGCTCAAGGTCAAACTCTGAGCTCCAGATCTAAAATAGAAGAAGACAACAAAAAGCAAGAAAGCAACATATCAGCTAAGTATTTTTTCAAAGCAACTGAATGCAGGTATAAATTAGGCATAAAAGTCCAACTTACGCATTAAGAGTTGCAATAAGGCAGAGGCAAATTCCTTCTCTTGTCCGGAAATTCTTGTGTTTGAATCCTCCCAAAATTCTGTCCCACACGTACTGTCACATAGATATAAGAAAGTAAGAAGCAGGAAAACATCCTAAATGAAGATTGGTTGCATCTGCTTGATCCTGCATATCCTATTGTCACAAGACAAGTATGATGGGGTTGCACGCATAATGTGCATGTGTGGATGCATAAATGAATGAAGGCAGTGTAGGCAAGTGGAACTAATTTAACTACTGAAAAAATATTTTAGAAGTTTATTTTTATTGGCAGGGAATATACTGATATGGCCTCCTTATATTATTTTGACTGGCTTCCCATCATATTCATAAATAAAGGGTCTAAAATAGGGGTGTCAAACTCGCAGCATCACATTGTTGTCATGTGACATGTCGCAACTTTTTCCCCTTCACTAAAATGGGGTGGGCGTGGCCAGAGGGTGATGCATCCAGTCTGTTACTTCTTCAACTTGTATGCCTTTAATAGATACAGAGCACACATCCTATTTGAACAATGAAGTTTATTAGGCATAATAAAAATGTTCAATACAAATTGAACCTTCTTGTGAATGGTTTTCTTGGAACAGGTACTATAAGTTTGTACCCGATTGTTGTACATTTCCAAAACTCACCTGGGGACTAGCAGCTTGCTCCATGATTTTTAACAGCAGGGCCTGATCCTGCTCTCGTACAGAGTCTTTTGAATCTCCCAGTCTGTCAATTAGACTAGGTAACACTGGAGACAAAAAAGAAAGGCGGATCACAAAGGAGGATTCAAAAACACAGAGTTGGCATTTCAGATCAACACTAAAATATGTCTACCTTCCCAAGTGCCTTGTAGGGCGTTTTGGTAAGCTACTCATGTGGAAGAAATAGACATTTGCTTCAGACAACAGGCTGTGAAAAAGGCTGCTCTGTCATTATGATGTTTGCATATGCTGCTAACTTTTCAAGTATGTCCAATCATATTTATTTTCATGCACTTTATTAATGGCTGCTGCCTGTAATTACCCCATACAGGTAGTGTTTGCTTAATGACCAATCACTTAACCATTTGAATCACCCAAAAGTTTCTTACAACCTAACCTTGAAGTTACAATTGCAATACACACACCTGCAGTCATGTGACTGCATTTTAAACATTTGGCAACCAGATCACATTTACATTAATGTTAATTAGTGACTTGAGGCTCTTTGGGACTCATAGGTCCTGCTACAGCAGTTGGAGGCTGTGGTTCTGGAGTGTGTGTTTCTAGCTTCTGCTGGTGCATCAGTTGTGATTCTAGCTGGAGTGGTGAGATTTTCCTACAGTGGCTGAGATCCTCATTATCACCACTTGCTGATTTTTGAAACACACTCTACCTGTGGCTGTCTTTGAAAATCACCTGGAAGAATGCAGTTGATTCAGGTGCAGCAATCTGTATGTTGACCAGCGTTTGCCAGTGGGGACACATTATACCAATATGTGGGAATCTGCATTGGTTGCTAATTGGCTCCTGGGTACAATTTTAAAGTGCTGGCATTAACTTTTAAAACTACTCATTATCTGCATGAGTAAATTCACTCATTTGAATTGCCATGACCAGTTCAGCCTACTTGGGAAGAAACTATTAATTGTGTCTGCTTTAAGGAATGTAAAGGAAAGTGCTATTTGTGTGTGTGTGTGTGTGTGTGTGTGCCTGCCTGCCTGCTTTCTGGAAACTGGGCTTTTTCAGAGGGGACCTTGATTAGTTTAGTTTTATTCCATGCTTTCATTAGTTTGTGAACACTTATTTTACACTTTTGCTTGATTATATATTGTTTTTTATGTGTTAAGAGTCCTTAAGGATTCAGCAATCTACACTGTAAATATAAATAATAATTCAGTATCATCAGACATATATGAGAATCTTTCACAGATATTGATGTTGGTTTTTTTAAAAAAGATTTTTGTTATCCTGCTTTTATCACTAATGTAAGTAGCTCAGAGTGGAGAACATATCTAATACACCCCTTTCCTCTTATTTTCCTTACAACAAGAATACTATGAGGTGGGTTATGCAGAAAGAAACTAACTAGCCAAAGACAACCTACTAGCTGTCATAGATAAGTAGGATTAGAACTCACAATCTCCTGGCTTCTAGGACAGCACCTTAACAATTACACCAAACTGGCTCTTCATGACTCCCCCATGTCCTGTACAGAGCTCAAAGGTATATTATCCAATCAGCTGGTGCTGAGTCTATAATTTCATTCAAGTGCCATGCTTGAACTTAATCATCAGGACCTAATCATCTCTATTTTAAAAATGACATACAAAGGTGTGTCACCTCATAAATTATGGGGCAACCATCAAACTGCATCTAAGGTTAGTATATTGTGTGAACCCAGCCTAAACATTACCAGATGTTCCTTAGAGAAAACTGTAAAAGCAAAATAATTATGAAGTTCTTATCTAACATTATTACAATGCAAAGTAATTTCTGTGTTCATACCAATGGCAAAGTTCCTGGGGTTTTTTTTAATTACAGGTTGCTGTTCCTTCTATTTAAGAACAAGCTGGCCCACACATATGATCTTAGTTTCATCGTAAAATAAACATAATTTGAGGGAAAGTTACCAAGGCCAGTACACCCTTTTTACCTTACCTGTGCCAATTTGAGCTTTAAATCTATCTTGGAGCCGTGACACCAATGCAGATAAGATGTCCAAGCCCAGCAGGACAACCTGAAAACAACAACAGCAAAAAGGTGTTAAAAAAAGATGCAATCTCTAGATATGGAAAAGAAACATGAATATGAAAACAGTGAATATGCAACCTAGACATTAAAACGGACATTAAAGGAATGGGCTCTCATAACTACCAAACAGAAGGTTGTTAAAAGTTGCACAAACTTCAATTTGATGTTTAAAGGGATCTGGAGTTTTTTTAGGTAACCAATGTTGTTGATAAGACTGGGTAATTAGGCAACTGCTATTGAAATAAATGAACCCAGTTCAACAACTAAGACAGAAACCAAGGTTCCTTCTGCTGCTATGCACCTTTATTGGAGTAAATCCTTCAATTCAGTTGTCCAACTTTGCTCAGGACAGTAAATGTTCAATTGCTTATTCTGTCCATACTTCCCATATACTTAAATGGCAGGTTGAGGATTCTGGATTACAGAATGATATTAAAGTTTTAAGCTTGGTCACTTATTATGGATTAATTAATCCATGTTGTAAGTCCTGAGTGGAGGAATGATGTCAGGTTATGTAGTGTTGTATTTTGTTTGTGGTTTCTTAGTTGTGATTCAGGAAACCTAGACAACATCTATGCTCAGGAAAATGCAAATAAGTAGAACAGCTGCAAGTCTAAAGGTTAATTTCCATAAAAGTTATCAATACTGTTTTAAGATAAGCTGAGTGAGGAGAAACACTATTGGAAATTCATAAAATGGCAAATCAAACTATACTGAAGATGCACCATTTTAACCTGCAAGTTATTAGTAAGTGAATTAACATTAACTGTTAAAAAAACTAGGGCCAAATATTGGGTAAGTTGAAGTTGTTGACATGACTAACCAAAGGATTAGTCATTGAGAATTGGGCAGCATAAGTTTAATTAATGGATTATGGATTTTGAATACATGCTGTTTTGAATCCAAATACATTCTGAATCCATACAATTATAGATTTTGAATACATACTTCAAACATGTAAGGTGGAGGGGAGAGACCAATAATGCAGTATTTGCGTTTAACTTATTCCAACTCTTGACTTCTTTAATTACTATGAATGCATTGGCTTACATGTAATAAATTTAAAGAGCCAGAGAAAAATAACTTATGCTACACAATGAAGTGTAAGGTGTAAACTTTCTCAAAATTACTTTTTAAAAATACTAAGTTTAAAAAAAACTCTACATTCTATGAAGCTGTAATTTTAAAACAGCCTTTATCCCTCCTGCAAAATGTTCTAACTACAAAGCTAGGCATTCTTGGATTTGCAGCCACAACAAGGAACCAGACTGGAGAAGTGTTTGCATGAAGCAAACCTAATATATATTTAGAAAGCCATTAAGTACCAAATTTATGTGGTTCCCAGAATGTACTTGCTGCAAAATTCAGAGTTAAAAAAGCCTCCACTTGCACACTAAACTCCAAATACAGAAGGAATTTACATGCAGAGCTCTTCTGTTACAGGAAGCTTACCCAAATAGGGCAGCCTTTCAAGGGCACTGGACTACACCTCCCATCATCCTTCTCTGGAAGTTGCAGTCTAATAGTGTGGGGTTGCACCCGTTTGGAGAAAGCTGGTCTGTAACATTATTAAGGACTTCAACTAAAAAGGAAAAAATGATCAACCAAGCTCTAAACTCAACGAGAACACGTATAGGCATGCACTCTAAGGAACCCTAGTAAAGAGGATGTGAAGATGAATTCCCTCTCCCACATCGCTAAGCAGGCGCGCCAAACCAAGTTCTTCGCAAGCGGAAGGCATTGCTTCGAAGCTTAAGACCGCCTCCCCACTACGCTTAGTCGTAGCACCGCCCACTATGCAAAGCGACTGCTGCACGGCATTTTGGGTAACCTCCAAACTCACGAAGAGAGGAGCCGGAAAGAGGCTTGCTTTGCAAATACTTCAGAACTGGCATTAATTAATACGCCGTCCACCGCAAAGCAGTCTAAGCAAGCAAACGGCTCGCGGCTCACTATGATCTCGATGGGTTTCCCGTTTAGTTCCCCAGACCGCCGCCTGCACAATCTCTCTCAACTATCCTTATCTTGGGGTTGCGCTACTGTTCAATGAACGTCTAGTGAGGACAGTACTGCTAACACCTACACAACACTTTGGCATCCTTGGGGCTTGTTCCCCACATGAGGTGCAATTTTTGGAACCTTATTTTAAATATACCCCCAACAGGGTATAAACTTTTAAAGCAATGTTAATGTATGTTGTTTTCTTTTTTTTTGTGCTAGTATAATAAGTACTGAGACAACATGATTCCTAGCTGTCCCTGCGGAAGGTAACGCTCCATTTTCATCAGTTGCCACCAGATGGTGCTACAGTTTGTATGGTAAGCCCAGAATAATCAAGTTGGTTTGAATCTTAACTACTTCTGGTATCCTAAAGCAATCATAAACTGCTTGTTTTTATAGGTATCACTTATTTGGCTAACAAGGTTTGAATCCTACAAATTCTGTACCCTAAAGCAATCATAGTTAAGCTGCTTATTTCCATAGGTACAAACAACGTTTGAATTTTACAACTGCTGTATCCTAAAGCAATCATAGTTAAGCTGCCTATTTCCATAGGTACAAACGTTTGAATTTTACAACTACTGTATCCTAAAGCAATCATAGTTAAGCTGCTTATTTCCATAGGTACAAACAACAAAGTTTGAATCCTACAACTTCTGTATCCTAAAGCAATAATAGTTACCTGCCTATCTCCATAGGTAGCATTTCTTCAACAAAAAATCCAAACTCAGCCACAAGCACAGAGGTATTTGAATCCCATACAAAGCCCCCCTTCAAAACGACTCCTTCCTTCCATCTATTCGATAATGTCTTCAATCGCCAAATGCATTTAACAAATCAAAAAAGTTAAAAGCTGCTTGTAAAACTTTAATAGGTTGTTAAGGAAAGCAAGTGATTACTTCCCCCAATCCTTCACGGTGTTAACATTTGTAGGGGACAGGAAGATCAGGAAAGCTAAAGCAGCCTTGTATTTGTTTTCAACTGTTTTATCAGTCTTGGACCAATAATCCTCCTTTAGATAAAAGGTGGGGTGAATCCCCCTGAATCAGTGTTGACTGGTGAATGCCTAGACAAGTCCCTGAGAATTTCTTGGCAGGATTTTTCAGCCTTGTCCTTGCTTCCTACCTAGGGCTGAAGGAGAATGACTGACCCAAGGTCACCCAACTGGCTTTGGGCCTAAGGAACAAGCTGGGATTCACAACCTCCCAGTTTCTAGTCTGGTGCCATGACACCACTCCCAACTGGCTCAAACCCAAATCAGCAAAGTGGAAAATTTAGGACCCCCACCCCTCCCAGATAGCAATATAAGAGGAAATGTGTTGAATGTTTCTAACCAGATGCCTTTAACTACTATAACCAAAGTGGCTGTCTTTTTAGGTAAAAACTCCCCTAAAGTCAAACTGAATTCCTGGCAACATGGAAGTGTTCAATTCAGCTAACTTCTGGGACTTTTTTAACCAGGTCCAATCACACTTAGCTTTTTTGAGACCAGCCCACTTTTGGCATGGGGCTGCCAGCTGCTGTGAACTCTGCATTTCTACAAAGAGGAATCGAGTGATCGGCTTTGCAAGGAAGCAGAGTAAAATGTACACTTCCCAGTCACTTGTTGAGATGGCAACTATAGAAATAAAATTTAATGCATATATACATACACTACCTTGCTCTTACAACCATCATAAGAACCCACTAACAGCTGTCCATTCTATTCATTTAAAGAAATAATACCTACATTTTAAACAATAATTGATGAGTCCCTCATTCTTTCCCTTATTATTCCTGTATGTGTCCATTTTCAAATCTGGACATTGAGCAGATCCACCTGTCTGGATTACCCTGGGAGATGAGATTTTGGATGCTCTCCTGTGGATCTTGCTAACTCCCTCACTATTGATGGGGTTTAGTTGGGGCAGTATTGAGGGTTGGGAATTCAAGGTTCTGTAGTTGCTCAGGTCACTATTAAAAATCAGCAGAGAAGAGAGAGAGGGTTTGGTTGGTCTGCTGACATCAGGGACCCCGCCAGGATCCCAGTCTCTTCAATGATCCTGCCCTAACAATTGCAAAGTACGGTCATTTTGAGGCACGTCCCATCTTTGAAACAGTCTCAAAGCCTCAACTGGAAAATGCTGTGGCCAAGTCGGTAAGCTAGATCACCTAGTCCTAGTGCATGTTTTACCAGCTACTGGGAATCTACTGTCTTTTTCTAAGGCTTAAAAAAAACCTTCCCAGTTCCCCATTTGAGGATTTTCTGCTGGTCTTCTCCCCAAATAATAACCAGAGCTGATCCTGTTCAGCTTTTCAAGATCAGTCAAGGTCAGCTACAGTATGTGCTACTTCATATGTTGTGTTTCGTACTTGTGAGTGTCACAACACCAAAATAACTGCCCGACTATTGTCACATTGCAACTATTTCTGCGAAGTGATTCTGTTTGACTGAACGAGGTCTATGCAATTTGCACCATCAAACTTACATAGCGAATTACGTGTGATCTAGGCATACATTAAAAATCAAATTATCACTGCATGTTCTAAGGTGGCATTGCTTCAAAAATATAAATCTTTACCAGGGAAAGTCTATTCCCTAGTAAAGCACCAGAGGGCAGGAAAAGAAACAGTGGATGGAAACTAATCAAGCAGAGAAGCAACCTGGAATTAAGGAGAAACTTCCTAACAGGACAATTAACCAGTGGAACAGCTTTGCCTTCAGAAGTTGTGGGTGCTTCATCACTGGAGGTTTTTAAGAAAAGACTGGACAGCCACTTGTCTGGAATAGTAGAGGATCTCTGTTTGAGCAGGGGATCCAAGATCCCTTCCAGCTCTAGTCTGATTATTATTTTTTCTTTCCATGTTATCAGGAATATATGCTAGAGTTCCTTGATAGTGAGATGGGATGGGATAGTGAGATATAAATTTAATAAATGATTAATAAAAGGGGAAGGGTAATCATCCTTCATTCTATTTTTATGTATTTAAATGCGTAAGAGTCGTCTTTAGGCGAGATGATTGATTGAAAAGTAGCGGTATTCCAGACACCAATGAACCATGGTAGACATATTTTGAAGTCTATCCTTTGATTGGCCCCCTGGCAAAGGAGGGCAACAATACAACTTAAGACTCTTTAGTGTTAATGAAGGATGTCTAAGGAGATCAGGATCTATATTACCATTCAGTCTTTCCAAATAGTATTTTTTTTCTGACAAGCCAGACAGGAATGTTGTATTACATGTATTTATTCACAAAAGATTAAATATACTCCCCGCCCTTAGGAGAGTATAAAAATACAAAGGTCAACAGGTATACACATTGACAGAAAAACAAATTTTATGTCAACAGAAGCACCATAGAAAATATCACTCAGCTACGTGGCAGTAGTACTTAGCCAGTCGTAGCTGCTTCTGGAAAAGTTAAGCACAGTTGGGTGTTTGATACTAGTTGGACTGAAAGCCAGTACAAAACTAGTGCTGAAGGCTACTGTGGAAAGTTGCAAAACATGCTAGAAGAAAGCAAGAACAAATCTGATGTTCCTTAGCTAAGAACACTATATGGGCACACTCTGTCCATGAGGGCACCAGGCATTGATTTCTGACAGAGGCTTAACCTAAAGAACTAACTAACTCACAGCATGTGATGGAATGTACTGTATTTTGGAAAGCCCATACCAATGAAAAAGGCTTCATTAAGGCACCAGAATGATATGTATATCAAAGTCACATCCATGGCAAATATTCTTAAAGTGTTCCGAAACCAATGTAGTCAAAGAGAAATCAGCCATTTTATTTCAAGTGGCAGGGTGCTTGAACATTCTGATATGACCACATTTTCCTAGTTTGGCATCTTCAAATCTGTTGGATTACAACTCCCACAAATCTTCTGCCAGCATGGACAATGTATCTGGAGATGCAATGGTTGAGGTCATGGTCTAAACAGCCAACAACGGCTTGACTTTAAGACCAGGAAGCATAGGGGAAAAAATATACAGGAACACAGAAAATGGTAGAAGAAGCAGCCGGGGGCATAATGGCTATACCTATAAGAAGGGAATTGTGTCTCTTCACAGACAGACAAATAACTCTCCAATGTTGCTTCATTTGGGTTTTCCAATACAATTTCTTACCTAGCTGCACCACATGATGTGTGTGAGAAATTTTAGCCATGCCCGAGCCAAAGTGGCCAAAGTAATTTTGCCCCATTTTAGGACCTTTCCTGCGATTGTTGTCAAGTGAATTGCTGCAGTTGTTAACTTAGTAACATGGTTGTTAAGTGAATCCTGCTTCCCCATTGATTTTGCTTGTGAAAAGGTTGCAAAACACATGACCTTGGGACACAGCAATGGTCATAAAGATGACCTTAAACTGCCAAGCGTCTGAATTTGGATCACCTGTTCGTGGGGATGCTGCAACGGTCATAACTGAAAACGGTCATAAGTGGCAAGTTAAGCGATGCTGTGTCCTCCCTCTTGCAGTGCCTAGAGGCTGTTAGGGGCTGGATGGGGAGCAACAGGCTGAAATTAAACCCTGGCAAGACCGAGTGGCTCTGGGTTTGGGGTTCATTGGCTCAGGGAGAATTGCCATCTGATCTTGGATGGGGTGCTGGTATTACAGGTAGTGACAAAACAGGCCTATTATTCGGCCTGCAAAGGCTGCAGAGGCTTTTTTTCAAGCCTCTGGGAGGCCGAAAAAGGCCTCAAACAGCCGAAAAATCAGCTGTGAGGCACGTGCATGCACAGTGAGGTAAGTTTGCCTGCCACCTGTGACACGCGTGCCATAGGTTCGCCATCACGGCCCTAGGGAGATACACCTGGTGGAACCCACAAGAAGGGCCTTCTCCGTGGTGGCCCTCTCTCTCTGGAACATCATCCACAGAGATTAGAATGGCCCCCATTCTAGCACTCTTCCAAAAGGTGCTGAAGACCTGGTTCTGCCAGCAGGGCCTGGGGAACCCAGAGTGAGATAGAGCCCATTAAATGGCTCGTGTGAGGTGTTATCCCTGGGGCAGAGAGGTGATTTTAGTGTATTAATGTATTATATGACTCTTCCTTTATTAGTTTTATTGTTTATATGGGGTTTTATATTCTATAAGACGCCTTGAGTCGCCATGTGCGAATAGGCAGCAATATAAATTCCATAAATAAATAAGTCACCTTTTTCAGTGCCGTTGTAACTTCGAACAGCACTAAATGAACTGTTGTAAGTTAAGGACTACCTGTATGTAACTTATTATTTCTGTGCCTTGCCTTTTATGCCTTAGGTCTCACATCAACTCTTCAAGATAGCCCAATTTTTCTAGTGGAGTTGTTCTGTAGGAAAGTAGGAGGGACTGTTATGTACACAACCTTGAAAGATGGATTGTTGTATCCTGCCCAGAGTCAAAGAGATGCTGGCAAAACATGGGGTTTCCATTTGCACAACTCTCGTTTACAGACTAAAAGCTGATGCAACCCAATTGTAAGAATGGTACTGTCTTGCGAACAGGTTCTACAATTGGGTGATCAATTCAACCAGCAATTAAACTCATTTGTAGGAGGTAAGTACCACCTTACCATATACAAAATCCATAGGGAGGAAATATGAAACTCAAAACAAAAGTAGCAGGATTACTTCCACTGACAAATCCTGCATTACTAATTCAGTACAGCAAAGCGTGAAACCTGCAAGGTTCTAAATATAAAAGAAACTGAATTCCCCAATACCTCCCCCCATCCCGCCCCAGTTCCTGGGTTTAGACAAATGAGAAACAATTAAGCCCTCTAAGATCTTTTTATCTATGTCAAAATCAGTATTTAAAATTAAGAGGTCAAACTATTGCAGAGTATTCTTTCTCAGGGAGAAGTGGGGTGGGAAGATATCCATGCTGTTAGAATGGTATTTCACCAACTGGCCCTTTGCCAGTATTGTCAGATCATTAGCAGAGCTGTCCCAGGACTTATAGGTATAAAAATTTTGGTTGGCTTGGAGAACTTTGCTGGATTTTATTTATTTATTTATTATTTATTATTTGAACTTATATGCCGCCCCATCTCGAAGACTCAGACTTACAAAAAACAAAAACAATAAATACATTAAAAAACAATTAAATTAAGTTATAAGTCCAAACAGTTATAAAATAATTAAAACCCACCCTCCCCAAAGGGTCACAGCCGGGTTGGTCAAATAACCAGGTCTTTAACTAACGGCGAGGAGGAGGTCAGGGCCAGGCGGAGCTCCAAAGGCAGTTGATTCCAAAGGTCAGGGGCAGCGACAGAAAGGCTTCGTCGGGGAACCGCCAGCCGGCATTGGCCGCCGACGGGACCCGAGGAGTCCTTGCCTATGAGCTCGCTGAGGCGTCGGTATTCGACATTGGAAGAAGGCGCTCCTTAAATATTGAGGACCCATGTGTAAGGACTTTGTATGTTAGCACCAAAACCTTGAATCTCACCGGGCGCAACCGGCAACCAATGCAGGCAGCGCGGGAGGGGGTATGGGAGAACGGGTAACTCCCATCACCACCGCGCCACCGCATTCTGCACCAGCTGCAATCTCGGATGGTATGCAAGGGCAGTCCCAAATAGAAAGCGTTGCAGTAGTCGAGCCTAGAGGTACAAGGACATGAGTGACTGTCGCGGCGTCGGTCCAGAAAAGAGGCGGAAGTTGTCGAACAAAGCGGAGCTGGGCAAAACCCCCCTGGCAGCGGCCCCTGCTCCTCCAACGGGCCGTACATCCAGGAGGACCCCCAGATTCCAGCCCTATCCACAGGGGCAACACCTCTCCCCTATGGCCAAGATGGATAATCTTGACTGGGCGGGATGCCCGTATGCACAGCCACTCAGTCTTGGCAGGTTGAGTCAAGCATGTTCCCGCATCCAGTTCATACGCATCCAAGCACGGGTCATCAGGGAGAGGGCATCACTGATCTGGCCTGGGGTGGAAATGTACAGCTGAGTATCATCAGCATACTGATGGAATTTCACCAAAACCACGGATGATCTCACCCAGCGGCTTCATGTAGATGTTAAATAAAGGGAAAGGACCGACCCTGAGGACCCCACAAAGAGCACCCTAGGGGCGACCTGACCCCCTGCCAACACGATTGCGACGCCCGAGAGGTAGGAGAGAACCACCGAAGGCGGTGCCCCACCCCTCGGCGGCATAAAGAAAGGATACCATGGTCGATGGTATCGAAAGCAGCTGAGAGTCTAATAGGACCAGGACAGAGGAAAAACCCCTATCCCGAGCCCTCCAGAGATCATCCATCAACACGACCAATGCCGTCTCCGTCTCCGTGCTGTACCCGGTCGGAAGCCCGGTTGATCTAGGTAGTCCTTCATCCAGGAAAGCGGAACCTGCTGAGCCACCACACTCTCAACAACCTTGCCAAAAGCGAAGGTTGGAGACTGGACAGTTGTCTCAACACAGTGGGTCCAGGGCAGGCTTCTTCAGGAGGGGCCTCACCACCGCCTCTTTAAGGTGGCGGAAAAACCCTCCCTTAAGGAAGCGTTGATAACTGCCCGGAGCCAACCTGGGGTGACCTCCCTGGCGGCATAAGCCAGCCAGGAGGACAGGTCCAATAAACATGTGGTGGAACTCATTGCCGCATAATCCTGTCCACTTCATCCTCGAAACGGGATCGAACTCATCCCAGATAACAGTAGCCAGACTCCCTGCACCCTTCCTCAGACCACTGCAAATCGGAGGATAACCCGTCCCGAATAAGAGCAATCTTATCCGACAGATATTGAACAAATTCCTCAGCCTTACCTAGCGGGTCCGATGCCCCTCTAAGCGAAGGAGGGAGCGAGTAACCCGAAACAGAGGCGGCAGGCGATTATCTGCGGGCCTGTATGAGAGTGGAGAGATAAATCTTCTAGCCTCTCTCATAGCTACCAGGTAAGTCCTAATGAAGGCTCTTAGCTGGGCTCGGTTGGATTGGGAGCGGGTAGACCTCCACCTGCTCTCTAAACCCCTTCGGTGCTTCATCCCCGAGCTCCTCAGTATACCAAGGAGCTAACCGGGATCCGGCGGGGGCATGGGGACAACCCTGTGACTTCCAACGGCGCATTTGTTGCAGGCTATTGCCAGATCCTGTGGCAGGCTGTGGGCAGGGAAGAAAAACCCCAGTTCTGCCTGGAACCTCTCAGGGTCCATTAGGCACCTGGGGCAGAACCATCTGAGTGGCTCCTCATCCCAGCAGTGGGGGCGGCCTGTTGGAAGACCAGCCGTGAGAAGATAGTTATCAGACCATGGAACAGGCAAAGTCGTAATAGTGTGTGCCCTCTGTCACTCGCCACTGTTCAGAGACAAAAACTAGGTCAAAGTATTTCCCCCTCCATGAGTAGGGCCTTGGATCAATTGGGTCAGGCCCATGGCCTCCATAGAAGCCATGAATTCCTGGGCCAAACCCGACCCCCCCCCAGGGAAGGCAAGTTGAAGTCCCCCAAGACCATAAGGTCCGGGAGCTCCACTGCCACCCCATTTCAAGGGACTTTACGCTTCAAAATGGCTGCCTTGACTTGGCTAGCCCAGAACTACAGCATAAACTACAGTATAAAAAGGAAATGTCTGACAGAAACAAAGGAAGTTGTCTTGTCCTGAACCAGACCTGGATCCATCTAGTCTGTTATTATTCAAACCAGGGGCAGGCAAGCTAGTGACTTTTATAGTCCCCACATTTTCTTGTTACTCATCGTGTTGATTGGAGTTGAGGGGAGTTAAAGTCCAAAACATTTGGAAGGTTCTAGGTTGATCTACAACACGGATGTCAAACTCGCCACATCACGTCATCACGTGATGTTTCATGTTGTTTTTCCCCTTCACAGAGCAGGGGTGGGCATGGCCTGTGCATTGATGCATCCGGCCCATGGACCACCAGTTTGACACCTCTGATCTTACAAGGATGGTGTCACTTTTTCCAGAAATTGTTCAAAAAATCTGCAGATTCTTGGGACTAACAAAAACTTTCACATGCAAAATAGTTGTGCTACCACTGAACCATGATTTTTCCATTTATTGCACCTAAAATTGTTAGATGGCACGTAACAGAACATGGAATGTTTCACATCAAGTCTGAAGTGAAAATCCCACACAGTTTTCACCCATGTTTATATTTGTGATTTTGCCTGACTTGTTAATTCTGTTTCCTTACACATCTCTTTTTTGAAACTCAAACTAACATGGGATCTATGGAATTCTTGCACCTACTCTCAAAATACTCGTATTTGGATATGGTTTCCCCATATATGCATGGATTTATCAGGCTCAGAATCTTTCCAAACAATCACAAAAAATGACCCTCTGCAAACCTGGGGAAGCCATCTGAACACTCTAGAAGAGAATAATTTCTCCACTTGTGACAGTTTAATGCTTTGACGGACCTAAACTGCAAAAAAAAAAACACCCACCTCTTCCTGATATCAATAACTGTTTTAGATACTTAAAAGCCAACAGACCCAGTGAACCCCAAATCACAAAAGGGTGAATTATTTCCTTCCTCCTGACCATGGAAAGGAACACCTGAACAACAGCAATAGCCCCCAGATGCTGCTGGACTCCCACTCTCCCTAGCTTTTCCTAGTAGGCTGGTGGCAAGGATAATGAAACTGTAACCTAACATTTAGGTGATCAAAGTTCCCCATTGCTAGAATACACCAGTATCTGATTTTTCAGATAGAAATCTTTTTTTTCATCCTTCAGGGAAATAAGAGGGATTGAATATAAATTTCCTGTAAACTGCCTTCTCCCAGGGAGTGCTAGCCTTCCTGCACTCTGAGGTTAAGCAGGAAGGAGAAAGAGTTGCTTTTTGAGTTGTAATCTTCTGCAAACATAGTACTTTATTAAATACTGCTGCATGATTGATGATAGAAATGTCTATTTCTTTGAACTGATTATGTAAATATGACTTATTGGTTCACATGCATAGACATATACATGCACCACCACAAATCTCTGTTGCCACCCTAGATGTAAGAATATGAATATTTATTTGTATCATCAATCATGCAGTTTTAAATCACGTCTAAAGCTGAACTTATGAGGATATGCAAGCTGTGCAGTAATGAAACAAAGGCATGCACCAGCCAGCTTTTTCCCCCCTAAGGGACATCATTCAGTGTACAGAAATCAGATATATAAAGTTTTTGCTTACATTGGTGGCACCTGCATTTTCTCAAGCTTTTATTTTTTAAAAAAACTGCAAAACTACAATAGTCTGATTTTACGCAAGTATATAGAATAATGAATTCTGGTCAAATGGGACTGATTGATTTACCAATAGAAATAGAAACAGGAATCTTAAAAATGAATGACGTGACTAAGCCCTATCCTATTTCTTCAAGCAGCATGAACTTCATCTTCCTGGGATTCTTCTAAAATTTTCTGCCAAGTTAAATAAAAACGCTGGTCAGTTTGGAAGCCCATAAATTACTAGTCTGCAAAAGTTTGCCTTGCCTGCACACTTCCACATATCCTTCAAATCTACTCTTGAGGTTTACTCTACAGTGACTCCCTGTCCCTCCTCACCATCACAATCTGCCCCTCATCTTTCATACCAATATGCCCCATTGGGCGACTTCTGTGGTCAACCAAATCATGAGGTATAAGGTTTCCACAAGAGAGTGAGGTGAGAGGACTAGGAAACCTGGGCCTGGCCACGTGAAGAAGCAGCAGGGAGTAGAATCTGATTTTTCAGTGATGACTATTCATCTGGAGAACAGCTACAGCCTCAGTTGACAAGGCAGGCAAGGTCTACCTCTTGCTATGACTCCATTAAATGTCAAGAAACTGTACAGCAAAATCAGATCAGTTCCTAAAAGGTCCCCAAATCGCTTCTTTATTAGCATTAGAAATAATATAATCAGATTTATTGGCCAATTGGGCATAGACCCATCTCATCCTCAGGGTTGCTTATTAGGCTGTCTTCCTCTGTTCTAATTCTACTGTTTGCAAGTAGCATGATCCATCAAACAATCTATATCTTTTTATTTTGGAAGATTGAGACTGAGATATTCTCTAAGTATTACTACCAAGCAGAAATAAATACCTCCTGTTGATTTCTTATTTTTAAAAAGGAAGCATCTCTCTCTCTTTAAAACAGCATCTCCTATAAATACTATTTGTGAATTGATCTCCAACTTGTTTCTTCCTTGAATCTTGTCAATTTTTTAAAAGGTTCATGGGAAACTAAGTGAGGCAGTATAAGGAGAGAAGAAAAACTGCTTGTTTTACCCAGATCTGAAGAGATGGGAAATTGGCTGTTCATTGAGTGCTCCAAATTATAAGGAAAATAACAGTGACAAAAGCATTTAAAAAGTATATTTATTATTTTAGGGTCCTTACCAAAAGTATCAGAATAAGAAACATTAGAGAAAAAATGATCTGTATATTTTTAACTTCCACAATTGTCTTGCAATTTTCAAGCTTTTTCTGAATCCAGTGTTTGTTGAATGATTGGAATATTTGTGACTATGGAAAGAAGCTCCTGGCACCTTTCTGGCCCAGAACCAGAAATGGAGCAAGGGAAATTAAAGTCACTGAGAATCAGTCAACAAATAAGAAATTAAGGCCTTTTTAAATACCCTTCTCCTCAAGCAGATATTGGAAAAGGTGGGGAGAAGCTCAC
This sequence comes from Naja naja, assembly GCA_009733165.1. Lineage (NCBI taxonomy): Eukaryota > Metazoa > Chordata > Lepidosauria > Squamata > Elapidae > Naja > Naja naja. The sequence continues at coordinate 238,919,998 of CM019148.1, read as the reverse complement.
CTTTTGAGAACAGCAGTCATTTCCAAAATCTTTGGGAATGAAGGCCACATTCTCACTTCACTCCAATTATTTCCCCCAAACATCTCAGTAAATCCTCAGGCTTAATCACTACTTATTCAAGTAAGACATCTTACCACCAGAGGTGGCTAACTTGCCCTTGAATGTTTTTATCCATGCATGAAAGACCTTAGAACCTGCAAGCTTTCTTGGATCAATATTTGAGTAAAAGAAATCTTAAGTAACCTGTCTCAAAGCTGCATACATTTTAGAGGACTGTACCTTGTGTTTGACAGGCAAGCCACAACCATGTACAAAAGTTTTGTTATATAGCATTAGAGTGCACCAGAAGTTCTAAGCCAGAGGTCCCCAAACTTGGCAACTTTAAGACTTGTGTACTTCAACTCCCAGAATTCTCCAGCCAGCTATGCTATGCTGGCTGGAGAATTCTGGGAGAAGTACAAGTCTTCAAGTTGCCAAGTTTGGAGACCTCTGTTCTAAGCCCAAAAAGAGTTCACTAGCAAGTTATATATCTTGACTTTTACTCCAGTTACTGAAGTTCTCTTCAAAATGTCTGAGGCCTTCTCTGATTTCTGCATATAGCAATAGCACTTAGACTTATATACCACTTTATAGTGCTTTTACAGCCCTCTCTAAGTGGTTTACAGAGTCAGCCTCTGGCCCCCAACAATCTGGGTCCTCATTTTACCCACCTCAGAAGGATGGAAGGCTGAGTCAACCTTGAGCCTGGTGAGATTCGAACTGCCAAACTGCAGGCAGCTGGCTGTAGCAGGGGTAGCTTGCAGTACTGCATTCTAACCACTGCACCACCGAGGCTCTTATGTTCATATCTAGGATATAAACTGCACATACGCTGACAGTTTATGTACATTTCTGAATAAATGGGATGGTTATCAACAATGGGAAGTATAAAAATGCAAAAAAGGTGAAGCAAAGCTTCTTTTAGTCTTCATTTTGGAGAAGTCTGATTTGTCTGAGGAATGCTTCACCAAATCAGTGCCTGTCCACTTAAGACAGGAACCAAGGGAGGTTTTATGCCACCACCAGACTTAAAGATTAGGAATAGTCAGAGCTATGCTTTATCTTCAGCAAGAGACACGTGGATTACTACGCTAATTCCGTTCAAGATACAACATTTGGAAGCGATGAAAGATCTGAAATTCTCTGCCCTTCCACACCTGCTCATCTACAGGCCCAGATGAGCTATATTACAACTCCCATCATCTCCAGCAAACTTTGCTTTTGATCTGCCTGACAGGAGGTAATTGGGACTGGATTCAGGCCCGCCCAAAAGACTGAACAGATTCCTTTGCTTGACCCCAAGACTGAGATAGCTGGCTTAAGACAAACCCTAGCTTATGTTATAGCAGAATGCAACCACCCATATCAACAGCCCAATTTCTCTTTTTTTTCCAACCCGCTTTTTTTTCTTCAACCTGCTTTCCTTTCTGTCTTTTGTTCACCTAGCTTTTCTTTGTTTACCCATCAAAAACCTGCTGCTTCCCTAAGAAACCTCTGCAGAGAATCAGCTTCACCAAATGGTCAGGTGGAAAGTCAGGGAGGAGACCGTTTGAAAAACAGAAATGAGGTCAGCTAAAATGACTTTTCAATATTATACATGGGTGTGTGTATACACACACACACACACCCTTCTGTAGGTATAAGTTGCTATTGGAAGACAAAAACTGGCAGATGCATACAATAATGCAGAGGCTTGGGTATATACCCAAGTCTCTGCATTACTGTATGCATCTGCCAGTTTTTGTCATCCTACAGCAACTTTCATGGGAAACAGACCGATGACTGATATTATTGCACCTCTGATCAATAAAGAGATGAAAACCTGGAGAGCTTTCTCCCCTCCTTCCTTCTGTACACCCACATACAGACTTTTCAAAGGAATAGTTTCACAATATGGTGCATCTTAAACAGAAAATCAAATCTGGATCCCCCTGGCATTTTGGATTATTACACACAACACTAATAAAATGTCCTGAGGAAATAATTACCCTTTTCAAATACGAAGACTGCTGCTAGAAAATACAATAATTGTTTACCATGAAAGTAAATATTTAAGAAAATTGAAGAGGTTGCAAGCAAGGAATAGAAAATAAAAGATTGACTTAACAGTGCAGAAAAGCTAACTTTCACTTAAAAAGATAACCTCTTGTGTCACCATGCTGCTTTCTATAACTGTACTTAGGTTTTACTTGTCCAATCTGATTACAACTATTAATCTCCTTGGTCTTTTTACAGCAGAGTTGGAAGAAAAACTAAAGCCAAAACCCTGCACACAAACTTTTTAACCTTTTCAATGGATCATAATTGGAGTAAATCATATACATAATCAGGGATTTGACTGTAGACAAAGAGTGAATAAAATAAGAGGCATGAAATCAGGACTTGTGCAAACATTTCACAGTCTGTTCAAAATTGAGGAATGTATTTGGAAAACCATAGAAAAAAACCTTTATCCTGATGTTATCTTACAGTAGCAGGAGACAGGGTTCTAATGAAGTTTAATGATTCATGAGTGATTTCAAGGTCACTATGCAAGTGAGCTATCAGAAAGCTAGGCATATTACATGCTGAATTAACAGAATCTCACTTTTTCTAATGGCAGTGACCCATGTTGTTCCTCTTGGCCTAGAAGGTTTTCAAATGGAGATAAGTAACCCATCTGTATCACTTTACCATTAAAAAGATATTTATGGAGCAGTGCCAGACAATAATATCACATAATCCCTTCCCACATATGCTAAAACAGTAGTAGATATCAATAAAACGCAAGCTCTAATCAAAGGAAGATTATTTTCCTCAGCATCTCAACTGTCAGTCTTCAAAACACAGTAAGATTCTAGCCCTCATGGTCATAAAGACTTATAAATACGCTGATGATGCCTGATAGGAATTCAGAAGCCAGAAAAAATGGTACTGTAATGCTAGCAAGAGCAAAAAAGAAAAAACATTATTTACTTGAAAGGAAGATAAGCCTGAATTTAAAATGACCTCTTCCTAAAAGAAATGCTTAGACTAAATGCCAAAGACAGAAAAACTCATTTCCTGTTTCTGCTATTTTCTCAGCACATCACAGAGAACCTTATTTTAAAGAAAAAAATATTATTTAAGGGTAAAACAAGACCTCTCTTCTTTTTGGAGTAAATATCAAATGTATTATAGCAATCAAAGCAAATGTGATGTTTCTCCATAATTTGTACAAACTAGAGATAGATGGAGTGTAGAATTTTAATCTTTCCCAATAGGGAATGTTACCCTGTTGTACGTCATTTTGTATAAATAATAAAATTTGGTAACTGAGAGCAAACAGATTCAACACCCCAACTGAAAAATGAATGCTTAACTCACTAAGTTCATTATCTTGTCAGCAAACTTACCAAATATAGTTTTTTTTTAAATAAAAATTCCAATTACATTTGATCGAGCATCAAAGAAGTTAAAATAAAAGTGGTCCTCAAAATTATTACCACAATTGGAATTGGAATGTCTACCACTAATGTGGGTTGTTAAGTGCTTCAAATTCAATTTTATGACTTTTTTGCCATGGTTAAATGAATCATGTGGTCAGGGGTGGGATTCAAAAATCCCAGCAATTTAAGCAATCCCAGTTCACTGCCTGGTTGCTGGGTGGGGGTGGCCATGGTGGGTGTGGTCTACTGGAACTTCCGGGAGGGCCATTTTTTGCCTTCCTAAGGGTCCAGGGGCTTCCCCTGGGCCTCTGGGAGGGCGAAAACGGCCTCCCCCAGGCTCTGGAGGCCCAACAGAAGCCAGAAACAGGCCCGTTTCAGATTCTATGTGAAGGGTAAAACTTAAAGATTATTGAAAAGGAAGAAATTTAAAATTGGTTTATTTGGTCAAGGTTAAATGGGGCATTGGTCTTACCTGAGACACTCCTCAGAGGTGAGATAGGATCCAGACAGTGTGGGATGACTCTGGTCTGCTTGCTCTTTAGACTGAGTTCACTAACAGTCCCCAGTTTTCGATGATGTCAAAGCAATACATGTGGTTGTTGATGGCAAATGTCCACAATACCCACACCCAGGACCTCACGCTCTCCAGGATGGGGCTGGATCCTATCTCACCCTCTGAGAAGGAGCATCTCAGGTAAGACTAACATCCCTTCTCCAGAGTGGTGTCGATAGGATCCAGACAGCATGGGACATACCCAAAGCTGATGTCCTACCACTGGGTTGCTGGCTAGTCCTGAGCCTGTGGTGCAGAAAGCACTTTTTGCAAGACCCGTCTTCCAAAGGCAGCTTCTGCTGAGGCAAATGTGTCAAGTCTGTAATGCTTAACAAAGGCGAAGGCAAGGACCAGGACGCCCTCTGCAAATTTCCTCCATCAAAGCCTGAGTGGCACACGCAGCCATCGTGGATGCGCTTCGTGTGGAGTGAGCTGTAATCTGTCTCGGCTTGGCAAGTCCCTGCACTTCATATGCCTTAGCAATGAATCCTCTAATCCATCTGCCGATGGCCGATGGTGTAATCTTCTGTCTTCTGTCCCATCGTAGTTGGTTGAAATGTCACAAACATAGCCTCCATCGACCATGGTAACCTATTGCGGCAGCTCGAGGGATTGGGAGTGGGAGGCACCGTTTTACGGTGGTTCTCCTACCACTCGGGCCGCTCGCAATCGGTGTTGGCAGGGGGGCAGAGGTAGAGCCTGAGGCCCCTCACTTGTGGGGTGCTCCAGGGGTTGGTCCTCTCGCCTCTCCTGTTCAACATCTATATGAAGCGCTCAGTGAGATCATCCGTGGTTTCGGGGTGAGGTATCACCAATATGCGGATGATACCCAGCTTTACATCTCCACCCTGGGCCACATCAGTGATGCCCTCCCCGTGATGTCCCGTTGTTTGGATGCAGTGCGGATCTGGATGGGGAGGAACAGGCTCTGACTCAACCCGGCCAAGACTGAGTGGCTGTACGTACCGGCATCTCAGATTACTCAGGATATACCACCTTTGGTCATGGGGGGAGAGGTGTTGCCCCCCATGGAGAGGGCGCGCAACCTGGGTGTCCTCCTGGATGCACAGCTCAGTTTGGAGGAGCAGGTGGGAGCTGTGTCCAGGGGGGCTTTTGCCCAGGTGCAACTGGTTCGCCAGTTGCGCCCTTACCTGAGCCGAGATGCCCTACGGACAGTCACTCATGCACTCGTCACCTCCTGACTCGACTACTGCAATGCCCTCTACATGGGACTTCCCTTGTGGACCACCCAGAGGTTGCAACTGGTGCAAAATGCGGCCACACGGGTTGTAATGGGGGTGTCCTGATACTCCCATATTACACCCCTCTTGCGCGAGCTGCATTGGTTGCCGGTTGCCTTCCGGGTGAGATTCAAGGTGTTGGTGACAACTTATAAAGTCCTACATGGCTTGGGTCCGGGGTACTTGTGGGACCGTCTCCTGCCGGCATCGCATTCCGATCGCCCAGTATGCTTCCACAGACAGGGCCTCCTTGGGATACCATCGACCAGGCACTGTCAGTTGGCGGTCCTCAGGGGTAGGGCCTTCTCTGTGGAAGCGCCCACCCTTTGGAACCAACTTCCCTTGGGCCTTCATTTGGCCCCTGATCTCCGCTCCTTCCGCCATGTCCCAATGTGTGGCAGACCATCTCCTACGCATGCTCTTTACATGGGGCTCCCCTTGAGGACCACCTGGAGGCTTCAACTTGTCCAGAATGCAGTGGCACAGGTTGTGATGGGAGGATCCCGATACTCCCATGTTACACCCCTCCTGCATGAGCTGCATGGGTTACCGGTTGCCCTCCGGGTGAGATTCAAGGTGCTGGTGTTGACCTATAAAGCCTTTCATGGCATTGGACCGGGGTATTTGCGGGAGGCCCTGGTGCCAATAATGGTTTCCCGATGTCCTGTGCACTCCCACTGGCAGGGCCTCCTCTGAGTGCCATCGACCAGGCAATGTCAGCTGGTGGCCCCAGGAGTAGGGCCTTCTCTGTGGGAGCACCCACCCTATGGAACCAGCTGCCCCTGGGGCTCCGGGTGGCCCCGACCTCCAATCTTTCCGCCGCGGCCTAAAAACATGGCTGTTCCAACTCGCCTACCCGGACTGATGGGGGAGCATTTTTGTAGTTTTAATTCTAATGGTTTATGAGATTTTGGCTTAATAGTTTTTTAATATTTGTATTATTGTTTTTATCATTGTAAGCCGCCCTGAGTCCTCAGGGAGATAGGGCTGCATATAAATCTCATAAATAAAAATAAAAATAAAAATAAAATAAATAAAATAAAATGAGATGGTGCCGGGCAAAAGTCTGGCAAGATCAATTCCTGGGCTCGATGGAAGTAGGAATTGATCTTGGGAATGAAGGCCAGGCCCAACCACAGGACTACTCTGTTGGCTTGGAAAATAGAAGTCCTCCCTGACCGATAGGCCCACCAGCTCCGATATCCTCTTGGCCAATGTTATGGCCATGAGGAAAACCACCTTGTACGTTAGAAAACGTAGGCTGATGGATCTCAAAGGCTCAAAAGGTGCAGTCTTAAGTGCTTGAAGAACCTTGGATAGGTCCCAGGTGGGGTACCTATGCACAACCAGCGGTGGCTCCTCTGAGAAATCTACGTACCACCGGGAGCTGTGGTAGGGACTCAAGGTTCCCGAAAGTCAAGACCACTGAAAGGGCTGCCACCTGTCTATGAATAGTCCCCCTGCAAAAAGTCCAGCCCCGCCTGCAAAAAGTCCAGTATTTGGGCCACAGTCACTGAAATGGGCTGAAATCCCTTCTTCATGCACCACTTGCAGAAGGCCTTCCATGTCGCATCATAAATTCTAGTGGTCAATGGTCTTCTGGCCACCTGAATGTTTCTAATCAGCTGGGAGGAGAAATTGTCCCCGTCAGAATTCTCCGCTCAAGCGCCAGATGGCCAATTGGAGCCACTGAAAAAGCACCCCTTGACCATTGCCAGGGACTTTCACCAAAGAAAGGATGTTATCACCTTTGGTGGAACCTTTACCCTTGTTGGTGAATTGCTCCAACCCGACCTCTGATAGGGGAGCAGAAATCACTGCAGGTCTTTTGCATGCAGCCGAACCCATGGCACAATTGCAGTGCAAGAGATCATCTTTAATTAAATTTTTAAATAAATTTTTAAGTAGGCTAGGGAGGAGGGTGGGAAATGATGTCTGGGGATGGTGGATTGCAGCCCGCTCAGGGGGGTGGGGGCGGTGGGGCCCAGAGTACGGGCTGGGGACCGCAATCCCTAGGGTGGTTGGGATCGGTGGGAGACGACGAGGCATAGGGCCAGATCATGTGTTGGGAGCGCCCTCGCTATCTTCGAAGTGCCTGTGCTCCGACCCTATGACCTCCTCCCTGGGGGCAGGGGAATGGGGACCCCTGGGCTCAAGCTGGTGTATTTTAATGCCAGGTCCGTGGCTAATAAGTCTTCCTCCCGAGGTGATTGAGGAGGAGGCTGCGGACCTGGCTTGCATCACCGAGACCTGGTTGGGCCCAGAGGGAGGAGTCCCTCTGGTTGATTTATGCCCCCAGGTTTCCGGATTTTGCACCGGCACGGGCTCAGGGAGGGGTGGTGGAGTGGCTGTGGTTATTCGGGAGACCCTGATTCCAAGGGAGGTCGCTGTTCCTGAGATAGGGGAAGTGAGACCCTCCTCCTGAGGTGGGGCCTGGTGGTCGGGTGGGTTTGCTGCTGACATACCTTTCCCCAGCTGTGTGGCAGCAACCCTGCCTGGGTTTCTCGGCTCTCGGGGGTGGCGGTGGATCTCCGGGCTTATGGTCCTGGGTGATTTCAATCTGCCTTCCCTTGGGGGCGCGGGTTTGGCCCAGGAATTCATGGACTCCATGGGGACCATGGGCCTGACCCAGTTAATTCAAGGCCCGACTCACGAGGGGGAAACACTCTCGACCTGGTTTTTGTCTCGAACAGTGGCGTAGTGATATAGGGCAGGCAAGTTGTACAACACTGCCCGTCCCATGGTCTGATCACTATCTCCCTGCGGCTGGTCTTCCAACAGGCTGCCCCCACTGCTGGGATGAGGAGCCACTTAGATGGTTCCGCCCCAGACGCCTAATGGACCCTGAAAGGTTCCAGGCGGAACTGGGGTTTTCCCCATTTCCCTTGCCCACAACTCTGCCGAGGACCTGGCGGCTGCTTGGCAGCAGGCTGCTGAGGCTGCCCTCGACAGGGTTGTCCCCATGCGCCCCTCACACGCCGTGGATCCCGGTAGCTCCTTGGTATACTGAGGAGCTCCGGGAGATGAAGCGCCGTCGGAGGGGTTTAGAGAGCAGGTGGAGGGCCACCCGCTCCCAAGCCGATCGAGCCCAGTTAAGACTTACCTGGTAGCTATGGGGGTGGCGAGAAGGTCTTATCTCTCCACCCTCATAGCGTCCGCAGATAACTGCCCAGCCGCCCTGTTTAGGGCCACCCGCTCCCTCTTACATCCGAGGGAGGTGGTGGACCCTCTCCGGGGAAGGGCTGAGGAATTTGGTCAATATCTGTCGGATAAGATCGCGCGGATTCGGGGTGGGTTGTGCTCCACCTTGCAGTGGTCTGAGGATCGTGGTGCAAGTAGTCTGGCTGATGTGATCTGGGCTGAGTTCGACCCTGTTTCCGAGGATGAAGTGGACAGGATTATGCGCGCCTGAGTTCCACCACATGTTTGTTGGACCCGTGCCCTTCCTGGCTGGCTTATGCCGCCAGGGAGGTCACCTGCGGTTGGCTCCGGGCAGTGGTCAACGCTTCATTAAAGGAGGGTGTTTTCCCTCCGCCTTGAAAGAGGTGGTGAGGCCCCTCCTGAAGAAGCCTGCCCTGGACCCGACCGTGTTTTTCCTCTGTCCTCGTCCTATTAGACCTCTCAGCGGCTTTTGATACCATCGACCATGGTATCCTTTGCACCCAGGGGCTGGGAGTGGGGGCACTGTTCTTCGGTGGCTCTCCTCCTACTCTCTGGGCTGTCGCAATCGGTGTTGTCAGGGGGACAGAGGTCGGCCCCGGGCTCTCACTTGTGGGGTCCTCAGGGTCGGTCCTCTCCCCTTTTATTTAATATCTACATGAAACCGCTGGGTGAGATCATTCGTGGTTTTGGGGTGAGGTATCACCAGTATGCTGATGATACCCAGTTATACATCTCCACCCCAAACCAAATCAGTGATGCCCTCTCCGTGATGACTCGCTGTCTGGATGCGTACGGATCTGGATGGACGGAAACATGCTTGGCTCAACCCGCCAAGACTGAGTGGCTGTACATACCGGCATCTCGGTCCAGTCAAGAGTGTCCATCGCTGACCATAGGGGAGTGGTGTTGCCCCTGTGGATAGGGCACGAACCTGGGGTCCTCCTGGACACGCGGCTCCAGTTGGAGGAGCAGGTGGGGGCCGCCAGGGGCCTTTGCCCAGGTCTGGCTGGTTCGCCAGCTTTCCCGTTTCTGGACCGAGATGCCCTGCATACAGTCACTCATTGTTACCTCGCGACTCGACTACTGCAACGCTCTCTATTTAGGACTGCCCTTGCACACCATCCGAGGTTGCAGCTGGTGCAGAATGCTGCCGCAGGTTGTGATGGGAGTTACCCGATTCTCCCATATTACCCCCTCCCGCTGGCTTGCATTGGTTGCCGGTTGCGCTCGGTGAGGTTCAAGGTTTTGGCTTTAACATTCAAAGTCTTACATGACATGGGTCCACAATATTTAAGGGAGCGCCTCCTACCGATATCGGGACCAACCGCCCTGTATGGGCACACAGGCAGGGGCTCCTCGGGTCCTGTCGGCAAGCCAATGTCGGCTGGCGGTCCCCAATGGCGAGCCTATCTGTGGTGGCCCCAACTTATGGAATCAACTGCCTCTGGACCTCTGCCTGGCCCCTGACCTCCGCACCTTCCGCCGCGATTTGAAGACCTGGCTATTTGACCAAGTCAGGCTGTGATTACCTTACCAGGGGCATGGGACAGTTTTAATTTTTAATTCGGTTTTATTGGACCTTATAGTGATTTAATTTCTTTTTAATTATTTATTGTATTTGTATGTTTTAACTGTGAGCCACCTGAGTCTTCAGAGATGGGGTGGCATATAAGTCCAATAAAAAAAATAAAAAATAAAAATAAATCTTGCCCAACAGCTGAGATAGCTGAACAAGCAATGCTACCCTGAGGGATCTCACTTGACTCACCACTCTCTGGATATAGGACCTTCGCTCTGGGGAGAGGGAGACCACCCCTGCTACTGTGTCTATTATTGCCCACAGGTGTAATAAACAGGTGGTTGGCGTAAAGTGGCTTTTCCTGGTGCTGATTGAGAACCTGTAGGCCTGCAGTGCCTGCAGGGTAATCCGTAAGTCCTCCTCTGCTTGTCTGTACGATGACAATTGAATTAGAATGTCATCCGGGTAGCATTGTATACAGACTGGAATGGTCCTGAGATGGACCATCAATGCCATCAGAATTTTGGTGAAGGTTCTGGGTGCTGACACCAGGCCAAATGGGAGGGTTCTGTATTGCAGATGCTTGCCCTTGTAGCAGAACCTCAGGTACCGACAGTGATCTGGCTGAATCAGTATGTGCAGGTAAGCCTCCATGAGATCGATGGATGTCAAATAATCTCCCTCCCTGACACTCTGTAGAATGGATTGTAGAGTGTGCATTTTGAATTTTCGGTATATCAGATAACAATTCAGTCCTTTTAGATTGAGAATTGCTCTCCATCCCACCCCAGCTGTTTGGAATGACGAATAGTATTGAGTAAAATCCATACCCCTCCTGGTCTTCGGGAACTATCTCTATGGCCTGGACAGCCAGTAAATGCTGAATAGCTACATCCATTAGATTTCTCCTGGTTGCATTGTTCGAGATTAGGCAACGGATAAAGAACCTTGGGAGGCTTGGATCAGAATTCTAGTGATAGACTGGACCTTGTCGTGTCTAGTATCCAAGCGACTGTTGTTGTCTGCTCCCATTGATCCGCAAAAAGGCTTAGTCTGCCATCAAAAGAGCCTTGGTATGGTAGTCACTTGGGGCAACGGAAGGAACGGTTGCCTGTCTCTCGAAAGGGCCGCTTGTTTTTGTGTTTGGGGCTTGTTCTTGTCCTGGAACCCTGGGATAACTGAAAGTCCTGCCTCTGACCGAACAACCCTTGAGCTCATTGAAAGTTCGGTCTGTAATAAGAGGAACGAAAGGACTGACGAAAAGATGGTGAAAACCTGCTATCCGGTCTCCATGAAATAGAAGGCAGGATCTTTCATCTGTCCCTGGCTTCTACCAGACTGGTTCCAGGGGGCCACAAACAGCTTGCCACCTTTATATGGAGCCGATGCCAACTTCCATCGTCGCTTGGTGTTGGCCTGCCAATACTTGAGCCACAGGAGGCCTCGAGCTGTCACTACCGATGCAATAGCCCTGGAAGCAAACTTAACAGAATTTAGTGTGGCATCAGCTGTGTACTCTGCCGCTGCGATCACCTTGTTAAAGTCATGATGGATCCTGACATCACTGGTGGGCACCTGCTCCTGCATCCGGCAAAGTCAAATCACAAAAGGCTCTAGTGAAGAAAGACACAGCTGTAGCGGTCTTCACGGCCCATGCAGCAGCCTGGTGTGCCTTATGCAATGCCAGCTTGGATTTTTTTATAATCCGCCTTGAGAACATCATCTGCATCATTAAGGTAATCAAGGATGATGCCAGCGCCAGTTCACCCACTTCAGGGAGTTGTAAGGTGTCTGCCAGAGGCATGGCCACATTGTAAAATTTCTTATCAAAGGAAGTGGCACTTGGATACGTCCCTGGCAAGTACAGTTGTTACAGAAAAGTTTTGGAGATGGAATCACCTCCTCCTCCGTTGATTCGGCAAAAAAGAAGATCACTTGGCTCTGTAATGCCCAGAGCAGGATCTGGCAAAGCAGTGTCCAAATCCAATCTGGTCATGCTTTTGGCCTTAAAAAGTAGTGACTTAAACATGTGAGGCCTAAAAGCCCTTAAAAACTGGCTTGTCTGAGGCCCTACTATCATCTTCTGACAAGTCCTATTCAATCTCACTTTCTTCTATCGAGCTTTCAGACTGACTCTGCTCAGAAGAAACCCTAGAATATTGTACTTCAAACTCTGATGGATCGCTCTGAACTTGATAAGGGATCCATCCCTTGGCTATGTGCCATAGGGGGCCCTTGTAATACAGGTACCTGATGGCGGCCTTGCTGAATGCATGCCACGTAATCCTGTTTAACCACCTCCGAGATCCATCTTTGTACTTCCTGGGGCATGGGCTGGTCCTACTCACTCACTTGGCAGAGCCCCACTGTGGTCAGAGTAAAGGTCGCCTCTGCTGGATGGCCCGTTCTCTTTCTAAACCTTCCTGCTGTCCAGGTGTTATAAATGGCACAGGACTGATGGGTCCCATCTGTAAGGTTACCCTGCTGTGAGAAAGATCTAACTCCTACCTGTCTTCTGGGGCTCAGCCTTGGGATCCTGAACTATACCTATGACTCACTAGTTGAGATAGATCCAAAGGTTGTCCCAGATGAGCAAATGAAGGGTTAGTATCCTCCATTAAAGGACTCAGCTGCTTCAGCCTCTCCTATTCCCTGGTGTTCTTAGCGAACTGCTTCTCTAAGGCCAGCTGAAGCCTGTGCTCGGCCTTCTCCTGAGCCTGAGGTTCTTTTAGTGGCAATAGCCTTGGCCTTGCTCTTGGCAGCTGCCCCCTTGGCTATTTTACCAGGCCTAGAGGAGGTCCCTTTTGACCCCCTTCTGTCTGACTATGAGTGATCCAAGCCTTGAGAGGATGAAAAACTGGCATTAGGATCCACCATCTTGGGCCTACCCTCAAATATCTTCCTATCAGAAAAGTTAACCAAGCACTAAAGAACTAAGCTAACTAACTCCCTAGACAAACTATTCCAACTATAAAGGCACTAGGGTCTGGTCTCACCACTCAATGTCCTTCTGGTATGGCCTCCAACCTTCTGTGCCTTCTCCTCAACCACCTGATGTGCATCTCATGCAGTTGATGCAAAATTGAAACTGCCTTGGACTGCTCTTCTCAACTGGCAGGCCTCCAGGGGGCCGCTGCAAGCACTGCTGCTAATCCACTTGCAAATCTGGGACTAGTGTTGGCAGCGCCATTTCTCCTCGCACTCCAAAGCTGATCTCCAAAAAACAAATGTGTAGCTCTGAACAGGCAGCCAGCCAGGAATCTGTGCTGCTCTTCCGCTCCAGAACTGGCCCCCTGCTGGTTTCATGCCTTGTGCTGAACACCTGATTGTTGGCTTTTTGCAAACTGCGCTATTGCTGCTCCAAGACTGCACTCCCTAAAGGGCAGGCAGTCCAGAGAGCCTCACTTCCTCCTACGGAGCGCGTCAAATGCCACTGTTCTGGGCTACACTCCCTCAAGGAACAGGCTGCCCACCAGGCACTTCCAAAAACAAAACTCCAACCGCGACTTCCTTGTGATCGCTGTAGCTGCCGATTGCCTGGGAAACTCCGCTGAGCTGTGACCTTCAAAATGGCAGATTCCGCCCAATTCCACCTTCAGCAGCATTCCAGGAGTAATCCTGCACAGTGGGATAAAGCCCCAGGGCTCAGCACACTGTGAAACTGCTGCCTGTGGTCTGTCTTCTCTCCTGTCTATTCCTGCCAATTTAAACTGTACTAACTATAAATCCAAAGCTTCCAAAGGAAACTTTGGAAGAGCTTAAGAAAGCACATCTGATTGAAGAGTAAACTGAGTTGAAAACTGGGGACCGTTAGTGGGGAGGAGGCATGTCCTCAGTTTAAACAACTCAGTCTAAAGAGCAAGCAGATCAGAATCATCCCACACTGTCTGGATCCTATCGATACCACTCTGGAGAATAGGTATGTTCTTATCTCTGGTAACCCTTAATTGGTTTTAGTTGATCAGGATTGAACAACGAAGGGCTTTTTAAAAGCAACTTTTTAAAAAGATAAAATACAAAATAACACCAGAAAAGGAGAAAGGGAATCTAAAGGGGGGAAAATCAAAAAGTTAAATAAAAAAAGCATGATAAAAATAAAGATTTTTGCCTCAGTACAGATAAAAATATATAATCAAATAATCTCTTACACGAAGTTAAACATAATCATACCAACCATAACTCTAAATTTAACCATTCTAATCTTAAAATTCTTAGATTTAAAAGACTTTTGTTTATAGGTAAAAGCAGAGATATAGGAAGAATATATCATTTTTGTATTTTAAGAGAAGGCTATAAGTTATTAAAAGTGTTTCTACAAGATGAAAGGGGATGTCATTTTTAAAGATCTTTCTTTACTACATTCTTATTTTTGCTTTCTTTTCTATTTTTTTTTGTTCTTTTCATTTTTTTGTTAGTTTACATTTCTTTACCTTTTTATTTGTAATGTTTTATAAAATTACTTCCAAACACTCAAATCCCCATTACTCCTGTAATCAGAACTGGATGGCTCTGACCACACTCAAATGGAAGTCAGGAATTTATCTCCTTGAAAAGCCCAATTCCTGCATGGACCCAACAAATATTCTCAGAACCCCGGCCACTGGAACAAAAACTAACTGGGAATTATAGTGGTGATGCAATGGTTAAAATGCAGTACTGCAGGTTATTTTTGCTGCCTTCTGGCTGCCTGCAATTTGGCAGTTCGAATCTCACCAGGCTCAAGGTTGACTCAGCCTTCCATCTTTCCGAAGTCGGTAAAAATGAGGATCCAGATTGTTGGGGGCAATATGCTGACTCTGTAAACCGCTTAGAAAAAGCTGTAAAAATGCTATAGCTTGCATTTTTATTTCAACAGTGAAGGTTCAGCTGTGGACTATTAGTGAGGCAACAGCCTTATAGATCAGGACATGATAACTTTGTGCTAAGCCATCCCAAATGATAACACTGTGGCCTTCAGTTAAACTGATGCAAAAGAGAATGTGCATAATAATTTATCATGTAGTTCAATATATAAAGTACCCTAGCCCCACCCGCCTAGAACAAATAGTAAGTGATAAAACCTCTATCAGCTCCTATCTTTCCTATTTATATTGCAATATTGGATGCAACTGCATGAGGGGAAGAAGTTGAATCATGACACCATGAAAAAGGCACATTTATTCATCATATTAAAATATTTGAAAATTATATAGAACATATTAGAATACATAGTTCTGCACACTCATTCTACTGAATTCAGATGATCACAACAGACCAAAGGCCTCTTTCACAAAGCCAAGCTTATTTTTCTGACTACTTAAGAGTTATTTCTGATTTCTGGAAATAAGCCTTCTATTTCTCATAATAATTACAAGGACAAGAATCACACAGAGCTGTCCAAACTCTCAAAAAATTTGTTGTTGTGAGGGAATAACATATTGATATAAAGAGATATTTTGTGTCAAATACACAAAATTAAACAGTTCTGTGTTGAAGGTAACATTTCACAGAAATTATGTTGATTATATAGGAATAATAGTAATATTAAAAAGAATTTGTTCAGGATGACGATGAGAAAGGGAATAAATTAAAATTTACATTATACTTGAAATCCAACTGAGGCCAAAACTTTGCAGAAAATACATCAAATAATAAGCGGACAAAGCCATTTTCCTGTGACTCAAACAATTGACAACATTGTGATTTCTATTCCCTTTATCTTCTTCTATAAACAAAGATAAAGTCTTATACTTCACCCACATACAGCCTCAGTACTCATTAAAAATGGCAGATAAAGGTCACATTCTACTCTTTCGGCACAAGGACCTTCTCTTTCTTTCGTAACTTTCCCTGAGAAATACAGTCTGCAAGCTAAATAAATATTCATAACATGTTGCACCTGAATTTTGATCCTGTTATTGTGGGGGCACTTCAACAGCCATGACTTCAGAGACCAGACACAAGTAGCATTTGTTCAGCGCCACTCTATTTTCAAATGGTCATTGAATGAATGGCCATAACTTGAGAATTACTTGTAATCCTTTTTAAAAGCCTAAATGAAGCCATAATACCATATTTTTCTAACTATAAGACGCACTTTCCCCTTTCCCAAAAGTGGGCAGAAATATCTGTGCGTCATAGAGTGAATGTTGGGGGGGGGGGTTGGTGCGGCAGCAAATGCCGCCACCAGGGAACATTGGACTCTTCACAGCTGATTGGCAGTTGGATCAGCCTCCCAGAATACTTAGGCGGGGGGATTGCTGCCACCATTGATCGCTGCCATCAAATGGCGGCAATTGGCAGCAGCAATCCCCACCGCCTAGAACAGCTGATTGGAGGTATTCCAGGAGGCCGATCCAACCACCAATCAGCTGCTCGGCAGTGAAGGCTCCAGCATTCCCCGGCAATGGCAGCAGCTCAGCTCAGTTGACTGGTAGTGGGCACAACAGAGCGGAGCCCTGACAAGCCATGTGCTGGGGCTGCAATAACGTGCTGAAGCTGACCAGGCTGTTTGCTGCAAGGATGCTAGCTAGAAGAATACCGGATGGATGCTGGGAGGCAGAGGCAGATTTTTTTCTTCTTGTTTTCCTTCCCAAAAGCTAAGTGCATTTCAGTTCAGGAACATCTTATAGTGCAAAAAATACGGTATATACTTTTAAAAATCAACTCCATCATCATTGTTTTCAAGCTTTTAGAACCAGTTGCTTTGCACAGTTGTCTAGTTGGCTCCTTCTTAGAAGCCAAGGGCTTGTTTTCCTGCATATTTGAAACTGTCAACAGGTAATTTTCCCACCCTGTCTCTCCTTCACACTCACAGCCTTCCACAAGCTGCTGCTAAAATGCAGCCATTTTGCTATATTGTTTTGCACTTCTCGTGAGGTACTTTCTTAAATAGCTCAATAAATTTGTAAGACAGGCTTCAAATTAATATTGACTCTAACAGAGTCCAGCTGCTGCAGCTTCACTTGAATGCCAATTACCCTCCCTGTGACACTCCTCATATTGATAATACCAGTCTAACCTCAGGAAGATTAAGTTACTGGATATTACAGATATAGCAAAGCAATAAACAAGTCAAAAAGCACAGAAAAGGGTGTGGAGTCACAGATTTCAGGCATCCCAAAGATAGATACTCACCTTGGCAACTTCAGAAAATATTTGCCCCTGAAGCAAAAATGTCAAAATGGTAGCATCATGATGGCACCCATCCCAAAATCTACTGCCTAAGCAACAATTTCACACTACTTCACAACAGAGCTGCCTCAGGTCTGGTATAGAAAGTGAAGAAAATTGAGGGAGGGGAAGGAAGTATTTAGTGAAAAACTTCTATGGATTTAAACCAATTTGGGACTGCTGTTAGTGCTTTGTCCTCCTAATCACAAACTGATGAACAAACAAAGGTGAAGGAGCAATATTCTTTAAAAAACATATTGGTATATCAGAGAGCTGCTATATGAGAAACTCACACAGATTGTGTCAGTGAAATTGACACCATTTGTCTTTTACTTTTTAAAGCAAGTACTGAGAAACTCCTGGACAAATTACACCAAATGCAAATTGCACCAGCAAGTTGTGCTTCATGCAAATGCACATAAAATCGCAACAGCTGCTGTTAACAGCTTTAGAGAAGTGCTACTTTAGATAGCTGTCTACACACTCACTTAGCATAGATAGAGAGGCTTAAAAATCTTCCATAGAGGATAATTTTTCACTTAGAATGGGTTATAAATAGAGGTGCATCCTGTTTAATAAAAAGTTGCACAGACTGTACAGAAGTGAAAGTTTCAACACAGTTCCAACTTTATTTAAGGCGTTCTGATCCCATAATTCAACCCCAAAGTAGAACCCTTTCTATTTTATAGAATCATTTCCAGAGGTCAAAGCAGCTTGTTTTGAATTAAAACTCAAAATGTTCCATCTAGTAGGTTTGTTTACTATTCCATGGTAAACTACCTATGTAATTTCTATGAAATTACCTATGTAATTTCTGCATCTATATTTAATTATTTATTTTATTGGACTTATAGGCCGCCCTCTCTCCCAAGGGACTCAGGGCAGCTTACAATAAAAACAAGAATACAAATATTAAAATAGAATTAAACTAAACTAAGCCCAATAAAATTTAAAACCCGATTAAAACTAAAAATCGATTTAAAAAACCCACCCCCACCCCATTCAGTCCAGGCTGGCCTGTTGAAACAACCAAGTCTTTAGGTTGCGGCGAAAGGAACGGAGGTTGGGGCCAACCGGAGCTCCAAGGGGAGCCGATTCCACAGGGTGGGTGCTCCCCCAGAGAAGGCCCTATCCTTGGGCGCCGCCAGCCAACAGTGTCTGGTCAACGGCACCCGCAGGAGGCCCTGCCTGTGGGAGCGTACAGGGCGATTGGAGGTCGGCACTGGCAGGAGACACTCCCGCAAGTACCCCGGACCCAAGCCATGAAGGATTTATATGTGATGACTAATACCTTGAATCTCACCCGGAGGGCAACCGGCAGCCAATGCCAGTAGCCAATGCATATAAACTTGTATTTCTAATCTGAAGTCTAGCATAACTTTGAATCACCCTTCATTTATTATATGACTATGACATATCATAGCTTGACAAGCTGCATCAACACAGCTACTCTACTTTGTCAATTATGGCTTATGCCCTAGCTTTAATCTGAATCAATCATGAAGATGATCAGAAAAGCAGTGGTAAAAACAAAACATGATCTAGCACAACGTTTAAATGTAATTAAGATTGAGAACGGCAGATCAACACAGTGATCCCATGAGTCATATTGCTAAGGGTGTAGTCTAAGGACATGCAATTTAGGGGACCACTCTGTTTCATGACTACAATACTCAGTGAAAAATATTTTTTAGGATAATTATAATCACAGTATTACATCAACTGAATTCAGAATGTATGCTTTACTTCTCTAAAGCAGTTTCCTTCTTTCTCCGTACTTCACAATTAAAAAGTTATAACAACTTGGGGAGGAAAAAAACTATGAGAAGAGTTCAATAAAACACTGCCTGTTTCCTATTATTGCTTCTAACAACGTTCTGCTAATTTCATCCACCGGACTTCCACAGAATGAAAAGCCTGCTGCAGAAAGTGGACTTCTTAAATTGCCAAATGATTGTTATCAGCTTGTTATTTTAATAGACCCTGCACTTTAAAATAAGCTTAAACCATCTGCTCCTTCTCTAGTTACAAAAGGCAGAATCAACCTCTAGCCATGTAGAAGAATATACAGAATGCCAATCTCTGTTTACTTTACTCTGCATTTCATGCAACTCTAATTGCCAATGGTCTTTAGAAGCCTCTCGTGTGGCAAAGAACAAACCAGCATCAGACTCCACATTTGCATGGTGCAGGTGGGTTTCTTCTCACCTGATGCAGCCTGTCAAAGGCAGTATTGCAATTGTACATTTTTACAGACATGAAGGAATGTGTGGCTCCTTACACAATCACCCTCAGCAATAAAGGCACAACTACATGTTTGAATTCCCCTGAAAAAAGTGATTTATAGCAAGTTAGTGGTTAAGGCACCAAGTTAGAAACCAGGTGACTGTGAGTTCTAGTCTGGCCTTTAGACATGAAAGCAGCTGGGTCACTTTGGGTTAGTCACTCTCCCTCAGCCCAACTCATGTCATAGGACTGTTGTGGGGAAAACAGGGGGAAGAAGGAGTATTAGTATATCTGCCACCTTAAGTTATTTATAAAACTGATAAAGGAGGGATAAAAATAATAGAATTAATTATAGAAATGTGTATGATATTTCCAAAGGTTTTGCTCTAAAAATCTGTAAGATGCAATGTGCTTTCCAAAGACCCTGTCCTACCCTTCTACATTTGCTTTTGCAGCCATAACTTCAATTTTTAATTAAAATGGCATGCAAAAGTGTGCCACCCACAAATACGCCAACACACATTTTTCATTGTATTCTGGTTAAAAATTTGAGGGTCTGTTTATCCACACTTGGGAGTATATACAGTATTTCCTTACATTGTATGCCTTAGTTGTAAAAATAGGCTTCCCTTGATTGCTTAAAGGAAATACATTTTCATTATATTTTCCAACAATTGTTTTTCAGAAAGCAAGTTTGTAGCAATGGAAATAAAAGATAGACCTGTTTTTTTACATGCAAAATACAAGATCTGGATATTTTTTTCCAGATACATCCACCTTGTTTTTCTTGTCAGTTTTCACTGTACAGATTTCCCTTGCCATATAATCTTCCCACATCCAAGATTCAGAATGCTACAATTCAAACCTAGTTAGGGGAGAGTAGATTAGCGAAGGCCGCATTAAGTTAACTACAACCTTACAATCTACAATGTCTATAACACTTTTGAACTTTTGGGATTTAACTTACTTAAAATATCTTTTTTTTTCACATAGCATCCATAAGATAAATTCTGTGATCTTTTTATTGTGGGATAAATTAACTTCTCTGCATTATAAAGGAGTTGCATCTTCATAAAACTAATTTTCAGCACTGTTGATACTACTACCATTAAAAATATGTGTTAACAACTGTAGCATTTGCCACAAAGAATTTGATAACTAAGTAGTTATAAATAGGGCCCATATGGCAGTGACCAATGCTTAACGATCCCATGCTGTTATCTTTCCATGGAAAGAACTGTCTGCTTCAGATGGATCTAAAGCTACAGTACTTTTTTTTTCTTTCTGTGACAGTCTTCCTGAAATTCTATTAGGGCTATTATACATCTGCTGGGCCCCCTGCTTTTGAACTCTCCTTAAATGGTCATTTTCATCTCAAATATCAGCAGGCGAGGATCAAATCAGAGGTCTGTCACTTTATTTATTTATAAGGACATTTGTAGTCTGGACTGTGAGGCAGATACACCAAACTCATCACAAATGTGTAACAATAGAAGCAGTTTCATTTGGCATTGCATATGATGTGTGTAAAATCCATTTAGGATTAGGCATTTAGGTGTTGAATTAACATTAAAACATGATCAGCAGTACTAGGTGTGGTTAAAATGTAGAAAGTCCTTGATTGTGTTTCAACATCCTTTTAAAAAAAAATCAGTCAGGATGGGAATAGCTACCTAAAACTGTTGTTGCTGTTCCCACTCCCAGGAAGAAATACAAGACTAGATAAAATACAAGTCTGACTCAATAGCTTTTGTGACAATTTAATGATGCTAACAGAGCAATTGTAAAATATTATGTGCATGACAAATATCAGGTTTAAGTTTCAGAACAGCCACAGCCCAATTCTTAATTCCAGAGAGAATTATTTAATATGGCTTATTGCAGGTGTCTGGCCAAAATTCTGATTTGAGAAGAAACTATTCATTTCATGCTGCCATAAAGATAACCTTTATTGTCATTTTTTTGTGTGAATAAAGAGGCTACGTCTGATCATTCAGTTACCAAAGCTGGCTTCAGGATCATAGAACTAGATGGGATCCTGATCATTTAGTTCAACTCATGGTCAGCATCCAAACCCAAACTAAAGTTAAAGACACATGGCTATTTAATTTCTACTTGGACATACATGGTGCATGGAGGCCCACCAACACCTTGGGTAACCGCCTCTTCTGTCAAAGTACTCTCACTGTAAAGAAGTTTTCCTAACCCCCATTAGCCTTCCTCTATCTTAATTCCATCACTCTGCAACAAAAGAGAACCAGACATGACCTTTTACAGAAAAATCTTTCAAATCTTTGAAGAACGCTTTCATATTCCCACACCACTGACTTTTCTCAACACTAAATATACTCAGTTCCTTCCATTTCTCTCCATATGACAGTTTCTAGACCCTAATCAACTGCTCAAATTCTGACCCCAAATTGCCCCCTCTATTGGCGTTCACCTCACAGAACAAGTCAGTCTTGAGGCTTTGTTTTTAATATCACTTTTAATGCATATAGAATGCAACAAGAATAGGAATAAATTGTATAATGAAATCCATTTCAGTGGTGGGCTAGTACTCAAGTTTATTTCATGGAGATAAAGCAGGCTCCATATGAAAGAGATATTGACATTCTTCAGAAACTTTTTATAACGTGTATGTGATGACCCAGGGTGGGATACAAAATAAACAGTTACAGAAAACAGGTGCAGCCCCTTTTATTCCTTCACTTTGCTTCTAAGCTCCAAATATCCTTGACTGGAGACAAAAAACTCCCACACAAGCAGTTACAAGAAGGAGGAACTGCCGTTTAAATTATAAAGAGTAAAAAACAACACAAACCAGGCAAGATAAGGGCTTGAAGACGTCCACAGATATCAGAACACATGGGAAGGACACCAAATTCAGAGAGGAACAATAAACTACAGATATTTCCACGCTTTGTTTCCAGCACTTGCCCGTACACATGTCCATCCCCTTATCCAGTTGTCACAGCTGCAGCCCATGAAGAGGATCAAGGCCCTCTCCTTCCCCCATAGACCACGTCTCTCCCTTATCCTCTCTATCCTGCATGCCCTAGGATGGAGAGGGGATGGGCCTGGGTCCTCCTCTGTCTGCCCAGCCGGCCTCTGCTCTTCCCCAGCCTCCTCCACAATCTCCAGAGCCACACTTCCACTCCCTGTCAGCTGTTCCTCCTCTCCCTCAGAGTCAGTCCCCACCAGGGGCATGACAATGTATGAGAAACATGTGATTCTGTAGATTTGAATAAATACAATATTACCAGCACTAGACAGTATGGACAAATTACAAATCTGGAAATGGGAAACTGCAGATTCTCCTGAAAAGGATCTAAGGCAGGACTGTCAAACTCCCGGCCCCACACGCTGGCCATGCCCATGTCTGGTTTAGCGAAGGGGGGGAAGTCCCAATATGTCACATGATGCCGCCATAATGACATGAGTTTGACACCCCTGATCTAAGGTCTCCCATCACCCATAGTTATATCAGTTGTGTGTCACTGAGATAATACTTAGCCCAATACTTATACCATACAATGCAAAATCTCTGTTCTCTTAAAATTATGAATCCTTAATGTCAGACATTATCTGACTAGTAACATTGACTTTCCAGAACCTTTCCTATTATCCTGTAATCTTTCCTGTGGAAAGATATTTATCAAACTTATTGTATGCTACAGGAAATGCTACTACAGTTTCTCCTGCTGTAACCAGCAACAGGACTTAATTGATTGCTCAGCATTACCATATTAAGAGTATTATTTGTAGCAACCAATACAGTTAGAAGGGAAGGAAGGAAAACATACAGCATAATCACTTAAAAAAGAAGCATTGGCAGTGATCAACTTTTGAAGAGCAGCCCAATGTCTTTCAAAATATAACATTCTAATTTTAAATACTTCTTTTATATAAACAGTGTCTTGGCAAAAAATGGCAAGTATTAGTTTGATCTTCTAAATTCATTAGATTTATAACCAAATTTCTTCTAGGCACCAGCATGAAAGGTGCTTCTCGGTCCAACTGTTCTTACCACAACAATCCTCTGACAATATTGATTCAAGTCAGCCAACTAGCCTCCATGACTTTGTAAGAAGTTGAACCTGGGTCTCCAGTCCTGAACAGGGACACACACACATGCCATATTTTGTCTGTTCAGCTTGGATCACCATCCCAAGCACCCAGCAAAGAAAATCAATAACTTGTCAAATTCAACTTTTTTGTTTTCATTGGGAAGTGCCTATGCCTACAAGTTGGTGTGAGAGTTCATAAGAACAAAGGGGACAGGGAGGAAATACCACAAATGAAGGCTTATGGTGGATCAGTAAGAAATGTGCTGGGCCTCCAGGGATTTACAATGTGAACTCATTGTTCCAAAACTGACTGAAGAATCTGTGCAAATACACAAGATCTCCCCCTTCACACTCCTGTTTCTGCAAATCAAGCTTACCTTATAATTGCTGGAATTTACCCACGAGGTAGCAAGACCATCAACCATTTTGTCCAGCATGGTCTGATCATGTTCAAGGTCAGCAGATTTCTGTTTATCTGAGAAATAATCTATCAGTTCTTGGCCAACCTGAAGTCGTTTCCCAACATCTTTCTGCAGGACCTGCATCAAGCAGGACTCCATTGTGGGTTCCATAATGTTCTAGAAAGAGGGCGGAAACAAAAATGAAACTAGAGGGCGGCAGGTTTGAAAAGTCCTCTTGTAGATATTATCCTTGAGGTCGTCTCTTTGTTTGAAGAAGGTTACCAAGGTCCTGGATTTCAAAGATGTGATTCTGGGAATGACAACAATGCACCATGTGTGTCTAAAGAACAGCTGGCAGGTTATTAAAAGTTCAATTCAAAAAACTAGTAATAGAAAAATAAAGCAGAAAGCAGACCAGCCAGGGTGTAGGACCAGGTTTGTGGTGCTTTCCAAATCAGCAGTCCATCCTGAAAGAAATTTTAAAGAGGCAAAAGTTAGTGGCAAATATTAAGCAGAAACCTACATTGCACAAAATCCCAAATTAGATATCTGACATTTCCATTCGGAAAGAACGGATTTTTATTGCAGTTCTTTTTCAACCCATCATTATGACAATTAAGGTTCTAAAAGTGGAGAGTAAAAATTTGCATGTTTTTGTAGTACTGAAGTCTGTCTTAACATTAAAACATGAAGTTTTAATGTAATAAGATGCTAAGTATTCAGAAAATGAGTGCACGCACACACACACACATCACCCCATTTTGTTTGGTAACAAAAACATGAATCTAATATCAGGAACCATATTTAAAAAGAGAAGACACTTTGCTACAGGATCTATGCATCCAAACCAGGTAAGTACTATATCAAGGGGGAAAAAGGGAGGAAATGCACAACCAAGATACAGAACAGCAAGGTTTAGGATAGTCTTAAGGAAAATCAATACTGGATGGTGATTTTTAAATACTAAAACAAGCATATTTATAATATGCCTGAACTGATACTGTGGGAGACGTTCCATAATCAGGAATGTCAGAACAGGTCTCCATATATCTTTGCCCTCTTTGGGATTTTCTGAACCCTGCCTGTCTTCCCCACTGAATGTTGTCATGTTCGCAGGATCCTTGCTAGAGATGTGCAGCTATTTGGATGCAATGAAGGGAAGCTTCTTCTCTAGTTACACATTGATTCTATTTGTCAGCAGCTTGTTAAGGAAGGCATGGCTTTCTCAAGGCTTGCTATACTTGCACCTGAAAATATGTGAACTAAAGAGGTGTTAAGGAGAAAGCAAACAGCCTTAGCACACAGCATTGCTCGATTTGATATAAAGTTCTTATTGTTAAATACAGCGCTTGGTTTCTGCCAAACATAATAATATCCAAGTACATTCAAAAGTTACTCATTTGATCTACCTGTCCACAGAACATTCCTTCAGAAGCTTGGAAGACTATTAAATGTTTGTTTGTTTGGTGTGTGTATGAACTTGAAATGACCATGAATTTCTGTTTAGTAAGCAATAGTGTCCACCTTAGCTCTCTTCCATGAATCTCATGTTTACCCAATGTGTGTGTGTGTGTGTGTGTGTGTGTGTGTTCATAAGCACTTATTTTTAGCAAAGGCAAGAGTGGCTTACAAATCCTTGGCTATTTTTCCAGGGCATTTTGGGACTTCCTGAACAATTTTACACTGTGTTCTGAGAATAATTTTTAACCATTCTTAGGAAGATTCAACCACTCAAGATGATATATTTGTAGATCAACAGAACTCCAAAGCATTAGAAATGCTTCTTAAACTTTTCCAGATAGTTATGTATTCATATTTCTTTGTTTTTTTCAGAGAACTTCAGATTTGGAGCAAGGCATTAGAAGGCCTCTAAAATCTAAAATTCTCATAGGGACAAGGGGAACCAAAGTTTGTGAGATTTCTACAGTGAATGGCCTAAAGCAACCTAGATTGTTTAACAAAGCTAGCTTTGATTATTGGATTGAAATGACTATATTAAAGGGGCAATTAATACCAGTGGCCCATTGCATGATGATACTGTGCTTATGAAATAAATTTCCATGTCCTTCATTTACTCAAACTCTCTTTATAAATCAGCATCAATCACATGAAGCTTTGACAATATTCAGTAAGATATTTAAAACTTCAGAAAGGAGAATCTGCATTTACCAAATTGTGCATGTGTATGTATGGTTAAAATCTTATGATATCATAAAATCTTGCAAGACTTCAGCTTTCAAACATGAAATCACAAGAGAAATGAACTTTCAGAAAGAGAACACTGAAATCTTGTGAGCTGCTGGAGTGAGAATTCTGAAATCTCAACATGTCCATTATTGTCCTTTGTATTTTGGTACCCAATACATGAGACAAAATTTTGTCATGAATTCTCCTACTGAAAAAGCTGCTGGATCTACCATATTCATATGTAGAATAGATTCAATATAAATTTGCTAATATAAAAGCTGGATTAATCACATCGATGTTGGAATATTCTAACTGCTCAATTTTATATGTGTCCAGTCAAAAGTAAACCTAATTTCAAACTTATCTGGGAGCCAGCCACCTTGAATAAATTGATAGTATAGGTTAGTTCTCGACTTATGATAACTTACCATCATAATTGAGCCCAACTTTTCATTGCTAAGTGTGGTAGTTAGTTGTGTTTTTCCTCATTTTACAAAATTTTAAGCAAATCCCTGCACTTAAGTGATGATCCATTCATGTGATCATTAAGCAAATCTGGCTTCCACATTGACTTTGCTTAATGGAAGCCACTGGGAAGGTTATAAATGGTGATGACATGACCCTGGGATCATATATGCCATAAATACATATCAGTTACCAAGCGTCTGAATTTTGATCGTGTGGCCATGGGGAATGGTGCAATGGTTATAACTCTGAAAATTGGTCGTAAGTCACTTTTTTCAGGTGTAACTCCAGGTGTAACTCTAAATGGTCACTAAATGAATGGTTGTAAATTGAGGACTACCTATATAAATTGCAAATATCAGGTATCATGATACCTACTGGCAAAGTTCTCTAATCTCAGATACCTGGCATCCTCAGGATTTCTTTCCGAAGGCAATCAGACTCCTAAGCTGACACACTCCTATTTCTAATGCAACTGAAGCCATGAAATTAAATACCATGGATTATCATAATTCAAATAGAAAAAGTTGGATTAAACTGTTAGTACTCAGACTTGTTATGACTACTAATTTAATGACTTCTCTGAGATAACACCAAATAAATGCAGGGACACTTTGCTCTATTACCCAGGTTATTATAAGAAGCGCAACCATAGATGCAATCCACATGCTCATTTGAAAGAAATTTACATTGCAATGGTTGGTATGTAGTTTGCAGAAACCTGAGTTGACAAAATATGCATTCTTAATCTCTTAACCTGTTTCACCAGCTACGGGAAGACAAAAATACAACCATGCAAGAGGTTAACAACAAGATTGCTTAGAGTAATTGTGATTAGCTAAAGGATTGCTTATAAAAACTGGATTCTTGTTTCTACCACTACCACACAACACGGTACACTAGCAAAAAATGATGTGATCAAGCAAGAATAGGGACCCCCAACTGAGAAACCATGGAAGAAATATTTCCTTAAAACCATCTGAAGCACCTTTCAGGCATCCGGTATTACCAGACTCCTACATCCAACAGGTTTGGATATGCTTGTTTTGGCTGCTTGTTAAGATTAATTTTAGAATGAGTAAGTAAATAAATAATAACTCCCTCACTTTACCATGTTAAATAGTGACTTTAGGAATGAATTGGATTACACAACCTGAATTTTCAGCAAGATAAGTGGCACCACTGCTAACATGCAAACTATCAGGGGTGGGTAGTATACTTCTAGGCCCAAGTTTATGGCTCAACAAATATTTCTTACCAATACTAGTAAGCAGTAATTCATGTTTCACTGGGCACTGAAGCAATTCAGAATTTTGCTTCTGTTCCATTTAGAATTATTTGAGTTCATATAAATGAGTATATTCAGACTAAGCAGGACTTGTGTTGGCTAAAGGCTGGATAGCTAACTTTACTGTTTGCAATCTCATTTTCTTCTTCATCACCATCACCTTCATCACAGCATCATCATCATCATGAATGCCTTTCACTCAGCAATGTAAGGCTGCATAGTTAGCACTTCCTCTTTCCATTACAACGCCATGAGATAGATGATCTGGTGACCTTCCACGATTGAGACCGGCCCTGAATATAGACCTCTTCAGCACCAATCCCAACTCCTTAACCACATGAAATACATACATAGAGAATTAACGCAAGTTTTACTTTGTCCTTTTCCTACAATCCAAGCCCCGAAGCACTATTTGTAAGCAGAACTTCACACAGACCCAAGGAAAGGACACACTGCAGGTTCATGGCAACAGGGCCAGTGCTCCTGTATCACTTTACCAGCAGCTGCAGCCTCGCTCTTCCCTGCCCCCTTAAAACAAAATGAATTTCCCTCATGTGTGCGCTCTTACTTTATTAAGTCTGACAGATACACAATCTCCTCCTGTCCTCCGGCCATGCTCCACAGTCCTTCAACCTTGCAACCATGACTTGGAATAGAGGGAAACTCCTGTCTGCCTGCAGAGAAGAGTCTCTTTGCCCTTAAAGTACTCAAGTCCCAGCAAGTCTCTTTTCATTTGACAAAAAGAGGGCAGATCTAATAATAATAATAATAATGTGACATGCCTCTGCTTCTGCAAAAAAAAAGAAAGAAAGTAGGGCATGCTTGAAGGAAAATGGGTCAAGTTCAGCACTAAAGTGTGTGAACGGAGTAAAGGTTTTTTAAAAAGCCTTGATACGTAAACAAGCAGAGCAAGACCTAAAGGCATCATGCCATCCAAAACATTAGAAGTGTAGTCTTTATCAAATCAAAGGAGATTTCTGCAGATCTGTCTCTTCTTTCCCTTATCGATGTAGGAGGAAAGCCCCCTTCATCTGCAGGGCAAAGAATCAAAGACTTAAGCTGCCATGAGCTGCAGCTCACTTATCAGATCTCCTCTTTTTTTCCAGGTCATCATTCCTACAATCCTCTTCTTTTATGAAAAGCAGCCAGAGCCCATAAAGTAAACCAATTCCTCCAAAACAATTCCTCTCGCAGAAGAGCTGCCTGTTACGCTGCTGTATTCCGTTACTGCCTGCTTTTCCATCATTTTAACAGAAACATTTATTTTAAACGAATAAATATCATGAGGAATGCTCAGCCAACTGTCTCAGACGTCGGACAAGAAACTGCACAGCAATGAGAAAAAAAGAAAAGGAAAGGGGGAAAAAAAATCCCACAGTTTTTAATTAATGAGTTGTAGGACATTGCAAGTGTAATCAAAAATATCAAAAGGACCTTGTCTTTTGCCTACTTTTGTTTTATTTGGTCCTATGCTGGGATAATTTCATTTGGCTGCTCCTGTACATTTTTGCTCTCTTCTAAAAAAGGATTATCTTCCCTCTCCTATGTTTTTTTTCAAAACAAGAATGGAGTCAATCAGTGGTTCTTTCTCCCTTTTATTTCTTCAGCAACATTTAACAATGCCACTGATTTTTGTTTTTGTTTACCTCTGCCCTTGTTTAGTAAATTCAGACTTCCCCCTCCCTAACTTTTTTTGCATCGGAGGTGTAAATCAGACTGCAAACCCTAGAGCCAAACTTAAGACTTATCTATGAATCTATTTTTTATTTATTTTTTTTTGTTTTTATTCATATTTATATGCCGCCCTTCTCCGGAGACTCAGGGCGGCTTACAGTTTTTGGGATACAACCCAATGCGCTCAGCAATAGCCTTCCTTCCATTGTATATGCCTGCTTATTACTAAGCGGCATTTTTTACAAAGTCAAGCTTATCTATGCTATGAATGGGGTTCTACTCACAGGACGGCTTCCAGGAAAACAGGAGGGAATGTATTAAGAACTATCCTGAACAACAGGACAAGGGTTCCTGGAGGCTGCAAAAGGAAGAGGAAATTAGAAAATAAGCAGGGTTTTAAGATTGGAAGAAGAAGAAATGTTACTAACTTGCACTATAGTGATTACACTACACTGATAACTGACAATGCAAAGGATTTGGAAGATCTAAAAGCCAAGAAAGACAGTGACCATTGGATTAAAATTAAATATAAAGGAGACCAAATAAATTACAACAAGTAGAAGCAGCAGTGGAATTTGACAATGAGGATACTAGGAGCTGTGCTGGCGCAGGGGTTGGAATGCAGTATTGCAGGCTAATTCAGCTCACTGCCAGGAGTTCGATTCTAACCAACTCAAGGTTGACTCAGCCATTCATCCATCCTTCCAAGGTCCATAAAATGAGGACCCAGATTATTGTGGGCAATATGCTCGCTTTGTAAATCACAGAGAGAGAGCTGTAAAGTACTAGGAAACAGTATATAAGCCTAAGAGCTACTGTAAGTGGTGGATAGCTTCTGCTTTTTAGGATGAACCGTCAAACAGTAAAGGAACACGCAGTCCAGAAAAATTCTGAAAAGTAGCTCCTGGTAGAGCAGCCATTAAAATGGAAAGGTCGTTCAATCGCTGTGATGTGTTTATATCTACGAAGATAAGAATCATGCAAACCCATGATAGTCCTTGTGACACTATGAAAGCAAAAGTTTGATTTTAAGGAAGCAGGATAGGAAGAGTATTGATGCATTTGAAGTATGGTGCTGGAGAGAACTCCACAGAATCCAATGGGCAGTCAAGTAAACAAACCAAATGAGTCACTGAACAAACTGACCCTAATTCAACAAATTATTCTACTTTGTACTCAAAGACTTCCTTCCAGAAGCCACATTCCCTTCGTTAACCTTCCTTTCTTAAACAAAGAATATTCCATTACAAAATATTATGCTCACATTCTTTCCTAAACAATACAATACCCACTCCACTCACATACCAAAAGGGTTTGCTTCATTCAGATCCAAAAAGGATTGTGCTATGGTATTTGCATGTCAGCTAGATACAAGAGTAGGTCAATTAAAAACTTGTTTTTAAGATCTCTAAGAAAAGGAAGTGTAATCAAATGTTTCCTAAATAGAGATGTACATCAGAAAGAGAGAGGCTGCGTCTTGAGAAAAAGCAACTTTTTAACTTAAAATAATCGTAGTTTAAAATGCAGTCGTTTAAAAATAATTTACTCTGACGTATTTTATATGGACTGCTTGTAATAAAACTACAAATCGCACACAAATAAAGAGACCGTACCTTGAGAAAATAAGCAGCATCTGTTGCTTTATACAGTGTCCTTCACTGTATAAATTCATATACCCTTTCTTTTCTTATTTCCTCTAATATACCAATCCACCTAACTGCAGGTAGTCTTCAACTTACAACTGGTCGCTTAGCAACTGTTCAAAGTTATGACAATCTCCCCAATGACCCAGTTTCAAGCAGTTCCAGCATGGCCCCTCCCAGGTCACATGACAGCATTTTAGCTCTCAGCAACCAGCCCACATTTACTGCCATTTGCAAATGTGACCCCCGCAATCATATGACCACAATTTACAGCAGTTTGTCAGAAACAGGTATTTATCTCTAGTTTCTGGCAAAAAGCACCCAACAGCTAACAATGGATTCACTTAATTACTTCATTTGCTTAACCATAAAGTCAAGTCCGGTCACCTGGTGCCTCACTGTACGACCATCACAACTTACAACCTTAATTGTCAGGCTCAATTACAGTTGTAACTCAAGTATTACCTGTAAATGTTTCTTGATCTAATGAAGTCAAATAGCTAAAGCATATACAGTAAATTACTAATAAACCTGCTGATCTTTCACAAAGCCACACCTGCTTTTGTTGGAGCAGACGGACAGGCAGGTCTTCTGGGAGTGGTCCTTCAAGCTTGCAGATTTAAACAGGCAAGGAAGATTTGTGCCGCAAGAATACAAATGGGTGTTGGTAAATTTACCATGAATGCCCTTTCTATCTATGCTGCGAAAGAGTCCAGGATGGGTAGACTCCTTCTTATGACATCATTAAGCTGGGTCTGTTTTGAGCATATAAAAGCCAGCCCCCTGGGAGTAGCCCCAGCTTTGGCGAAGATACGTGACAGACCAATAAGTGTCTCTGAAAGCCAACAATCAAGGATAACCTATTTCTTACCCTGTCCGGACGAAACAAGGGAGGGGCTGGGCTCTCTCGCAGCATAGACAGAAAGAGTCACAGTAAATTTACCAACGCCCATTCTCCTCCATGCTGCAGCGAGAGCCCAGGATGGGACATACCAAAGCTTGCATGTCCGTGGGCGGGTCCTCATCCAGCCAATCACTCCGACTGTGGAACCACTCGTTGAAGCACCAGTCTGCCGAAGGCTGCCATTGCCGAGGCGAAGGCATCAAGACGATAGTGTCTGACGAAAGGAGACAGGGATGTCCACGTGGCCACTCTGCAAATCTCTTCCAAGGATGCCTGGATAGCCCAGGCTGCTGAAGTGGCCGTACTTCTGGTCGAGTGCGCTGTGACCCCTTGGGGAACTGGAAGAGCTGCTACTTGGTAGGCCTGTGCAATACATTTTCTGACCCACCTGCTAATAGTTGGGGAAGAGGCCTTGTTCCCCAAGTGAGAAGGGGAAAAGGAAACAAACACGGCTTCTGTCTTCCGAAAGGAGGAAGTGCACGTAAATTCTAAGGGCCCTTCTGACATCTAGCGAGTGCCACTTGCGCTCAAAATCATGGTGTGGAAGGGGACAGAAGTCCAGTAACACAATGTCTTGGGACCGGTGGAACCAGGTGTCAACCTTTGGAATAAATGAGGGGTCCAAACGAAGGACAACCCTATCATCATGAAAGGAGCAGAGATTCTGCCTGATGGAAAGAGCAGCGAGCTCTGGGACCCATCAGGCCGAGATGATAGAAATGAGGAACACTACCTTTAGGGTTAGAAACTGGAGAGATACTGTCCTAAGGGACTCAAAGGGGGATTTCGTGAGGGCGTTAAGAACCAGATGAAGGTCCCAGGAAGGATACCTGTGAACCACAGGTGGGCAAAGGTTGGAAGCTCCTGTTAAAAATATTTTGACCAAAGGGTGATGGGACAAGGAGGGAAATGAACCCCATGAAAGAACTGAGGAGAGAGCAGCTACTTGGTGACGTAAGGTATTGGGGGCCAAACCCTTCTCCAAGCCATCTTGAAGGAATCTAAGAACCTCTGCCAACTGAGCTGAGGTAGGGGAGAGGCCCTCCTTGAGGCACCATTGTGAGAAAGCCCTCCAGGTGGCATCATAGATGCGCCTTGTGGAAGGTTTGCGAGACGCCAGGATGGTGAGTATAACTTTCTCTGGAAGATGAGCCTCCGTTAGCCACTGCTGCTCAAGTGCCACACGGTCAGCTTGAGCCACTGGGGCTCCGGATGTATCAGGGCCCCTTGGTGCAGGGAGATTAGATGGTCCAGGATTCTCCAAGGGGAATCCACAGACAGGTTGACCAGGTTCACAAACTGGGGCCTCCGGGGCCAATAGGGGGCCAGGAGAATTAGCTCCACTCATTCCTCCAACAGCTTCCGTATGACTGCCGGAATGATAGGAAGCGGTGGAAAGGCGTAGAGGAGACCCATGGGCCATCTGCACCAAAGAGCGTTGGTCCCCTCTACTCCCTGGCAAGGAAACCTGGTGAAAAATCTGTTCACTTGGGCGTTTTGAGGAGTGGAGAAGAGATCCATCTCTGGAGTGCCAAATCTGCGGGATAGGTTCCTGAAAAGAGACGGGGAAATGGACCATTCTGCCTGGTCTACTACACTTCTGCTCAGCCAGTCTGCTTGGGAGTTTTCAACTCCGGAGATGTGATCCGCTGAGATCGACCACAAGTACTTTTCTGCCCATAAGCCCAAGCGTTCTGCCTCCCTCATGAGCGCTCTGGATCTCGTCCCCCCCGCCTGTTGACGTGGGCCTTTGCGGCCATATTGTCTGTCAACACTAGAACATGGGAGCTGGTCAGAGGCTCTGAAGTGTTTTAGAGTCAGGAAGATGGCTCTCAGCTCTAGCCAATTTATGGGCTGGGTTCTGTCTATCCTGGACCAGACTCCTTGAGCTATCTGACCCTCCATATGGGAGCCCCAACCCAGGAGACTGGCATCTGTGGTGATTACTAGCCTATCTGGTTCCTTGAACTGGAGTCCCTTCCAGAGGGCCAGGGAGAGCCACCAATTGAGGGATCGCCGGGCTTGTGGAGAGAGCAGGACCTTGATGGATGAGTGGCTGGTTCCTGCTCATTGGAAGGGGAGCAGGAACCATTGGAGCAATTGGGAGTGAAGTCGTGCCCACAAAACAATGCCGATACACGAGACCATCTTCCCCAGGAGCTTGGACAGCAGTGACAGGGGAACAGTCTGGTGTTGTTGAATCTGACTGATGATCTCTGCAAGGCTTTGTCCACGAGCCGGAGACAGGAAAACTTGGCACAAGGTTGTATCAATGACTGCTCCCAGGTGCAGCAATTTGGTTGTGGGAGAAAATGGCTCTTCTTGGTGTTGATGGAGAACCCGTGGCTTTGGAGGCAGGCCAAGGTAATTTGTAGGTCCCGGTGGGCTGATTGGACGGAGGAAGATAGAATCAATATGTCGTCCAAGTAGCATTGGATCCTCACTGGAACAGAACCAATGCTGCTAGAATCTTCGTGAAGACCCTGGGAGCTGATGAAAGGCTGAAGGGAAGTGCTCGATACTGGTAGTGAGTATTCTGATAACAGAAACAGTGAAACTGGAAGTGACGAGGCCAGATGGGAATATGGAGGTAAGCCTCCGTGAGATCAATGGAGAAGAGGTCGCCCTCCCGAACGCTCTCTAAAATAGAATGCAATGTCTGTATTTTAAATCGCCTGTAATTTAACAAATTGGTTGAGAAATTTTAGATCAAAAATGGCTCGCCACCCCCACCCCACCCCGATGCTTTGGGAACAACAAAAAGGCAAGAGTAAAACACACATCCCTGTTGTGAGATTGGAACTGGTTGAATAGCCCTGATGTCTAGGAGATGTTGAATGGCCGAATTCATAAGGGCTTCCTTTGAAGCATCCCTTGAAGTGGGACGAATTAAAAAAAATTCTGGGGGTGACGATAAAAAGAGCGTTGGTGGTGCAGGCTGTTAAATGCCTAGCACTTAATTCTAGCTCCCTGCAATTACTGCAGGCTCGAATCCCACCAGGCTCAAGGTTGACTCAGCCTTCCATTCTCTCAGGGTAGGTAAATTGAGGACCCAAGATTGTTGGGGGCAATAAGCTGACTTTGTAAAAATGCCGCTTAGAAATAAGCAGGCATATACAATAGAATGAAGGCTATTGCTGAGCGCATTGGGTTGCGCTCCAAAAAAATTGTAAGCCGCCCTGAGTCTCCGGAGAAGGGCAGCATATAAATATGAATTTTAAAAAAATTCCAATTGCAATCCTGATCTAACAGTGTTGAGCACCCAGCATTCGTCATTGACTCCTCCCATTTGGAGGCAAAGAAGGCTAAATGACCTCCGATGGGTGGGGAGAACGAGGAATTATTTAGAGCGACGGAAGGCACGACTCCCTCCCCCCCAAAAGGGCTGTTTACTAGCAGAAGATTGCTGTCTGCCAGATGGTTCCGCCCATTGGTCCTGATGTTGGGAATATGCCCTCTGTGGACAAGGAAAGCGAGAGGAGGACTCCGACTGAAAGGCAGGTGGGCGATAGGGAGATGGACAATAGTCAGCCTTTTTTGCTGAGGAGGAAAGAATTTTCCATTTATCTCTGGTCTCGACGAGATAAGGCTCTAGAGACTCGCCAAAAAGCTTGTTGCCTGCGCATGGGGCAGAGGCCAGCTTCCATTTGCGTTGTGCCTGCCAATTTCAGAGCCACAGAAGCCTTCTGGTCGCCACAGAACATGCCATTGTCCTTGAAGCAAATTTGGCGGAATTGAGAGTGGCAGCTGTAGTGAATTCCACCACTGCTATAATTTTGTTAAGGTCTTGATGAGACCGAAGTTGGAGGCAGGCAATTGATCCTGCAGCTGATGCAGCCATTGTAAGGATGCCCTGGTGAAAAAGGATGCAGCGGTCGAAGCCCAAACAGCCCACGCAGCTGCTTGGTGGTTGTGTTTGAGGGTCTGTTCGGAACGCTTATCTTCTGCTTTAAGAACATCTTCTGGTTTGGTTGAAGTTCCAGAAGAGGAAAATGATGCCATCACCGGAGTGTCCACCGAGGGCACCACAAAGTCGTTGTCAAGGGCCAAGCTGACATTGTAGAAATGCTTGTCTAATGACGATGGGCAAGGTCCTGCAGAAGGGGAAGCACACTGCTCCTTGACCATGTTAAGGAACAAAATGGGAGAAGGCAACATTTCCATGTGTATTACAGGCTTGGAGAAGAGTAAGTCTCCTTGCCCTGAGTGTTTGACCTGTGGTTCCGGAGCTACTTCCTCAGGTGACAGATTGGCCATGACTAAAGCCTTGCTAAGTAAAGGCTTGAAGAGGGGTAGTTTGATGACCAATGCAGAGGAAGGTGGGTCTGGATTGGGGTCTTCTTCCTCTGAAAGATTGTGATCGCAGATTTCACCCTCTTCCCTCTCTGAACGAGAAGAGCAACTGTGTTTAGATGGGGAGGCACCCTCTTCTCTTTCATCCTCCTCCCATTCTGCCTGAGCAGCATGGACCCTGAGTTCCTGAGGTCTGTGAACATCTCGCTGTAGAGGAGAGGAACCTATGGATTGAGGAGGGAGAAGGGCTTGGACCCTTTCCAAGGGCCGAAGGATCTGCTGAAAACCTTCAGCCAAGCCCCTTCTGATGGCTAAGAAGACCACATCTTGGATGTCTGTGGGCCTGCTGTCAAAGGAAGTGGAAGGCCGAAGGCCAGCTGCAGTGGGAGTGAAAGTGGCTTCAGGCCTGGACAGGGGTGCTTGAACCCTGGAGGGAGGAGGAGGTGCATAAGGCCCCGATGCTGACTGGAAATAAGGCCCAGACCTGCTGAGGTCTGGAGGGTATAGTTCCTCGAATGCCTCAGGAGACCAGGTCGGTGGAGGTCCAAAGGCTCCAAGAACAACCTCCCCTGCCCTGGGGGGACTTCTCTGGGAACCCTGTTGTAGTTGCCCTCTCATTTGTTGAATGGTTTTGTTAAATTGCCTCTCCAGAGCAGCATGTCTGCATTTCTCTCCCCTCAACTCGGCCTGAGTTGTCTTCTTAGGGGCTAGGGCCTTAGCTCTGATTTTAGCAGCCACTTCTCTCTGGGCATTGCATTGCCTGCACCTTTTCTTTTTAGGAGGTTGGAGAGTCTGCTCCACTGGAGGGGAAAGCTCTGCCTGGCCTCTGTCTTGATCCATTTCAAAGTAATTATGCTCAAGCTTTGAAAGATTAACTCCCAATTGTTGAGATGGCAGAAAGGAACAACTAGGCCTGACAAGAAAATGGGCACCGGAACCCTTAAAATGGCCGCTCACCTCGTGGCAGGACTCTCAAAATGGCCGCTCACCTCGTGGCAGAAGAAGCTGATAAGGCTGGCCGCTGCTCTGCAACAGCTCCGAAGTGGGAATTTCACTCTTTAGGCTATTTCGAGCCCCAACAAGCAGAAGTTCGCCACCCATGCGATCAGCTGGCTGGCGCTGCTATCAGTTTGCCAATCTGAACGAATCGCGCAAACCGCGGCTATGGGGAAGGCAGCTAAGGCGCTTCCCTGCTGGCCGCGCAGCACTTGGGAACGCTGATCCCAACTTTGCAGGAGAAACGGGGCCCCGCTTCTCCTGAGTTGCAGCTACCCGGATCCCCAGGAGTTGGGAGAAGCAGAGATAGCTTCTAGAAGGTGGTAAAATAACTAGCTTTCAGAGACACAGCTTGTTTGACTAAGAAGCTGAGTCAAAGCTGGGGCTACTCCCAGGGGGCTGGCTTTTATATGCTCAAAACAGACCCAGCTTAATGACATCATAAGGAGGAGTCTACCCATCCTGGGCTCTCGCTGCAGCATGGAGGAAAAAAGGAAATACCACGAGCAGAGACTCTGGCTTTAACCATAGCTCAATAATATCAAGTAAAAACATGGGTATAAATGAACCATCCTGCATGCTTTATTTTAGAAGTCTGTTACAATTGAAATGTGAAGTTTCTGCATTTTGCCTTGATTTTAGGTAACCACACCTCATCCCTGCTGCCCAATTGTTGTCCCGAGAAACTGCTGTTAAAAATATATTCAACCCAGATTTAATTCATAAACTGCATGCACTTACTGTATATCTAGTGGTGATAGTAGCAGTAGTTGGTTGAATGAGAAAGGCTGTATGATTTAATGCGGCGGTACTCTGCTGGTGGTATATATACCATGGTGGGACTCAGAAGCAATCTTGAAAGGACACGGGGTTAGAAGCTGAATCTTTTACGGGTTCTTTAAAAAAACTATAAGTAATCCATGTACATATTTAAATACCATTCTTGGAAAAAAACCAGGTCTTTTTGTTTCTGGCATTATGGAATCTAGGTTCTTCAACAAGGTGATTGGTGGGTGGGACTTAAAAGTTTCAAAAGGACAAAGTCCCTGATCACCTGGAGAGTTCTTGCTCCAATCAAACACTTTTCGACATCGTAATTCTCAACCTTAACTTTAAGATGTGTTGAACTTCAACTTCCAGAATTCCCTAGCCAATATAGAGAATTCTGAGAACTGAAGTCCACACAGCTTAAAGCTGCAACATAGACACTCACTGTCCTGGATTTGGAGGGGGGGGAACCCTCATGAATAAGCTCCAATGTATTATAAAATGGATGAATTTAGCTTTGGAGCAGGTTTGACATTTGACCTCCACAAATAATAATTTCCAGAGAAGGTAATGGTCTTTTTAAAATGTACAATCTTAAAGAAACACCCCCACTTCCCCCATAATTCTTCTGCAAGCCTTATGCTAATTAATACGAAAAGTCGTCTTCGCTATTGAAAATGCATTTTCATTTTAAATATATAAAATATCATACTTTTTTTTATTGGGAGACATTGTGCCATAATTATTTTGGTAAATTAAAAACAAATAAAATGAACTAAAACCTCACCGTCTGTAAATGTCCTAGGTGCTGCTTTCATAATTTTAGTTTTTTTAAACAGATCAGGAATCTTTTCACAAAGCCTTCTTGCTGAAGGAGATTTGCGGCTTTCCAAACACATCATTCCGGATGACTCTGCATTCCATTTTACAAAGCTACTTTGTTGCCATTTTTCCCTGGGTATTTTTCCATTCAGCTTTATGATCTCGCTACATCATCTTTAGCCAAATTCATACTTTGTGATAAATAGCTGCACATGCAGGAAATTATAAATAATAATTTCTGGCTAATCAGCAAATTATACCATGTAGACATACAGCTTGCTCAAATAATCACAATTAAGCAACAAATTTGGATTACTCTCCCCCCCATGTGTGTGTGTGTGTGTGTGTGTGTGCCTGTGCATACATGTACTTTTCCACTGAGGAAAAAAACCCTCAAGGTTGCAATATCATTAAAACAACAGAGGGAAACAAAAATAAAAATACAGAATGAACCAATATAAAAAGGTAGTCCTTGTTCTGTTAGCACAATTGAGCCCAAGATTTATGCTGCTAAGTGAGACATTTGTTAAGTGAGTTTCAATTCATTTTACGACTTTTCTTGCCAGAGTTGTGAAGTGAATTGCTGCATTTAACTTGTTAAATGAATCTGGCTTCCCCACTGCTTTTCTTATCAGAAGGTCACAAAAGGTGACTACATGACCCCGAGAGACTGCAATCATCATAAAAATGAGTCAGTTGACAAGTGTCTGAATTTTGATCATGTTAACATGGAGATGCTGCAACATTCGTGAGAAAAATGGTCATAAATCACCATTTTGAGTGCCATTGTACCTTCAAACAGTCACTAAAGGACTACCAGCATAAGGTAAAGTATATATTGTATTTATCTGAGCATATTTCTCAACACAGTTAGTACTTTGATGGGTAAATATCAGACTTCAGCTCTTTATTTCCAGAACCTCTGTCTTATCTGTATTTAAGTTTGTTTTCACTCATGAAGTTTGTTAATGGAACTTAAGCAACATTCAAGGATCCTGATTGCTTCCCTGGAGTTATAAGGAAGCATTGCAGCAGTCCATAGATCAGGGGTGTCAAACTCGTGGCATCACAGCGGCATCACATATCGGGACTTTTTCCCCCTTCGCTAAACTGGGTGAGGACGGGGCCAGCACGTGACGCATCTGGCATACAGGCTGCGAGTTTGACACCCCTATTCCAGATGACTGGCTTCCTAGAGATGGGGCATTGGTCTTACCTGAGACACCCTTTCTCATTGGTGGCAAGAGTGTCCAGGCAAGGGTTAACTCTGTCTCCTAGCTGATTGGACTGAGTCTGTCAAAGCTGTTGCCTCTGTTGCCTGTCTTCCCCAGCTTTTGGCGAAGTCAACTTGACAGACCTGACGTGCCTCTGCAAGTGAAACAAGAAACAAGAACATCTATCCCCGCCCCTCCCATGCCCCAGACCAGACATACCCAGGGCGGGGCTGGACTCACTTGTTACCAATGAGAAAGGGTGTCTCAGGGAAGACCAACACCCCTTCTCCATTGTGTAGCTGCGAGAGTCCAGGCAAGGGACATACAAAAACTGGGTTGTCCATGGGAGGGTCTAAGTCTGGCCCTGAGCTCCCTGTTCCGTATGCACTCTGTAGTGCCAAACGCTGCTTCGGTCGATGCAAAGGCATCCAGACGGTAATGCCTGATAAACGGAGAGGGAGACAACCAAGCGGCTGCACGACAGACCTCCTCTACTGAAACATGCGTGGCCCAAGTAGCTGTTGTATCCGCACTCCTAGTGGAATGAGCCGTTGCTATACTAGGTAAAGGCAGTGACCGGCTCTCGTAAGCCCTAGAGATGCACCACCGGATCCACCTACTCATGGTCAATGGAGTGAGTGACCTTACTGCCCAAAGTGGCAGGCTGAAATGACACGAAGAGGAACTCTGTCCTGCAGAAGGTAGAAGTCCTCTTAATGTAATTCCACAGGGCTCTTTGCACATCCAGAGTATGCCAACCTTTCTCCAATGCATGGCCAGGGTTCAGACAGAAGTCCAGAAGAATCAGTTCCTGTACCCTATGGAACCACGAGTTCACCTTAGGGATGAAGCCCAGATCCAACCTCAGGACCACTCTGTTCGGATGAAATATAGAGGTACTCATGAACAGATACAGCAGCCAGCTCTGAGACCCTCCTGGATGATGTTATAGCCACAAGGTATGCCACTTTGACATAAGACGTAAACTGGTAACAACTCAGCAGTTCGAATGGAGCCCTTGTAAGAGACTGTAACACTTCAAGCAGGTCCCACGTGGATACCTGTGAACCACCGGAGGCTGTAGATTAGTGGCTCCCTTGATGAATCTGCCAGAGACTCTAACTTCCTACAAGTCAGGACTGACGACAGGGCCATGACGACGAATGGTATTAGGTGAGAGCCCTCTATCAAGACCTTCTTGAAGAAACTCCAGGATGTGCGTTATAGATGCCGCTGTAGGAATGATATTTGATTTGGAGCACCAAAGACAAATGGCTTTCCAAGTTGCGTCATATATACATTTGGTGGAAGGACTCCTGGAAGCCTGTATTGTCTGGATTACCCTAGGGCAGTGATGGCAAACTTTTTTGTTATGGTGTGCCGAAAGCACACACGCATGCCAGCACCCACAATGCAATGCACTTGTCCCCGTCGAGGGAAGCCTCTGGCATCTCTGGTATTTCCGGAAGGCCCATTTTTTGGCCTCCCAAGGCTGCAGAAGCTTCCCTCAATCCTCTGGGAGGGCAAAAACTGCCTCAAACAGGCCAAAAATCAGCTGGGAGGTGCACACATGCACAGTGCAGGTAAGTTTGGCTGAGGCTCACGTGCCTGCACAAATGGCTTTGCGTGCCACCTGTGGCACACATGCCATAGGTTTGCCATCACAGCCCTAGGGGACAGAACTCCACTCAAGTGCAAGGCGGTTAGTTGCAACCACTGTGGCTCTGGGTGGACCAGGGCTCCCTGGAGGAGGGAGATCTTGTCCTGTGGAATCCTCCAGGGCGGCGCTACTGATAAGTTCACCAGGTCTGCAAACCAAGGACGGCGAGGCCAATAGAGGGCTAGGAGGTGGATCTCCGCCCTCTCCGCCAGAACCTTCTGGATCATGGTCAGCAATAAAGGAAGAGGAGGGAAGGCATACATGAGGCCTGGAGACCATCAACTGCAAAGAGTGTTGGTCCCCTCCGCCTCCGGAGTGACAAACCTGATGAAGAACCTGGGTGGCTGCGCATTGGCTGGAGTGGCAAACAGGTCCATGATGGGCCATCTGAATCTCCCTGTCATCTTGTGGAGCAGAGAAGGGTGTCCACCTGCACATTGTCGAGGCTGGAGATGTGCTCTGCCCAAATGGACAGAAAGTGGTTCTCCACCTAGAGGCCTATGCCTTCGGCTTCCAGCATGAGAAACCTGGAACAGGTAGCCCCTTGTCGGTTTATGTGAGCCTTGGTGGGCACATTGTCTGTCATTATGAGGACATGTGTCCCCTCCACCGTGTGTTGAAACCACCTGAGAGCCAGGTGGACCACCCTCAGCTCCAGCCAATTAATGTTTGGGGTCTTTTCTGTCACCGACCACTGATCTTGTGCCATCTGGGACAGCAAATGTGCACCCCAACCAAAAAGACTGGCATCGGTAGTGATGGTGAGCCTGTTGGACTCTTTGAACAGGTGCCCCTTGTTGGTGGCCACTATCGAAAGGAACGTGTCACAGACTGCAGAACCTGGACCTTGAGCAAGGAGTGGCTCCTGCCGGACCTATAAGGCAGAAGGAACCACTGCAGTGTCCTGGAATGGAGACCTGCCCATGGAGCGATGGAAATACAGCACACCATCTTGCCCAGCAGTTGGGAGAGGCGTGCCAGAGAAGGTCTTTCTCTCTCGATCCGCCCTGCTAATGCCTGCAAGTTCGCCCAATGTTCCTGGGAGAGAAAAACCTTGCATGAGATAGTGTTTATGATTTCCCCCAGATGAAGTAAATGAGGGATGGGTAGAAAATGACTTTTCTTGGTATTTATGGAAAAACCATGGTCCTGTAAGACCCTGATGTGGTCTGTAGGTCTTTCTGGGCTTCAAACC
The DNA here is from genome assembly GCA_009733165.1 of Naja naja. Classification (NCBI taxonomy): domain Eukaryota; kingdom Metazoa; phylum Chordata; class Lepidosauria; order Squamata; family Elapidae; genus Naja; species Naja naja. The sequence goes on along the minus strand of CM019148.1, from coordinate 238,877,119 downwards.
CTGAGAACAACAGAATTAAGATGTCTTCCAGATAGCACTGTAGACGCACTGGGATGGCACATAAATGCGCTGCCAGGGCTGCCACCACTTTAGTAAAACTCTGGGAGTCGACGACAAACTGAATGATGGAGACCGATGCTGGTAGTGACATCCTGAGTAACACAAGCGAAGGAAGCGCCAATGTGATCGACAAATTGGGACATGGAGGTAGGCCTCCGTTAAGTCAATCGATGTGAGGAAGTCGCCCTCTGAACACTCTCCAGAATGGTCTGGAGGGACTGCATCTTGAAACACTGGTAGATGAGGTGTTTGTTAAGCTTCTTCAGGTCCAGAATTGCCCTCCCCACCCCACCCCTGAGGCCTTTGGTATTACAAAGAGCCTGAAATAAAATCCCTGCCCTCGCTGGTTCTCCAGAACCATCTGGATAGCCCAGATATCCAGCAGATGTTGTATGGTGGACTCCATGAATACCTTCCTAGTATTGTCCCTTGAAATGTAATAAAAAATCTCGGGGGTGTGGAGAGGAACTCCAGGAAGAGACCCAACCTCACCATATGTAGAACCCAGGCGTCTGAAGTAACCTCCTCCCACCAACTAGTGAAACTGGCCAGACGACCTCTGATGGGAGGGTTGGAAATGCAGTCAATGCTGGAGACGAAAGGAGCAACTTCCTCCACCTCCAAAGGGCCACTTGCCAGAATACTGATGCCTGCCCTAGCCTGCTCGCTCCTGTTGCTGATCTTGATGCAGAAAGGGAGGCCTCTGAGACCACTGAAACTCTGACCCAGAGTCTGACTGGAAGGATGTTGAAAATATGGATAGGAAAGGTAAAACCTTTCATTTGTCCCTGGATTCCACAAAAAGAGGGTCCAGGGATTCCCCAAATAGCCTTTCCCCTCGAACAGGGGCAGAGGCTAGCTTCCATTTACATCTGCCATCAGCTTGCCAAGCTTAAGACAGAACATACGTCGAGCCATTACTGACAAAGCTATGGCTTTTGTTGCGAACCTAGGCCCGTTGAAGGTGGAGTCAGCTGTGAATTCAGCAGCAGCCACCAATTTATTAATATCCTGATGTGCCCGGACATCTATAACGGGGAGTCGGTCTTGAAGTTGACACAGCCAGTGCAAGGAAGCTCTGGTGAACAAGGAAGCAGCCATGGAAGTTTTCACTGCCCAAGTTGCAGCCTGATGGGCTCTTTGGAGCGACTGCTCGATCCTCTTGTCCTTGGCCTTCAGGACATCCTCTGGGTCAGGTGGTACGGATGACGCTGAGATCAATGCTGCCACTGGGCCATCCACCACAGGCACTTGAAGAATCTTGGTTAGTTCTGGATCCATATTGTAAAATCTGTGGTCATTAGCAGTCAGATTGGGGCCTGACCCTGGTGAGTCCAGTTATTTATGGACCACGTTAAGAAAAAGTTTAGGTGATGGTATCACCTGCGCCCATATGGTCGGTTCAGAAAAAAGAATATCAGATTGAACAGGTGTTTCTTCACCGGGATCCGCTTCTGGACCCAATTTGGCAGTGTGCTTTGCTTTGAATAATGATTTAAACAAGATAGGATGAAACAGCCCAGTAAATGCTGGCTGATCAGGTAATAAGCTTTGTTTTCAGAGAGGTCTGATTCCCTCTGTTCATCTTCTCCGACAAGGGAGGATTGACTATACCCTAAGCGAGCAGGTGAGCAGGACTCCTGGAAGTGAGATATAACCCCAGGCAGGTGTCCCACTTGCTCCTCTGTTGGGATCATGGATATGTCAGAAGCCAAGGAGTAAGGTAATTTAAACTGCTGAATGCCTTCAACTATCTCCTGCTTGATTGCCTTAGTTATGATAGCCTGCATGTTGACTGGTATTTCAACTTCAGGGGAGTCCCTGGGGTGAAGCCCCACTGCTGTGGGGGTGAAAGTTGCCTCCAAGCCAGGTCTAGGCTTGCTGAGAAGTTGCTCCCAAGGCCCGACTGAGAATCGTCTCAGGAATCCCCATAATCTCTGCTATCTGTGGGCAAATCTGAATTGCAGGTTCATCCGTGCCATCCAGGGACCAGGCCTAGGACCGTGGTCTGTTAGCTGGAGTAGGCCCTGCTTCTCCCTGTAGGCCCCACTGTGGCGGGAAATAGCAGCAGGGTGGCAAACAATGCCCTGTTGGAATAATTCACCCCTTCAAGGGCCTTCTGTGCCGGAGCACTTCGCGCCGGATTGGGCTGCTCACAATGGCCTACAGTAAGGCCTGCCTTCAGCTAAGATGAGCCAGGCTCCACCACGCTAGAACCAGAGCGCGTCATGAGATCCCACCTGCACACCAATCCTTCAGCCTTCAGCGCAGGAGCCGATCTGTGCCTGCTGCAAATCACGTGGCTGCAGCTTCCAGCAACTGGGGCCGGTGCTCCCAGTGCTCGATGTTGAAGTGTCTGGGCAGCCAAAGCCTTGCCCGCCGCTTTTGCTCAGGCAGATCAGCTGTGGAGCAGGAATCGCCTTTTCTATCCTGAAAAACCTTTTTCATCTGTAACAATTCCACTTTCTAACAGCAAACTGCGAGAGAAGCAATTCAACACGTCTGTTCCTGGCTGAGGGACTGAGTCGAAAGCTGGGGAAGACCAGCAACAGAGGCAGGACTAAGGAACTTTGACTGACTCAGTCCAATCAGCTATGAGACGGAGTTAAACCTTGCCTGGAGTCGCAGCTACACAATAGAGAAGAACGGAATAAACAATAAGAATAAACTCTATGGAACCCCACAGTCAAAGCCCCCTGAACTGTTAACTTTATGTGAATATTATTTCACATAAATATATATTATATATTATTGGAAATGGCAAGAGTGCCATTGTATTTAGCTTTGTTCGGGTATTTCCCCACGTCTTTATAGTTGTGCTTTTAAAGTTGTAGTGACGTTTCGGCAGAATCTCATCTGCCATCATCAGGCTTGTGTATTGGGTTTGTCTGTGTGTCAGGCTTTGCAGCCGTTTCTGTTTTTATATTTTGTTATACATATACACACACGTATGTACGTACATGCATACATACAGATTATTTCTCAACACAACTGATACTTTGATACACCTCACCTTCTGGACACAATCCAACAATGGAATCACTGCAGAGACCAAAAATATCAATTCTGTAGATGTTTCAGAAGGATATCAGACTGCCCTCTCTTCCATACAGGTTCAGTCAGTGGCTGCTTTGGACCCCTCACAATAATTCATGGAGCAGCATTATATGAATTAGCCAAAGGAAATTGAACCTGTGCTGTTCACTGCCACGTATTTAATTAATTATCAGGTTTGTGAAGCTTCTGGTAATTGATTAACAATGAGTTAATCATTGATTATAAGTCCAATAAAATATAATAAAATAATTGATTAACAATGAGTTAATAATACAACAAAGCTCAAATTGTGCTTAATCTTCATTAAGATTGGCTGAAACTTCCGTGGTTTGATTTGTCTCAAGTAAACATGACTGTAGATTAAGCACAGACTGTTGGATCTGGAAAATGATGAATTGAACAAAATCTGAAAAGGAACCCATATTTTGAAGCTTCTCTCTATCATGCTAGAAAAGGGAAGGAGTATGTGCAAGGCTCATATGACCTTGCTTCTATTATGATAAACCACAGCTTTAGCAGGTGTCTGAATACAATGTGCAATTTTATATTATGAATGGAATTTCAGACAGTATATTTGTTTTAACTAAGCAAACCTTCATAATAAAGGGAATAACTGTTAAAAGTGTAACTGGATTTTTGCAGAATTAGCGATCTAGAGCCAGATAGATTTAATTTAAGAGCCAGTTTGGTGAGCTGCTGAAGATACTAGGATAAAAAAAATGGAAGAGCCAGCTGAGCAACTTTGGGCCAGTTGTTCTCTCTTATGAAGAAGGCACAGTCAACCACTTCCAAAAAATGCTGTCAGGAAAAATATAGAGACTAATCCAAGCAATTGTCAGGCGTCAACCCTGGTACATAAAGACAGAAGTATGTCACAGAAGTGAGTACACCCTCTTACATTTTGTAAGTAAATATTTAAGTATATCTTTTCATATGACAACACTGAAGAAATGACAGTTGGCTACAATGTAGTGAGTATACAGCTTGTATAACAGTGTAAATGTGCTGTCCCCTCAAAATAACACAACACACAGCCATTAATGTGTAAACTGCTAGCAACAAAAGTGAGTACACCCTTAAGTGATAATGTCCAAATGGGGCCCAAAGTGTCAATATTTTGTGTGGCCACCATTATTTTCCAGCACTGCCTTAACCCTCTTGGGCATAGAGTTCACCAGAGCTTCACAGGTTGCCACTGGAGTCCTCTTCCACTCCTCCACAACGACGTCACGGACCTAGTGGATGCCTTGCATAGATCCACCTTCTGTTTCAGGATGCCACACAGATAATCAATAGGGTTTAGGTCTGGAGACATGCTTGGCCAGTCCATTACCTTTACCCTCAGCTTTTTTAGCAAGGCAGTGGTCGCTTTGGAGGTGTGTTTGGGGTTGTTATCATGTTGGAATACTGCCCTGTGGCCCAGTCTCCGAAGGGAGGGAATCATGGTTTGCTTCAGTATGTCACAGTACATGTTGGCATTCATGGTTCCCCCAATGAACTGTTCCCAGTGCTGGCAGCACTCATGCAGCCCCAAACCATGACATTCCCACCACCATGCTTGACTGTAGGCAACACACACTTGTCTTTGTACACCTCACCTGGTTGCCCCCACACACGCTTGACACCATCTGAATCAAATACATTTATCTTGGTCTCATTGGACCACAGGATATGGTTCCAGAAATCCAGGTCCTAAGTCTGCTTGTCTGCAGCAAACCATTTGCCGGCTTTCTTATGTATCATATATATCATTATGTATGTATATTGGGATTTAATACTTTTTAATAATTTTAATTTTTGTATTCTATGTTTTTATAGTTGTGAGCCGCCCTGAGTCCTTCGGGAGAGAAGGCGGCATATAAATCCCATCAAATAAATAAATAAATAAATCTTTAGAAGAGACTTCCTTCTGGGACGACAGTCCTGCAGACCAATTTGATGCAGTGTGTGGCATATGGTCTGAACACTGACAGGATGACCCCCCCACCCCTTCAACCTCTGCAGCAATGCTGGCAGCACTCATACGTCTATTTCACAAAGCCAGCCTGTGGATATGACACTGTGCATTGGCACTCAACTTCTTTGGTCGACCATAGCGAGGCCAGTTCTGAGTGGAACCTCTCCTGTTAAACCGCTGTATTGTCTTGGTCACCGTCCTGCAGTTCAGTTTCAGGGTCTTGCCAATCTTATAGCCGAAGCCATCTTTATGTAGAGCAACAATCTGTTGTTTCAGATCCTCAGAGAGTTTATTGCCATGAGGTGCCATGTTGAACTCCCAGTGACCAGTATGAGTGAGAGTGATAACACCAAATTTAACATACCTGCTCCCCCTTAACACTAACCAGTCACATGACACCAGGGGGGGGAAATGGCTACTTGGGCCCCATTTGGACATTATCACTTAGGGGTGTATCACTTTTGTTGCCAGGGGTTTAGACATTAATGGCTGTGTGTTGCGTTATTTTGAGGGGACAGCACATTTACACTGTTATACAAGCTGTACACCCACTACTTTACATTGTAGCCAAGTGTCATTTCTTCGGTGTTGTCACATGAAAAGATACTTAAATATTTACAAAATGTGAGGGGGTGTACTCACTTTTGTGACATACTGTATATATATGATATGATGCAATACAATACAATACACACACAGGCAGGGAGGGAGGGAAAGAGAGCACTCCCTCTATTAAAAGTACTAATAGTGATTTAATAAATTTGCAATCCATTTCTGAGACAAAACGATCTACAATTTGAATGAGTGTAAAATAATATTACTAATTGGCAAATAAATAAATGTTCATGTTTCAAATAATCACTCAATCCTCCTCCCCACAAAATGTATGGATTAATATTAGTTTTCAATTTGATAAACTGTTCAACCTTGACCTACCTAAGAGCTGTACTAAATAATACAATTGCTTTGGAAGCCTGCAGTGGTAAATTTCCTTTATCACATTTACTGATACAGAAGACAGCTTTTCCAAGTTTGAACTCAACCCTATGCTTCCACACTTCCCTTTTAGCAATCAAATGAAATACTAATGGCAACAGTAAGAACAATGAGCTCAACAAGCAAGCAGCTACTCGTCTTAAAATAAAAAGATAAATTAACCTGTCAGTGGCATTTGCAAGTTGGGGAGGCCCTCCGAGAATTTGGGTAATTATGGGACATTGCTTTTTTTTTTTTTTTTACTATTTTTGGCACCTACACTGCTAGGTGCCAAAATTCCATAATTGAAAGGGAAAAATGGCCTGATAGAACAACATAACAGAAATTATTTTGGCTTATGAGGGGTGTACTGATCCATAGGACCTATTTGAATATTTAAAAATCAGAACCTCAAACTATGTGCCCCAAGTACACAGGACAGTACAAGTGGACAGGATTATGTGGCGGCTGTGCTCCACCACATGTTTGTTGGACCCGTGCCCTTCCTGGATGGTTTATGCCTCCAGGGAGGTCACATGCAGCTGGCTCCGGGCAGTGGTCAACGCTTCGTTAAGGGAGGGGCTGTTCCCTGCTGTCTTGAAAGAGGCGGTGGTGAAGCCCCTCCTGAAGAAGCCTGCCTTGGACCCACCCATGTTGAACAATTTTCGTCCGGTCTCCAACCTTCGCTTCCTAGCGAAGGTTGTTGAGAGTGTGGTGGATTAGCAATTGCCACTTTTCCTGGTGGAAGCAGACTACCTGGATCCTACCAATCGAGCTTCAGGCCCGGGTACAGCACGGAGACAGCATTGGTCGCGCTGATTGATGATCTCTCTAGGGCACGGGACAGGGGTTGTTCCTCTGTCCTGGTCCTGTTAGATCTCTCAGCGGCTTTTGATACCATCGACCATGGTATCCTATTGCGGCGTCTCGGGGGGTTGGGAGTGGGAGGCACTGTTTTGCAGTGGTTCTCCTCCTACCTCTCGGGACGTTCGCAATCAGTGTTGGCAGGGGGGCAGGGGTCGACCCCTAGGCCCCTCACTTGTGGGGTGCCTCAGGGGTCGGTCCTCTCGCCCCTCTTGTTCAACATATATATGAAGCCACTGGGTGAGATCATCCGTGGCTTTGGGGTGAGGTATCATCAGTATGCTGATGATACCCAGTTATACATCTCCACCCCAGGCCACATCAGTGATGCTCTCTCCGTGATGTCCCGTTGCCTGGATGCGGTGCAGATCTGGATGGGCAGGAACATGCTCCGACTCAATCCAGCCAAGACGGAGTGGTTGTGCATACCGGCATCTCGGATGGGATCTGAGGTCCCATCTTTGGTCATGGGGGAGGAGGTGTTGCCCCCCGTGGACAGGGCACGGAATCTGGGGGTCCTCCTGGACCCATGGCTCAAGTTGGAGGAGCAGGTGGGGGCCGTGGCCAGGGGGGCATTTGCCCAGATCCGGCTGGTTCGCCAGTTACGCGCATATTTGGACCGAGATGCCCTGCGCACGATCACTCAGGCACTCGTTATCTCTCGCCTCGACTACTGCAACGCTCTCTACTTAGGACTGCCCTTGCATACCACCCGGAAACTTCAGCTGGTGCAGAATGCGGCTGCACAGGTAGTGATGGGAGCTTCCCGGTACTCCCATATCACACCCCTCCTGCGCGACCTGCATTGGTTGCCGGTTGTTTTCCGGGTGAGATTCAAGGTTCTTGTGATAACATTCAAAGTCCTAGAAGGCATGGGTCCAGGATATTTACGAGAATGACTCCTGCCAGCATCAAATACCAACCGCCCTGTGTGAGCACACAGATGGGGGCTCCTCGGGGTGCCATCGGCGACTCAATGTCGTTTGGCGGTGACCCAGGGGAGGGCCTACTCTGTGGCGGCTCCCACTTTGTGGAATCAGCTTCCGCCGGAGCTCCAGCTGGCCCCCGATCTTTGCTCCTTCCACCACGATCTAAAGACCTGGCTTTTTACGCAGTCCAGGTTGTGCTGACCTCCTGGGGGGTGGCGGGGGTTGATGGGTGTTTTAGTTTCTGGGGTTTTAAACTTGTATGTTTGGCTTGTTTGTTTAGTATGGTTTTAAGTAATTATTTATTTTTGGATTTTAGTTGTGAGCCGCCCCGAGTCCTTTTGGAGAGAGGGCGGCATACAAGTCAAATAAATAAATAAATAAATAAATAAATAAATTAATTACTATTGATTTAACAAAAATAATTTTGGATCCTAAGATCCAAGTAGAACCATATTTTTCCCTATTACATTAGGAGGCAAAGAAAACTTTATTTTCCATTTACTTACATACATACACACACACAAACACACACGTGTATATACATATTGTATATAAAAAGGGGGGGGTCAATATTAATTCATTACCACATGACTTTTGGATACTGCCTGCAAATTTCCTCAACTTGATTAGTGCAGCCAATTCATCCTAGGCGATCAAAATAGACTCTCTCAGTCTTAAATTAGGAAAGAAGCTTAAAAGAAGCTTCCTGTAACTCCTCAAGCTCTCCGTGACAGAAACAGATAATGCCTTCAGCTGACTCTGAAGAAAGAGAGAGAAGTTGATCAGTCACAATTGTACAAAAAGCGCATTCCCTACAGTTTTTGTAAGTTTGTTAAAAGTTTAAAGACCTCAAAGATTCTTCCCTTCAAAATAAAGAATTATTTTATATAATCCTCTGACATCTTCACTGGATAATGGCTGTTTTGTAAGTTGTTCAAGGTTTAAAAAGATGACTTTAAAAGCTGTTCTCATATTTCTCCTCCAAGCATATCCCAAACACCATAAAATCACCAAGCAACCAAGAAGGACTTAGTTACAAGCAAGACAAAAGTAACAGATGAACCTGACTGAACACAGAATGAGAGAGGAAGGCTCCTGAATATACTTTTCAGCACTAAGAGGCAAGGATGAACCTTCATCTTTGAACAGGTGAATATTATGCCCGTACAAATAACTGTATGGAATGTTTTATCGTTTGTGTTTCTTTGAAAATGAAATCTTTTACAACTCTTATCTGTAAGCCTGTTACTCACCCAACTGTTCCATAGTTTTTTCTTATTTTGTTACTCAGTATTCTTCTGATTTTGCTCCTCTTTTTATATTAGGTCCACCCTTTTTATCATTTGAAGGATATGTATGTGGTATGAAGTTATTTAATGCTGCAACATTTTAGTGTAGAAGTTGCAACTTTAGGCAATTCAACTGATATACAAGGACACATCTACTGTGCCTACATTTAAACAGAAACAGTGAAAAACTTCTGAAAGACTTTGTAAATTTAGCAGAATTTAGTTCACTAGTGATCCATCAAGAGCAAAATTCAATGCAATTCATATTCATGCTGCAAACAAGGAGTTAATGCAATGCAGCTTTAACACTGTTATTTTAAGCAAATGCAATGTTGAAATGCCTATTGAACCTGTCCTCCCTTTTAAACAAACTGGATAAGGAAGGAAATTGCAAAGCTTAAAAGCTTTTATCTTGCACTGCAATTAATCTTAATAAAAGGATCGCTTTTTTTAACTCAATAGATTTCTACCACAGAGGACCTCAATTTTAAGGAAGTCCTGCAATCTAATGTTTAAAGTCCAGCTCTGCTTCAGGCACAACAAGGCAAATGTTATTTTATGGAGCCATGCACGTATCAGATGGCTCTAGACAAATCTGGTTTTGCCTATTGTATAGCCTGAGTATGTTTACTCAAAATTCACTGTTGTCAGGAGACTTGCCACCCTGGTACTTCACCTTGAGAGTTCCTTACCTGTAAAGGTGAAAAAATAGCTCCAGATCCCAAAATTAAATTTCATGAAGAATTACCTGCTCTCCCATTTAGCAAATTCCTGTATGTAGCTGTGAGAACTTAAGATACACACATTGATTTGTATCCTACAAACAAGGAGTTTCTCTTTCCCCAAATTTAGCACAACCAAATTGGAAGGACTGTGTTATCTATCACCCATTCCTGCTGTTTACATGGCCAATTTGGTTTTGCACATTCAACTTTCCGCATGATCATAAAAAATGCAATGGAGAGGTTATATTTTATGGCCTAATATCTTTTTCAATTATGTTCAGTTGTAATTAGAATGTCTCTTGCAATTTTTATAATATAATGGGTTGGATTCAAATATTTTTCTATCTCCATTTGCACTAATGGGTACCCTGGCACCAATTTCTCCCTTGTTCCCACAATACTGCCCTTATCTTTCCCCTAGTACAAGAGTAACACAGTAAGTAAGTCAGTATAAGCGTAGTATTTCCCAGGCTCATTCCAAGACAATGCAAAGACAGTCCCAAGATACATAAAAATCTCTTGTGCTCTGCCACGCAGTGACTTGAAAGGGGCTATAAGAGGTGTGATCACACCTTTATTGGGTATTTCAGGCTGATCTGGGTATACTCTGATCTCTAGACAACCTCTTCTGATGTCATTGTGCTCTTCTCTACCTAAACAGCTGAACAAAGCTTCAATCAGAATAGAACTGGAAGGGACCTTGGAAGTCTTCTAATCCAACAGGAAATCCTACCCCATTTCAGACAAGTGACTGTCCAGTCTTTTCTTAAACACCTCCAATGATGAAGCCCCTACAACTTCTGAAGGCAAGCTGTTCCACTGGTTAATTGTCCTCACTGTTAGGAAGTTTCTTCGTTTCAGGTTGCTTCTCTCCTTGATTAGTTTCCATCCATTGTCCCTGTACTGCTTGGCATACCAGATATTGTAACACAATCTGGAAATGTGTCTATGGAGATTCTCAGTCATCCAGGTCATGGTTGTCCCAAAGGTGCTTTTTCAAGAGGCAACTGGACTTGGTGGTTTTTCTTTGAAGACATTTCACTTCTCATCCAAGAAGTTTCTTCAGCTCTGAAGAAGCTTCTTGGATGAGAAGTGAAATGTCTTCAAAGAAAAACCACAAAGTCCAGTTGCCTCTTGAAAAAGCATCTTTTGGACAATCCAGAAATGGGCACTGCTCTTCAGAAGCACTAGAAGATGTTCCCTACCTATTGTTACTAGCCCTTCAATACTAAAGGTAAAGGTTTCCCTTGTCCGGCCATATCTGACTCTAGGGAGTGGTGCTCACTCATCTCTATTTCTTAGTCAAGGGAGCCAGCATTGTCTGAAGACGCTTCTGTGGTCAGGTGGCCAGCATCACTATATGCTGAGGCACACAGAACAGTTACCTTCCCACTAAAGTGGTACTTATTTATCTACTCGCAGTCACATGCTTTCCAACTGCTAGGTGGGCAGGAGCTGGAGCAAGTAATGGAAGCTCACCCTATCATGCAGTGCCTGGGTCTTGAAGGTGGGCGGTCATCTTTTCAGCTGACAAGCTCACTGTCTTTAACCGCTGAGCCATCATGCTCTCTCCCTTCACAATTTGGAGGAACCCTCCCCTCCCCCAAATAGCATGGGGAAACTGTATCCCCGATGCCCCAAACAGAAATGCATTGCCAATAAGCCATGGGCTACTTTATTAACCTCTGCCAAATATATGCTGCTATTTGGAGCAAGGGCTGCTATTAGCAGACTGTCAAGCTTGCACAACCAGACTAGAATGTTCATTACACTACTGTGATTTTTAAGCATGGGGTGAGGGGAGAGCTTCCTTTGCCTTCCTCTCACAACCTTGGCATCTAAATGGCATCCCTCCACCAGCTGCTGGGTCTATGTACAGCACAGTGTGACATATGGATGTTGACATGTTACCACCTTGATCTGGCTGTTCTCCTGACCAAGCAACAAATTTTAATGGCCGATCAGAACTGTAGAGTAATGTTTGACCACTCCAGCTCATTTATATGGTAAGCATTTTCAATTTTCTTTTAATTCAGTCAAGTTTTCCAATCTACTTAGGGTGGTTTCGGATCATGAGATCAGCATTACAGTACTAAGTTTAAATGTCCTTGGCTGTGGCATTCTCCTTGGGCTTGCTTAGCTTTCCTCCATACAATATCTAGTGCTCTTTCTTTCACATCAGTGCCCCATACAATTGTATTTTTGGGAAGACGAGCCAGCAAAGGAAATCCTCAGAAGTGCAGAAACAGCTCCCATTTGCTATCAGATATTTGCTCTGCTCAACAACCAATCACTTTGACCTGATCAGAGAAGATTTATATCAGCATTAGCTATCAAGTACATTTGCACCATTTCTTTGACAAACCAGCTTCTCTCCAGGTTTTCCACCACTCCAATAAAGAGATTCCTAGGACTGTATTAATTCCACATTAATGCTGGGATGAGAAAGGGAAGCAGCATTGTGCAGAGTTGAGGTAATGGGCTTGTGAAATCACAGAACCAACATCAGACAGAGAAATACTGAGGCTGGTATTTGTTGACAACGTATGTGAACATGTCTGTGCATGTGCTTGCTTGCATGCATGCAAAAGAGGCTGGCATTCACAGGGGCAGATAAACAGGAAGGGAAGGGTCTAATTAAAATTGTACTGCTCTGTACCACTACTAAGGACACAACTTCTTTCATTATTCCTGTTTGTTTCTTGCTTATACTTTAATTTGTGATATCACAGAATTGGAGGAAGAAGTGCAGGGTACAAAGCAACCTAGATAAGCTCAGTCAGAAGAACTAAATTTCATTTGACCTCAACACATTTTTGCTAAGTTGCTGTTACTGCAGGAAGTATTCCTGGCTGGCCAGTGACATGGTGAAAGGGAATGGCAGCAAAGCAAGAAGGGAAAACTAATCCATCTTGCCTGTAATGAGTGGCATGCTTCCTGATCAGAACAGCATCATTTGGCAGCCTTCCAGAATAGACATAAGCAGGTTAGGGATCAGAAATAGGGATAACAAAGCATTATGCCAATATTGTTTCCTGCCAATTCAAGTTGTATAGAATTTCAACACAGCAGTAATGTAAAAGCAACCCCACTCTTCTATTCTCCTGAATTATAGTGATAGGAGTGGTTATGGTGCTAGAACAGAAGATCTAGTTAAAGTCTACCTTCAGCTATGCACGGCCACTCATGCCTTCCATTTAAATTATCGCAATGTACCCTATATGAGGCTTGAAGACCACCCAGAAACTTCAATTGGTCCAGAACTCAGCAGTGCACACAATAATGGGACCCCTAGGTTTTCCCATGTATCACCTTTATTGCACGAACTACACTGGTTTTGTCAGTGCAAAAGATCAGATCCACACATGAAGGTCCAATTAAACTGATTTATTGCTGGTCATGCTTTTGCATAGAAATCTTCTCAACTAATGGTCAGCACTTACATGGAGTTAAATAAGGGTCACCAGAATTCAAGGGAGGCTGTGTTTACTTTGCTCATAGCTCTGTAGAGATTCTAAGCTGATTCCTCTTTTAACTCCGCCTCCAGATACTCCTACTCCTACGGGCTTTCAGTTTCTTTCAGAGTGTAATTCAAGGTGCTGGTCATTTTTAAACCCCTACATGACACAGTGTGGGTTATGTATGGGGCTGCCTTTCCTTAAGGATACCTACTTGTCCTGCTATGTTAGATAGGGTGGGCAGGCTCCTTGTCCCTTCCTTAAATATTGACATCCAATGTGAATTGGAAACAATGCTTTTCCAGGACATTCCCTGACCTTTTGAAAAACTCTGCCCCCTAAAGTTTGGAATCCTCCTAGCCTTCTGTAAAGCTTTAAAGACCTGGCTTTTCCCACAAGCAGCAGGATAAGATCGGATAATTGCACATTAGAAGTTTGATTTGGCGCCAGGTCTTTGTTTTTAATATTTTAATCTGTTTGGTTTTTATGCTTTTAATATGATTTTATACGTTGCTTTAACTTTTGACTGGGAGCCGCCCAGAGTTGGTTAGTCTTTGGGCAACTATATAAAGGTTTTAAAAAATAAATACGTAAATAATCCTGATCATACACACCAGCAGTGTACATCTAATCAAATGATATATATCATGTAGTTACTGGCATGGGGAAAAATGATGCAAGGAGTGCTTGTGTGCTATTCTAAGCTTCTTGAGTAAAAGCCAGACCCATCAAACAGAAAAATTCACAGTTTTTGTAGATGCCATCTTTAAAGGAATAGATCTACCACCATGCAAAAGAAGTGCCAACCCACAAATGCTGGGTGTCCAATTTATAAATAATAAATTTGATTGGTTCACAGTATCTGTTTTGGTGCAAGTTTATTGGCCCCACTAGGGAGGCAATAAAGTTGCACCAAAACAGCTACCTGCCAGTGGTGGGATTCAAATATTGTTGCCACCAGTTTGGTGGGCGTGGCTTGGTGGGCACACTTTGCGCACGTGCACACACTTTGCGTGCACACGCGTGCCAAATGCACACTTTGCACAGGCGCAGAGGCATTCTAACTCACCTCCTGAAGCCTGCATGATCACGGTCGCTTCAGCAACTGCCACGTGGCACTCTTCTATGCCACGCAAAGCAGCTGCGCTTCAAATTTAGAGGATAAAAGTGAGTATGGGAGCCCAGGTGGGCGGGTCCAACAGCAGAGCAGTGGAGAGAACTGGTTCGGTCTCCACTGCTCATTGCTGCTACCGGCTCGGCAGAACCAGGCAGAACCGGTTGAATACCACCACTGATACCTGCCTCCCCACCACCACCCCATGTGTCATCTTCTATTAGGGGAAATTACACTTCATATGCTTCCCTGGTCTGCTGAAAAATGAAAAGGCTAAATAAATAACTGCTTCCTCACATCACGACATATCAGGGGTGGGATGCTATCAGTTCGGCCCGGTTCTATAGAACCGGTAGCCCTGAAGAGCAGCAGACAATGAACCAGTTCGGTGTCTGCTTCTCTGTTTGGCCCAGCTGCCCACCCGGGCTCTTGGCTATCCTTTATTTCCTGCTTTTTCAACCTCAGCTGCTTTGCGCGGCACAGCTAAGGTTGAAAAAGTAGGAAAGAAGGATTTTCAAACACTGCGCACCCTCATGCAGTGCTTGTCAGCTGTCCAGGCAGCACAGCTGAGATTTTAGGAAATGGTCTACACGTGCGCACAAAACACACTCTCCAGGGGTGGGATTCTAACTGCTGGAGAACCGGCAAATCGTGCCACTGGCTGGTCCCGCCCACTCACTTCTTACCTGACATGCATGCCATCCAACTTGCCTGCATTTGGTAAGTTGCTATTTTTCCTTTTTTTCCCCAACCATCAGCTGTTCTGCTGTGCCAGGAGATTTAGATTAGCTAGAAAGCAAGAAATCATTGGATTTCTTGCTTTCTAATCTAAAAGCAGAGCTGAGCCAGAAGCTACTATTATTCAGTGCAGACTTAGGTAGCAGATGGCAGAAAGACAGATCACTAAGTGAATCTGTGATTCTGTGAGCAGCTCAATCTGCCTGCCTGCTTTGCCTGATTTTGGATAAAAGTTGCTTTTTTAATAAAAAAATCAATATTTACATACATGGTATGTAGTGAGTTAATTTTGTGAGTTTGCTTGCTAGCAAATTTTATGTGACAGACTCAGGTAGCTGACTGCAGAAAGATAGATCTCTGAATGAATCTGTGATTCTGTGAGCAATTTGCCTGCCTGCTTTGCCTGATTTGGGGTAAAAGTTGCTCTTTTTTTAATAAAAATTTCAATATTTACATAAATATTTATAATATTTACATACAAGCCATGCCCAGCCAGTCACATGACCACCAAGCCATGCCCAGTCAGCAAGCCACACCTACCCAGTCACATGACCTCCAAGCCACACCCACAAATTAGGCCACACCCACAGAACCGGTTGTTAAGAAATTTGAATCCCACCCCTGCGATAAATGCCTTAATAAGTAATAAGTGGACACAGACTCTATTGTTTGTTCTCCACGAATACTACTGCAATCCTAAACAAGTCTAGACAGATTTAAGTGACAATCAACTCAATAGATCTTACATTTCTGTAAACAGGTACAAACCTGCAGCAACTTTTAAAAGCTCAGCATACAGACTATGAAAAAAAAACCTGTTGCCTATGTTGGAAAGTCCCAGACTTTTAAAATTATGTTAATAATTCAGATCTTTTCACAAAAGTGGTGAGGAAAGAGAAATGCAATGAAACTGCCTGTGTAGTTCTACAATTATGTCTAATTAAGACTAGGTACAATATTTTGGAAAAGAATGTGTCTTTTATGGGAAAAAACTGAGTTGATTGATATCTATGGAAAAGCTAGAGCAGATAAGATACTAATCCAGTTGTTATCATGTTCTTGAGTATTAATGTCACAGATTTTAAATTACAGATTTGATGGCTAATTATGTTTCAGTAAATTTTCAAAAACCACTCCTGTACATTGCTTAGAATTGACTGACCGAAGTAATCTACAGATACATATATAAATAAACCATTAGAGCACACCATATATTTCTAGCATTCCATTTCAACCAATTCATTCCCCATGATCATTCTATTTCTTTGTAAAATATTACATTTGCTAAATGAAAGTGGCATAGAGATACCAAAAATAGAGATCACAAATCAATTTAATGTCAAATTATTGAGGTGACATATCAGAAGCATAGCAAAAGGGACAAAAATGCTAAAAACAAGTTCAACATTTAGCTTTTCTTGAATATCAAAAGCAAAAGATAAAAACAATTCTATTTTAAATAAGAAAGGGCATATTATCTTTTTATAAATGTTGCCTTGTTTATGTTAACACAGCTACTTATTATAAATAAGATTACATTTTTCTAGCTTGCATATTCAAAAATAACGGTGCGGTTTCAAATTGCTTCCTCATTTTAATTGTTTTTCCAAATAATCTGGATCACAGTAGCAGGAATGTGAAGATTTGTTTGATTTATAATTGTGCTTTGCCTTGAACTGTCAGGAAAAAACATGGTATAAATCTATTAATTGGAAGCATTTAAAATACATTCCGCACAGCAAGAGAGGTTCAATATATTTTGCTAATGTTGCTAAGAAAAAACATAGTCTTCTGATTTATTACCCAGACAGTCTGGCTCAATAGAACTAGTTAAATAATAGTTTTCTGGAGTATTATTTTGCCAGACCATTTTAATTTCATTAACATTGCAGCATTTCTAACTTCCCAAAATACAATAATGGGAAGCAATCACAAACTATAATTTAAAAAACTGATTAACTGCAATCATTTAGACTGGGGGTGGAGAGCAAGGTATGTGCAGGTGAGCAGAGAATCCTAAACATTGTAGTGGCAATATATATAACAGCCACTGGATTGGGGAAGGCTGGTTTAAGTGAACAATCTTCATTTTACATTTGAAAATGTTTCTTTTATTATCCTGATTGTCTCCTCCAACACTGGAAACTAAAATAGCCTTTCAAATTCAAAGATCCATATCTCAGATTGCTACAGCTCATATAGAAATTCTCTATTCCAAGTGGTAGTCTGGCTGCTCACCACAGCCCCAGAGAAACTTATCCACTACTTACCATATTGCTTCCTATCTGATCGTAATTAAATCTAAAATATTGACTATGTAACGGACCTGGGTAAGTCCATTCTACTACCAACATCACATAAATAACATCGTTTATGCCAGCAAGAAAGTCTTTGCATATTCAGCTACGTACGCACAGAATTCCACATCAACCAGGACCTTAATAATGCAAGGACATGGCTCACGTGAAAAATCAATGCATCTAAAGTTGCATGTATAAAAGTTCTCCTGTTGTAAACATCACTTTAGGGAGTGTCAATGGAGTGCAGGATTGTTCCAAGCTGTTCACTGGATATACCCAATATAATGGTATCATCTTCAGATGGTGCACGCAATCATTCTATGCCATTTCTCCTGCTAATCGCTGGATTCCTGAGGACCATCCAAGCTTTCGAACCAAAAACAAATCCTGCTGAAGCAGGGGGGGAGGGGAAAGTTTATCAAATACCTGTAGAAAAATATCCTAATATTTTCAATAAATTATCAGCTATCTTTACTTTTCTATTGACTATGTACATGCATAGCTATGGGATACTATCAAGGATTTGCATCACATTAGGCTCTTTCCCTAGGAGATTACGGCAAAGACTGAAACCTTTGGCATGCAAAATAAACAAGAGAAGAAGGGAGATTAAGCAAACTTGAGTAAGTAGGAAAGAATTGATCATTGTTCCTAGAGCATGCACTTTTAGTTACAGTAATTTATAAATGATGATGGCAGACGGGGATGGGGGAGTAGGAGCTACAGCCAACTGCAGTTGCCCCATCCATTCTGTAGGAGATGAGAACCTAGTCGGTCCTCCTCTTATAGCACTGAAGGAGAAAAAGGGATTATCTTTTCTGATCCCCTTTATTTCTGGGAACTGTCTCACAATTCCTCTCCCACAGAATGCTTCATTCTAGGGAGCCTGGTCCTCAAAGCAATCCCATGTGACAATGACTTCCACAGGGACCTCACAGAGCATGCCAAACCAAGATTTCGTTAACTGGAAGAATTGACTAATCTACACCAAATGGTTGGATTAGTGTTTGCATGTTGTGCCAGGGCTTAGTGGCTAATCTATAAAGTATCATTTACAGATTACAAGTGTTTGCTTAAACAATATTCTAAACCTGCAATCCCCTAACCGCATATTGTGGCATCTCAGGGCACCACAACAAAATCAAAATATCCCACAATGCTGGGCTATTTGACTACTGAAAATCAGTGAGTTTTCTGTGTGCTGCTGCGCTTGGGAACTGCTAGAGGCACCATAAACAGTCATAATAA
This sequence comes from Naja naja, assembly GCA_009733165.1. Taxonomy (NCBI): domain Eukaryota; kingdom Metazoa; phylum Chordata; class Lepidosauria; order Squamata; family Elapidae; genus Naja; species Naja naja. The sequence continues at coordinate 238,858,405 of CM019148.1, read as the reverse complement.
CATTACAGGTATGACTTCACAGGATGTAGGGTCACAGCAACTTGGGGGTACCCTTAAGAACAAGGCATGAGTATTCAGTGGGCCCATTCTGACATGTGCTGAGAAAGGATACCTTTTCCAGATTGGGAAAAGAAAATGATCCTTCTAAGATGAGAAGATAATGAAACATGTAATCCCAAGCATTGTGTGAAAGTTTAAGCCAATGTAAGTTGACTGAAATACTCTGTCTGCACATGAAGGGGACTTACCAGCAGTAGCCCTGTTCATTTGCTGCCTTATGGCAGTCTGTAACATCACAGACAGGAGCTAGAAATGATACTCCATCCCAGGACCACAGTGATCCAAAGGAATCTGAAAAAAGTAGTTCTAAGGATAAACTTAAATGGTTGCATTTAAATGTTCCGAAACACAGTTCCTGGCATAAGAGATAGCAAGGAAAAAGTATAACAGAATCAGGAATCTTTGGACAATTAAGGATAATAAAGTTGACAATACAGCTACAATGCTGGACCAAAGGAAGGCTGAGAGCCAAAAGAATTGAGGCCTTTGAACTATGGTGCTGGAGAAGACTCCTGTGAGTCCCATGGGCGATCACAGGAGTCTTCTCCAGCACCATAGTCCTAGAGGAGATCAACCCTGACTGCTCTTTAGAAGGCCAGATCCTGAAGATGAAACTCAAATACTTCGGCCACCTAATGAGAAGGAAGGACTCACTGGGGAAGAGCCTAATGCTGGGAGCGATTGAGGGCAAAAGAAGAAGAAGGGGACGACAGAGAATGATGTGGCTGGATGGAGTCACTGAAGCAGTCGGCCTGAGCTTCAATGGACTCCAGGGTATGGTAGAGGACAGTAAGGCCTGGAGGAACATTGTCCATGGGGTTGCGATGGGTTGGACATGACTAACAACAGCTAAATCCTTTTTTTACATTAAATACTTCTTGGGTTATGTAAACCCTATCATTGTTCCTTTCTGGGTTAGAGCATGCTTTCCCCAAAAATCCAAAGTATCAAGAGAGAGTTAACTTGCGGTTAACATTTCTTTCCAGCCTCTGAAAACAAAGAAACATAAAGATGGAGAGTCTAAAGCAGTCACTGCTGCAGGCATTTGATCTTTATGGTATATCTTCACTTTTCATATCTATCCAGTGAATATATTCCCATTGCCTCTGACCATGGATCCTCCACTTGCTCCAATCCTGATCAAGCTGCCATGATTTTAACATTGTTTGGATTCTGAGGTGAGAGAAGTTGTCAAATCCAAAGGAAGTTGGAATGCTACTTTGGATGATCACTTGGTATTTAACAAGCAGATTCAGCTTTCATCAGTTGCCTGCCACCGGATCACTGGCTAAGTCATGGTACTTGAGAATGGTGACAGACTCAGTTACTGCAGTTATGTTGTGCTAATGCAACCAATGTGTTTCATCACTGTTATTTTCCATTATGTAATCAAGCCTCCTTGCCATTTAGGTCTCAAGATGCTCCTCCGTCACAATATCAAGGAAAGCAAGTTATACAGAGTTACTGATTAGTTTCCTGAGAATTTCCCTGTAATTGCACATAACAACTTTGGCTCAACTGGTTCTTTCCCCAAAACATGCATGCTCTAAATCAATGGGACTTTTTATTTATTTTTTGCTAAATCACTTATGGAAACAATATAAAATGTAGATTTTTCCAGACAATCATTAATGAACCTAACCATTGCTGACTTTGAAGACCAACGAATCTCCTTTAAATGATTTCCTTCCCACATCTCAGGTTTTATGGAACAGTTACACAATTTTAATCCCCAAGACTGATTTTTATTTACTCAGGTGATTGATATCACTAACAAAACTAAAAGAATGGATTAAATGACAGTGAAATACGGTATATTTTCTATTTAGCATTCTCCAAACCAAATACAGAATTGAAGCTACTATGCCAAATCAAACAGTTAATCCATTTGACTCAATAATTAAAACACTTGACAGCCTGTTTCCTAAATTTCAAAAGGAGTTCTTCCCAGCACCACTATATACTCTGTCTTAAAATATAGCCTCCGCTATCAAGATACAAATCCCTCCACCCATGCCTTAACTCTACTCCTTGCAGGGCCTACAACTATCAGGAACAATGTGTCTGAAACTAGCAAAAGTGAAAGTACAATACAGAATTATAACACAATCCTATTGATGATCCAGCTTATGCGGGAAGAACTATAGATAAGGCAACCTTGACTTTTTCCAAAAAAAGTTCAACATTTCAAGCAAGTAGGAAAAGAATATATACCAAGTCTAAACCTAAAATGCTATCCAATCAATATGTACTAGAGGACAAGGAATGCCTTAGGTCAGGGCTGTCAAACTCCCAGCCCGCGGGCCGGATGTGTCACATGCTGGCCACACGCACACCTGGTTTAGCAAAGGGGAAAAGTCCTGATACATCACATGATGTTGCCATGACAACGTGAGTTTGACACCCCGCCTTAGGTCTCTTCAAGAATTCAGAGAAGGCTTCCTGAGGGGAAACTGTAACACAGATTTCAGATTCTTGTATTCAGCACGTTATTACAATCAAGTTAACTTAATTTAGTCATGGTTAATCAGGCAACACTTAAATGTACAAATCTAAAGTATAGATCCATTCCATGCATATATTTCTAAAACATAAAGGTGGGATATGTGCAAAGGATGAAGATAATAAAGTGACTATTATATTAAAAAATCAAAACATTCATTTAAATAGAAGTATGTACTATCTATTATTTCAATAATAAATAAAAGTATACTTTCAAGAAGCAATCAATCACTTAAAAAAGGTTTTCAAAAAGATATGGCAGCAGGATTTATTTTCTCATTTTGATAATGAGAAAAAAAAGTCTTCAAATATGTCCACAACATGTAAAATAACTTTTGTCATATATTACTGACAAAGTTACACATGTAGATGATTTTAATTTACTATTTATCTTCAAATACATTCTTGCTAATAATTTACTAGACTTAGAAGGCTATGGTCTTGAAAGTCAACTAAGATATGAAATTAATCTTCAAATAAATGCTGTTGTTGAATAAACAAAGAAAGAATCTCATCATTTTGAAATAACGTTTGTTTTGTTTTGTTTTATTTGGACTTATAAGCCACCCTCTCTCCCAAAGGACTCAGGGCGGCATACATACAAGACAGAAAGTACAAAAGTTAAAAGAAATTAAAAAGATATTAAATTATGCCAAATAAACAATCAAATTAAAAACCCCGATCCCCTGTCAGTCCAGGCTGGATTGCAAAAATAGCCATGTTTTGAGGTCACGGCAGAAGGAGCGGAGATCAGGGGCCAAACGCAACTCAAGAGGTAGTTGATTCCAGAGGGTGGGTGCCCCCACAGAGAAGGCCCTACCCCTAGGGGCCGCCAGCCTACACTGTTTAGCTGACGGTATCCCCAGGAGGCCCCGTCTGTGGGAGCGCACAGGGCGATTGGTATTTGTCAGCGGAAGGAGACGTTCTCACAATACCCCGGACCCAAGCCATACAGGGCTTTATAAGTTGTTACCAAAACCTTGAACGTGACTTAAGATGACATGAAAAGAAATGACCATTTCAAAAAGTGACATGCTAGATATTATGATAGGCTATCTCATGCCTTCAGATTTTTAGACTAGATTTCCCAGAAGACCAGACCACATATTCTGTGATCAAGGATTATGAGTGTTATAATACAAATACTTGGAAGACATCAACTTAAGAGATCATTCCCTTGAAAATACAAATATTGTCAATGCAGAGATGTGTTATAATTGCCCAACTGCAGGTATGCTGCCTCATCATTGTACTGTTGTTCTTGGGAAGGATGAGTGAAAAACAACAGCAAAGGTATCATTTTTTAATTTATACCATACAGGAGAAGGAGGCAATGGTAAACCTAAGTTTTATCAAGAAAACTAGAGGCAAGATAAAATGATTGATGATATAGTGCCAGCCTCTTGGGTTGGATGTCATTCAATATGCAGCTATAGAGTTGAAGATCTTTCACAGTATCGATATATTTATGATATGGCTGGATTAAATCCTTGGAATACCTAGTTATTGATACTGTCATGCAGGAAAAGAAAATCAGAAATTGCAAAAACAGAATTATATTGGGAACATGGTTCCCAATAAGAAGGATGAACAGGGGAAAGCCAGTGAAATATTAAGTTTATTGATTATATGTTGATATCTTAGGCATCAATGAATTGAAATGCTGGGACAATTTCAGTCAGAAAATCATACTGTTTAATACTTGGGATGTGAAAAACAATGAATGTGTTGTTTTCATGGTCAGAAAAAATGGCAAAGACAATGTAATCAATGACTGAATAATACTGATTAGATTCCTGGGCAATTTTTCTGTATAATGGTTATCCAAATTTGTGTCCCAACCACTGTTGCAGAAGAAAGTTCAATCTGAAGTAGACAGAACATGCAACCAAGATGTATTGGTTATGGTTGCAAGCTGAGATTTCAAAATTGAAAATATTAAGAAAAATGTAGTTGGACTATATGCCTAAGAAATAGAAATGAAGGATGAGAATGATGAGAATTGCTGTCAATCTCTGTCAATGATGACTGTTGCTAACAGTTTTCTAAAAATCAAAATAATGCCTATATACATAGTTATCACCAGAATACACAGAAATCAAAGTGCTTATATTACTAATACAACAAGGTAGAAGAGCTTAATTAAGGCATCAGAAACATGGTCAGGTGGTGACTGTGGAACAGATCTATTCCTGTGCATGTTCCAAGTTAAAGAAGGAAGCAAATGGGTTTCCATCATATGATCTTGAGCACGTATCCACCATTTTCAAGGAGAACATCAACAATTGCTTTGAAGCCCTGAATCTCATATAGAGAGAACCAGAGAAACTATGAAATGAAATCAAAGTAGCAGCTCAGGTTAACTGTGAAAAGAGACTCCCAAAAAACAAGGCACTGTTAAAAAACAGAAAACTAGATATCAGAACAAATGCTAGAAATTACCAAGAGGAGAAACCAAAGCCAAAAAGACCTCAGAAAGGAATTTAAGAAAAACATAAGAGGGAGCTGATAGAAGTCGAATAGGGAGCTGAATGACTTCTGTAAAAACCTGTAAGATCGAAACCGAAACAGAAAAACAAGGAAAGCTTTCCAAAAGATCTTTGAATTGAGAAAGAGGTACCAACCTTGAACTGATATAATAACAGCTATCAGTGAACTGATTCAAAGACTAAAGAAATATGGAAGGAGAATACTGAAATTCTATACAGTACAAATAACAAGATCCAAGATACTATAGGACATTTCTCTAAGAAATACCAGAATTATAAAAAATAAACATTTATAAGAACTGTAAACCAAAAGATGAAATTAGATCAGCATTCTGGTTATTACCAAATTGGAAGTTTACAGAAATTGGAACATCTACAGAAATATGGCAAGCAAAAGAAGAATCAATAAATATGCTAACCTAATTATGTCAGCAAATCTGGAGAATTACATAGTAACAAACGATTGGAAGAGGTCATCCTATATACAATATCAAAGAAATTAGATTTAAAACAATGTGCTAACTATGATATCCTTAATTTCACATACTAGGAAAACAGTATCTAGGATCATCTGATGCAGGTCACAGTCGTACATGCCAGATGTTTGAACTGGTTATAGAAAAGGTTGAAGAGCAAGAGGTATCAACAAGGATTTTAGAATGTTCTTCAGAAAATAGGAATCCCAAGACTATTTCATTTGTCTGCTTGCAAAATTCATACACAAAACAGGAAGCCATGGTCCAGATGGAAAATAGCAAAACAGTTAAATCCACAATACAACAGTGGATGTATTCTATTGATTTAATCTGTATGCTAAGTATATATTGAAGGAGGCTGGATTTAAAGATGAGCATGTTTTTAAAATGGAGGAAGAAAAATCAATAACCTATGTTATGGCAATAATACTATTTTGACAAATGAAAATATTATGAAAGCCAAAGACCCAGTGAAAAGAATGGGACTATGCTTACATATAAAGAAGACCAAGCAGATAGTCCAATCACCCTTAAAACTGAAAGTGATTGTACAGAGGTCATAACTTCTTTTATGAGGTTCTACAAACAATAATGGAATCAATAATCAAGAAATCTACTGCAAACTGGCACTGCTTAGGGTAGCAATGAAAAGATATTCAGATGCCATGGTGTCTATATATTTACAAAGATTAGGACTGAGCAGGCATTGGCTTTCCATGTCACACTCTATGGAAGAAGTTCAACTCTGAAGATCCAGGATGAAAAGAATATTGATGCTTTCAAACTCTGATATTGGAGAAGATTCCAGAGAATATCATGGGTAGCCAAGAAAGCAAATGGATCAAGAGGGAAAAAAATTAACCCAGAACTCTCACTTAAGGCACAAAGCATCAAACCCAAATTATTGTATTTTGGATGTGAGAAGACCTCTTTTGATAAATCTGGAATGCTGAGAAAGATAGAAGGAAAGAGATGGGAATGACAACCAAAAAAATGGATGCACTTGGTTGCAATGATTATAAATACACTACTGGGAGACTTGAAGGGCCAAGTTGGGAACAGATTATCCCTTATCTGTGTGTTCTCTAAACATCAACATTGATTTGATGGCATATAATCACCTATAGCACTTGGACACTTGCTGCAAGATAAATATACCATCTGGAAAGGGCAGATGAAATAATGAAACCACTGATGTTTAAGAGAAATGGTGCAAATCTAACAATCGGTAAATTATTTAGGTGTACTCAAACTAAATTCTTTATACAGTATTCCTCCAGCATCTTAGTTTATTTAAGCACTACTCATAACCTCACACCATTTAAACTTCGGAGACCCAAGTGTAGTGACATAACTCCAAGAAATACTCTATATACAGCTTCGTTTTGTACCCAGATAACAAAATATTAAGTGTGTACACACCGATGCACAAGAGGTCGTTTTAAAGAGACCGTTATAGAAACACAATAACACCTTTTAGAGAGAGGGAAACTGACATCAAAACCCCGAATGTCCAATGTCCAATATCTATCTATCTATCTATCTATCTATCTATCTATCTATCTATCTATCTATCTATCTAATCTTAAGGAAAGAGATCCGGCAGGAAGAATGAAATCATATAATTTAGAGATCTTTAAAGGGCCGTGGCGTTAAAGTCAGAATCTCCGATATAAAGACATTTATAATAGGGAGTGGCGAAGATAAAACAAAAAGCTGCACTTTTCCGGCAACTCAATGTAGATCGAAGAGAGAAAAACACACATCCTCAGTGGGCTCACCCAACCCACTTTCCGCCGGCCTGGAGGAGATATGCAGTGAGACCGAACGGGGTTTGCTTTGTTCTCGCATTTAAATCATACCCCCACCCCCAGGAAAGGAGGATCGGCAGGAAAATCCCACCACTACGACCAGATCACTTTCCGAAAAGGGTTTTTCCTCCCGCTGCCCGCCCATTGTGTGTGTGTATGTGTTTGTGTGTGTATGCAGGAGCTTCCGATCTCTCCCCTCTCCCGCATTTGAAGCAAAAATAAATAAATAATCAAACCGTGACCTTCGCCAGACGGAGGGAGGCCGGCCGACAAGAGCCGAGGATCGCCCGCACTTGCTTGCCTGGCTCCACCGTATTCACCTAAACCAGATCTCCCCCTTCTCCTCCTCCTCTCTCTGCTTCATCAGCCCCGCCAGCCTTGCACACCCGCACGTCCAAACAATACACATCTCCTCACCCCACCATCCCCACTCTCTCTTTCCCCCCGCCGATCCAGCCGCCGATTCCCCCTCCCCCAAGTCCTCCACCCACCCATGCAGAAAGTCCATGCAACATGACATTGCAAGCGTCGGGGAGGAGAGGGATCGACTACCTGGCTGGGGTGGTAGTGATGGCGGCGCTGCTAACACTGGAGGTGGGTGCAAAGGTATCTGGATCCCTGCACGTCCTGGAAGAGACATTCAGACGGAACGAGAGCAAACAGACGTATTTAATCCGCGCTGCTCCCGCCGCCACTGCCTCTGCAATACATGGCTGATGCTTTTTCTCCGCCCCTGTAGTTGCCGAGAAAACTGCAGCTTGGGCTTGGTAAGAATGGAAGCGCTGCTACGCAGGCGTACTTCCCATTTGGCTGGAAAGACGGAGCGGACCGGTGACGGGCATGCGCAATAGGGCCAGGGTACCAAAAAAACCCCAACCTTCAAGTGAGCATGCGCTTCGTATTCCTGGCGCTTCTAATGATCATCATGCATGTGCTGGCCTGCCTTCGCTTAGTATGCTCGATCCTCGGGCTGTTGCAAACTTCTCGCCGAGAGTTAGGTGGCAGCAGAGGTGCCGTTTTTTTTCCCCCGGTTCCCAATGGTCGTTTGGCCTTTTTTTTCCCCCGTCGAGATTTCCTAGCCCTAAATTCCCGACGTCAAAGATAAAGAGTTTTACGGAAGCTAAAAGAGAAGGAGCGAACCTATCTACGGTGACGAAATCCGATCAGAACAATAAGGGAGGGGGGAATCCTGAAGCGCGGCCGGAGCGATGATCTCAGCGCGCGGAATGCGCATGCGCTCATGAGGCGTGTGCCGTAATGGTGTATAGGCGCAACGGGCTGCTGCATACCTTCATCAGTACTCTTACGCTGGAGGTGGGGGCGGGGTTGCGTGAAGGCGGAAGGGTGCTTAGCGAATGGAGGTGAATAGCGTGGTTGGAGTTTTCCTTCCGGGGTTAAAAGTTGTGGAAAAGGCACCAAAAGGAGGGCGGGGCGCGCTTATTAGTATTCCGTACTTGAGATTATCGTCGCGTTCATTTTATAAACCGCCTAACGATTTGAAATTCGACTTCTGGGCAAGGCTTGTTTTCAGCGTCAGACCCATTTTACTGGCACGGCCTTAAAAATACTTAATAAATAATAAATAAATAATAAATACTTAATACATAATAAATAATTAAAAGAATTTTGTAGCATGCAACAACTATTTTTTTGCCCATCCATAAATTCCATAATCACAATGCATACCAGAATAGAATAACAGAGTTGGAAGGGACCTTGGAGGTCTTCTAGTCCAACCCCTGCTTAAGCAGGAAACCCTATAGTATATAAGACGAATGGTTGTAAAAAACCTCCTGTGCTGGAGTACCCACAAGTTCCAGAGGCAAGCTGATTAACTGTTCTTGCTGTCAGGAAATTTCTCCTTAGTTCTAGGTTGGATGAGAAATAAAACGATTAAAGAGGGAGCTTTTGGAAAAAAGAAGAACAACTAGATGCAGCAGAAAGATAACCCAAATAATTTTGTACAAAAAAAGAGAATAAGTTACATTAAGGTTATACTGTTTATGGAAAGTTTAGGTTAGCGAAACATGAAATTATAGAAACAAGTCTGAAGGATAAAAAAAACCACAAACACAATTTCCTTTATGAACTCTACCCCGACTCTTACATGACACATATACTTCTATTTAGGATTTGTTTTTATGTCAAGAAAGTTCCTTCAAATGACAAATCAGACTTGCCATGTTATATAGTTCTGTAATATTCATGTAACTTTCTTGATTAACATTGATTAGGTTTCCCATCAGGCAAAAACTTTTGGGACATGGGATTTTATTACTAGGTTATATCAAAAGGAACAGGAGAACCTGACCTATCAAGAAGGGAAAATGCAGGATCTTCCAAAGGCTGTTGAATTCCAACTCCCTTCAGAGAGCCAGTTTGGTATAGTGGTTCAGGTGAAAGCAAGAGAAAGGGCATTGGTACTTACCTGATACGCCCATTCTCTATGAGCTGCGTAGAGCATCCAGGATTGGGAAGACGCTTCAGTCTCTTCCAGTTAGGCTGGGCTTAAACTTTGAGGACGCTCCTCCTCCACGTTACTCCACCGTAGTGTCCCCAGTTTTGCAAAGATGAGGCCGTAAGCAAGCCCCAGACAACCGCAACAGCGTAACAATCCCTGGCCGGAGTAGAACCCCACCAGACGGAGAAAAAAGTAAAGAAGAAGAAAACAGGGCGGGGCTGGATGCTCTACGCAGCTCATAGAGAATGGGCGTATCAGGTAAGTACCAACGCCCTTTCTCCCCTGAGCTGCTCCGAGCATCCAGGATTGGGACATACCAAAGCTGGTCATTGGCCTAAGGGAGGGACTCCATCTAGTGCGGAATCCGCATCCCGGTCCGAAAGGACCCTTTGTAATACCCTCCTCCCGAATGAAGCCTCAGCAGAGGCGAAAATATCTAACTTATAATTCCTGATAAAGGGAGAGGGGGAGGCCCAGGTGGCAGCCCTACAGATCTCGTCTATCGAGGCCTGGGTGGCCCAGGCCGCTGACGCAGCCGCACTCCGAGTGGAATGAGCAGTTATGCCGCAGGGCACAGGTAAGGCATGGGAGTCATAAGACTTGGCAATCGTAGCCTTCAACCAGCGGCCAATGGTCAATGAGGACACCTTGTTCCCAAGCGTGGCAGGTTGGAATGACACGAACAGTGCCTCAGATTTCCTGAAGGAGGCCGTGCGCTCAATGTAGATACGGAGTGCCCGACGGACGTCCAATCTGTGCCATCGATGCTCGAGTCTGTGAGTAGGAGACGGGCAGAAATTTGGCAGAATCAATTCCTGAGCCCTGTGAAAAGCCGAATTAACCTTAGGTGTAAAGGTAGGATCGGGTCTGAGGACCACCCTATCGACGTGGAAGACGCAGAGGTCCTTCCGCACCGAAAGTGCGGCCAGTTCTGAAATGCGTCGCATGGATGTGATGGCGACTAAGAAGACAACTTTGTATGTCAGCAAGCAAGTAGGAATAGTTCTGAGTGGCTCGAATGGACCTGTAGTCAGGGCTCTCAGGACTTTGTTAAGGTCCCAGGTCGGGTAGCAGTGAGCCACCAGCGGCCTCAAGTTTCCGGCTCCGCGAAGAAAACTCTGAATATGGGGATGATGAGAAATGGAGTCAAGCCCCCCCCCAGGAAATGATAGACATCAGTGCCGCTACCTGCCGCCGCAGTGTGTTCAGGGAAAGGCCCTTATCGAGGCCTTCCTGTAAGAATTCTAGAAGCTGGGTGACAGACAGATTATGTGGGGGAAGCTTGATGACTCGTGCACCATCGGCAGAATGCCGACCAAGTAGCCTCGTATATCCGGTTGGTGGACGGACGTCGAGCCACTTGTATTGTCTGAATGACCTGGCTGGAAAGGTTCTCGCTCCTCATACGTCGCCGCTCAACCTCCAAACGGCTAGGTTGAGCCACTGGGGGTCTGGGTGGATCACAGGACCCTGGGATAGCAAGACCATCGCCGGCAGGATTCTCCAAGGCGGTACCGTGGACAGGTCCATCAGGTCCACAAACCATGGGCGACGAGGCCAGCAGGGAGCCACCAACAGAATCTCTGCCCGCTCCACCAACACTCTGCGGATCAGGTTGGATATAACTGGGAGCGGGGGGAAGGCATACAACAGACCAGTTGGCCATGGACAGTGTAGGGCGTCTGCGTCCTCTGCACCCTGGGTCGGGTACCGCGAGATGAACCTTGGCAACTGGGCATTTAGCGGGGAGGCGAACAGATCGATGGTTGGGTAACCGAACCTCCGGGCCGCTTCCTGAAAGAGTGACAGGTGCAGTTGCCACTCTGTTTGGTCGACAGCTGCCCTGTTCAACCAATCCGCCTGAATGTTGGACACCCCAAAATGTGTTCTGCCCTGATGGAGAGGAGGTGTCGTTCGGCCCACATGAAAAACCTCTCGGATTCCCGCATGAGGTGCTTGGAGTGGGTACCTCCCTGCTTGTTGAGGTGCACCTTGGTGGAGATGTTGTCTGTGAGCACTAGGATATGTCTGGTGTGAAGCAGGTGCCTGAATCTGCGAAGAACGAGGTGATCTGCCCTCAGTTCCAGCCAGTTGATGCTGTAGGTCTGTTCTTGGGCTATCCAATGCCCTTGAGCCGTATGATGTTGGTAGTGGCCACCCCAGCCAGAGAGGCTGGCGTCTGTGGTGACCGTCGCTCGTTCTGGGTCTCTGAAAAGACAACCTGAATTGATAGAAGCAGATGTCCACCATTTGAGAAAAATCAAGACCTTTTGTGTCACGGGCACCCTAATGTTTGAATGAGCTCTGCCCGATCGTTGGTATGGCAATAGGAACCACTGCAGGTGTTGAGTGGAATTGGGCTCAGGGAATGATGGAAATACAAGAGACTAATTTCCCTAACAATTGAGACAGAGTAGCTAGGGATACCTTTCTACTGGATCTAATTACCTGCGACAGACTCCTAATGCTTTCTAACCTCTCTGATGAGAAGAAGACCTTGGCTTGGGCTGTATCTAGAACTGCTCCTAAATGGTGCAACCTGGTACTAGGGGATAAATGGCTCTTTTGCCAGTTAATCGACAACCCATGCTGTTGCAGGGTCCTGATTGTCAGATGAGTGTCCGCCTGGGCCTGATGGAAAGATGATGACAATATTAGAATATTGTCAAGATAACATTGGAGACGGACAGACGAAATTCGGAGTGAGGCAGCAAGGGCCGCCAGGACCTTGGTAAAGGTCCTGGGGGCAGAGACTAATCCAAAAGGGAGTGCCACGTACTCATAGTGATGACCATCGTAGCAAAATCTGAGAAATTTAGAGTGATTAGGTTGAATTGGAATATGAAGATATGCCTCAGTGAGGTTTATGGAAGTTAGGACGTCTCCCCGTCTGATGCCTAGGAGAATGGACTGGAGATTCGTCATCTTGAATTTGTGATAGATTAGGTATCGATTCAAGTGCTTCAGGTCCAGGATAGCTCTCCAGCCCCCTGAACTCTTGGGGACCACAAATAAGTGGAAATAAAACTCCCGGCCTTGCTGTCCCTGGGGAACCGGTTGGATTGCTTTGATTTGAAGAAGATGGGCTATAGCGGTTTCCATAAGGGAACGTCTTTCTGGGTCTTTAGAATGGGGGGATCCCATAAAGAACTCGGGGGGCTGTGAATGGAACTCCAGACTTAAACCATGTCGAATTGTGTTTCTGACCCAGGCATCAGATGTTGAGGCATCCCACCTGTCAGCGAACAACCTTAATCATCCCCCAATAGGGACGTGATCTAGAGAGTTATCTGGAGCGACGAAAAGGTCTACTCCCTATTCCCCTGGAATATCTCTTGTTCTGCCCCCTCCTGAGCCTGTCTGATTGCTCAAACTTGTCCTGTTGCTGACCCTGCCGGGATCCAGTGGTTTGCTAAAAGTGATAGTGGGGGGGCTCTGGTAGGAGGGCCGAAATGGGCTCCTCTGAAAGGGCTGAGGTGACTTGCTTTCTGATTTGTGTGAGGGGGGGGAAGGATCTTTTTCTTTGTCCGTGTCTCAATGAGTAGTGGATCAAGCACATTGCCGAACAACTTTTCCCCCAAGATGGGGGCGGCAGCTAGTTTACATTTGTGCTTGGTATCGACCCACCATTGGTGCAGCCACAATAATCTTCTAGCCGACACCTGAGCAGCAATGGCTCTGGAGGAAAATTTGACCCCATTAAAGGTTGCGTCAGCTGAGAACTCAGCTGCTGCTATAAGCTTGGCAATATCAAGGTGGGCCCTTGTGTTAGAAGCTGGAATAGTGTCCCTGAGATGTCTGAGCCATCGTAGGGAGGACCTTGTAAAGAAGGATGCTGCTATGGCAGCATTTATGGCCCAAGTGTCGGACACATGAGCTCTACGAAGGGCCAGTTCTACCTTTTTCTCCTCAGGTCGGAGGGCCTCCTCCGCCTCTGTTAGGATAGAAGAGGAGGATGCTAATGCTACTATGGGTTCGTCAACCTCTGGTGTATTAAGGGAATTTGAATAGTCAGGAGCCAAATTGTAGAACTTTTTGTCTTGGGATGTCGGGGCTGGATACGAAGCCGCCAAGGCCCATTGTCTATTGAGTAGGTCTTTAAACATTTGTGGGACCAGAATTACTTCCACTTCATTGATGGGTTGGGAGAAGATTAAATCAGCTGAGTCCGTGGAAGGGGTAGGTAGGTGGACCTAGGTTGTAGTTGTATCGAGGTGGGCAGTGTTTTTGGCCTTGAAGAGGAGGGATCTGAAAAGCTGTGGACGGAACAGACCAGTGAAAATCGGTTGGTCAGGAATGAGGCCCTCGTCATCGGACATACCCCTTTCCAGGGGTGCGAGGCGATCGCCTCCCAAGCCCCAAGATTGCAATCAACGCCTGAGTCGGGAGAGCCGAGCCTTGAACTGGAGCCAAAGACGTTGGCTGAGGTTCGGGTGGGGAGGGGGGGAACAATAACGCATGTGAGGCAGCCGCCTCACAAGCCCCAGGAGAGCAATTAACTACCGAAGTTGGGTGATCTGAGCCCTTTATGGCTGGATCAGAACGTCGACTGGGGTTTGGGTGGATGGGGGGCAATAGACGAAAGAGGCAGCTGCCTCTCACACCACGGGCTGAACTAGCCGCCCATTCCCGAGGCTCTGGGAGCTCAGGCAGGCTAAGTTAAGAGCCTGAATGCCCCCTATGTGACCCTCAGAACCGTGGAAATTAGAAAATCCAAGCAAACCTGAGAAGTTATTTTTAGAAATTTGTTTGTCTACTCCGGCCAGAAAGAGGAAAAAACACAGCCTGTTCCAGCGAAGGCTGAGCTAAAACTGGGGACGCTGGTGGAGTCACGTGGAGGAGGAGGAGCGTCCTCAAAGTTTAAGCCCAGCCTAACTGGAAGAGACTGAAGCGTCTTCCCAATCCTGGATGCTCAGAGCAGCTTAGGGGAGAAGCCTCCCGTAGGCAAGAAAGCCAACTGGGTGAATGAGGTCAATGGGGAACCCTGCAGGGAAGGTTGCAAAGCAGAAAGGACATTGGATTTGAGATTTTGAGGATTTCCATGCAAGGCGGGGAAATCCTGCACGCTGAAGGAATGGATTAGCAAAAACACTAGCAAATGCCAGCATTCTGTAAGGTTCAAAACATTGGGATTTACTAGCATTTTCTGCTCCATTAAATTAAACACTATTATAATGTTTGAACTAGTCCCAATGCAAAAGAGTGGTTTAGTTGAGTAGAAAGAAAAGTTTTGCAGAATTCATCCAAGCAGTTTGATGAATGAAGAACATGCAAGATTGGACTTCATGGCCTTATGAGAGAGCAATCTGTATTGACTTCCTTTAAAATTAAATAATGGGACCTGGTTGTTTGGAGAAGAGAGATGTTCAATTTACTCCTTCTAAATGCTGCCTTGATAGTATCATTGCTCTTAACTTAAGATAGTGAATGTGACCTCCTTTGTAATTAATATAAAATTATTTTAGCACTGGTAAATAGGCCCATGTTCCAGATGGTAGATGGCTAGCTGAGAAGGTACAAATCAAAAGGAAGACCATGTATGTTATGTATGTAGGTTTGAATGTTATTGGTTTATTTGAACTGTTCTTGTAAAATGTCTAATGGTATTGGTTTAAATAGTGTGGGAAGAAACCCTGCACTCCCATTGGCTGGCAGCTACGGCTGCAGGCTATAAGCAGCCGTTAGCCAAGCCAGGACGGGTCCATTCGAGCTGTAGTCACTAATAAAGTCTTTGCTGGAACTCCTCGCGTCTGACTCTTCATGCAAACTTACACTGGCGACGAGGGTGGGATTTCCCTGAAGAGAAGACGACGCGACAAACAAGCAACTGAGCGAGATGGCTGCGCTGAACCCCCAGCACCGTTCGATCCGGCGGACGGAAGACTGGGAATCGTATGCGGATCGTTTCCACATGTTCCTGGAGAACGATCTCGCCGGCATCCCCGAGAGACGGAAGAGGCGGTCTTTCTCACGCACTGCGGTCCGGCAGTCTTCAAAATGGCGAAGGCATTGGCGGGAGCAGCAGAGCTGAAGGTAATGGAATGGCCCGATGAAAAACTTTTGAGAGCCCATTACGCCCCACAAGTATCGTGCCTCATTAAGAGACACGAATTTTACCGTCGGGATCAAGGGGATAGCGAGAATGTTAATGACTCCGTGGCAAGTTTAAGGGACATTGGGGTGCTTGTGACTTTACCAACTTAGAAGAGGCCATGCGTGATCGGTTTGTTTTAGGCCTTAAAGATAAGGTCTTACAAAGCAAACTATTAATGAAACCTAAGATCACGTTTAAAGAGGCCATTGAAGAAGCTGTTTCAGCGGAAGCCACCAAGTCCTCAGCAGCGGCCATGAAAAGATTAACAAGGCCTCAAGCCAGGCCTCAAGCCATTCTGATGGGGATAAATCCACATCTACTCATTGCGAACAAATAGACTCTGATTCTGATGGCAGTGAGGCAGAGGAGGGATTTTAAACTCAGAATGGAGAAGAAAAGAAAAGACTCTGGGAAGAACAGGCAAGGGTTCTATTGCAGAGGCTGTGGGGGGCCACACCCGCACTGATTGCAAGTTCTTTGACTCCATTTGCCTATTGTGAGAAACGGAGGTCACATAGCCAGAGTCTGCAAATCATCCAGAACTCCACCAGCTAGGAAGAAATTCCCTGATAGAGACTTTAAGCCCAACAATTTCCTTGAAAAATGGGGCGAAATTTAGAAGCAAATGGCAAGAATGAAACGCACAAACAATCACTATTGGTCATTCTTCACCCTAAAAAGCAGAAAAGTACATGTGAAGGTGTTTATTGAAGGAAGGCCTTGCCAAATGGAAGTGGACTCAGGCTCTTATTTATCTATGGTGTCATGGGACACTATCCACAGACTTTTCTCAAAATTCAGAAAAAGCATTTCCAGAAGCAAGCACTGACTCTCAAAGACTACCAAGGGAACAAGATTCCAGTAGTTGGAGCGAGAGATTTCAAGTGCACTTTAAAGGCCACACCAAACGTTTGCCCCTGACCATCGTGGACAAGGATCGCCAAGTTTGCTGGGACTTGAGTGGTTCAAGGCCACTTGGCATCGAGTGACTGGCATCCATCAGTGAGCAGTTCTGACTGGGAAGAGTCCTTGAAGTCTGAGTTTCCAGAGGTCTTCAGCGAAGGACTGGGCAAGTATATGGGACCCCTATTGCTTTCAGCCTAGACCCCAAGGTGCCCCAATTTGTTTAAAGCCCAGGAGGGTCCCATTTGCTTTAAGGAAAAATTGATGCACAATTAGATAACTCATTGCTCAAGGGGTTTTAGAGTACTGACCACTCCAGATGGGAAACACCCATAGTCACACCAGTCAAGTCTGATGGGTCAGTGAGAATCTGTGGTGACTACTCAAGGACACACTTAACCATGGCGCTGCAACAGCGCGCATATCCTGTACCAGTTGTGCATCATCTGCTCCATTCCCTTGGCAGGGGGTACAGTATTTGCTAAACTGGATTTGGCTCAGGCATATCAACAATTAACAGTTAGTTGATGATGCCACTGCAGAGGCACAAACAATTGTGACCCATAGAGGTGCCTTCAAATGTAAAAGACTACAATTTGGAGTAAGCGTGGCACCTGGCTTTTCAGAGCCTTATGGAAAGAATGTTGTTGCTGCCAGGGGTAGTACCTTATTTTGATGATGTCTTAATCTCTGCTGAAAATGACACTCAGCTTCAAGAAAGACTCAGAGAAGTCCTTACCAGATTCAGAAAAGCGGGTTTAAAAGTCAAGGAAGACAAATGTACACTCAAAACAGACAGAGTTGAGTTCCTGGGGTATATGATTGACAAGCATGGCATCCATCCTACTGATGCCAAGGTTAAAGCAATCAATGAAGCCCCTAAACCTCGATGCAAGGCAGATTTGCAAGCCTTCCTTGGACTTATTAACTTTTACCACATGTTTCTACCTCACAAAGCATCTATTGCTGAGCCCTTACATCGCCTACTTGATAAGAATGCTGTTTGGATCTGGGGGGAAGGAACAGTCAGCATTTAACAGTATTAAGAGACTAATCACGTCTGATGCTGTGTTGATACAATTCTCTGAGAATTTACCTGTTGTTCTGACTTGTGATGCATCCCCTTTTGGAGTGGGGGGGTTTTGAGTCACAGGCTTCCCAATGGACGGGAAGCCCCAATTGCATTTTACTCTGCGCTGTCCAAAGCAGAGAGGAATTATAGCCAATTGGACAAGGAGGCTTTGCAGTTGTTGCAGCTGTTAAAATTTCATGAATATCTGTATGGCAGGTCATTCACCATTGTTACAGATCACAAACCTTTACTAGGCATTGTGGCAGGAGACAAACCTACACCTAATATCCTGTCACCAAGAATGCTGAGGTGGACTGAATTTCTTGCAGCCTATTCCTACAAACTGATTCACAGGCCTGGCAGGACATTGGACATGCTGATGCACTGAGTCGTTGCCACTACCTTGCCACAAGGAGGACTTTGAACTTGAAACTCACACCTTTTTCCTGGAGACCGTTGCTAAGCTTCCAGTCCATGCTGCTGAGATTGCCAAAGAAACTGCCAAAGATGCTGTGTTGGCACCTGTTATGGGCTGGATTAAGAAAGGTTGGCCTCTTCAAGATCTACCTCACCTTGCCCAACCTTTTAAGTCCAGGCAAACTGAATTATCTGTATTAAGAGGATGTATTTTGTGGGGTAACAGGGTGGTTATTCCTGCAAAACTGCAAAGGGAGGTTTTGGAAATGTTACATGAGGGTCATCCTGGGATTGTAAGGATGAAAGGTTTGGCCAGGAGTTATGTATGGTGGCCAAGTATTGACAAAATGGTTGAAAAATGGGTAGCCTCTTGTCCCAATTGCCAGGTAGTCAGACCTGCCCCACCTCACCCCACACAGGAATGGGAATGTCCTGGGGCCCATGGTCTAGAATCCACATTGATTTTGCAGGCCCTACAAGAGGGCACACTTTTCTAGTGATAGTAGATGCATACTCCAAATGGCTAGAGGTAATTCCAATGACATCCACTACTACTGAGGCTGTTATCAAGCAGCTCAGAAAATTGTTTGTAACCCATGGGTTACCAGATGTCCTTGTCTCTGACAATGGCCCTCAATTCACATCTAACATTTTGAATCCTTTCTAGCTCAACAGGGCATCAGACATGCCCTCACTGCCCTGAGCACCCTTCGCCAACGGCCGGGCTGAACGATGGCTTACGCTTTTACCAAAGAGAAGCTTCTTAGTGTTCAACACATCACTCCTAGCCCATCAACTAACTTGTCCCCAGCAGAGTTGTTGATGGGCAGGAAACTTAGGTCTTCCCTTGACCCTTCATCCCACTTACGCACCCAACGCACCACTGATTCCACTTCCAAAGTTCGTTCTTTTAGTGTGGGAGATTCTGTCTATGCTAGGAACCTTATAGGTGACCCTTTGTGGATTCCTGCTGAAATAACTCACATCACGGCCTCGCTCTACAGGGTACAAACAGAGGATGGCCTCCTCTGGAGCAGGCACATTGACCAACTTAGATCCAGGTTCCCTCAGAACATCGCCCCTGTCTCCCTCTAGGTCCCTCACCTGATGTTTCTTCTAGGGGGAAGGGGGGAACAGGAGGAAAATCAGCAAACAGGAATCAACCCCATGTGTAACGAGCATGCGACAGGAACCATCCCGAACCCTGTCACAATGCCAAGATCCACCACCTGAAGTGGAAGATTGCACATCACTACCTGACTTGGGTGCTGACATTGGAATGGAGATGGGTTGGGAGGAGAGACCAGATTCTAACAGTCTAACAGGATCTTCTTTCACAGGAAGTCCTAACAGGGAAATGTCAGTAGACATTTCCTCTCACTGGGTGAGAACGTTAAAACTTCTGAACCACGAAGGTCTCAACGCATACGTAAGAGCCCCACCTATTTAAAGGAATACATTAGATAGGTTGGGGTTTGGTATGGACTGAACCTAGTGGGAGGGGTGTTATGTATGTAGGTTTGAATGTTATTGGTTTATTTGAACTGTTCTTGTAAAATGTCTAATGGTATTGGTTTAAATAGTGCGGGAAGAAACCCTGCACTCCCATTGGCTGGCAGCTACGGCTGCAGGCTATAAGAAGCAGCCGTAGCTGCCAGGACGGGTCCATTCGAGCTGTAGTCACTAATAAAGTCTTTGCTGGAACTCCTCGCGTCTGACTCTTCATGCAAACTTAACAATGTACATACCTCTACTCTCCAACACTGCTTCCTGATGAAATATGATCCATCTCCCTTTATCAATTGCTAAGGTTGGTCTGGAACTTTTCACACAAATAGCTTATATAAAGATGTTTCATTTTCTCTATGGACAGTATTTGCCTAAATTGTTTTCATATTTTTTCTCATTTTAAGTTGATCTAATTTGACTTTCCAAAATGTAGTTAAAACTATTATTTTTCTTTTTTCTTTCTCTCTTTGCATCTCTATGGGAATTTTCATACAGCAACCATTTTCACAAACCTATTCTCAAACACAGTCATTTTCAAATGCCCTTGCTCACTCTCTGTGAGGCAAAGTGCTCCCTTCAGCTGACCAGTGGGAGAGCGTAAAAACTACCAGCCAGTTAGCATTCCACCACTTTTTCCTCCTTACCAGAGGAAGAAAGCTGATCACAACGAGAAGTAACTATAAAACCTTCAGTATGAAACATCTCATGTCATCATGATACCTTTTTATAATACCAATTTCTAGTTGTCAGGTGCAAGCAACTGATTATTGCATTAGGCAATACAGGAGTGGATTTCAGTTTACATTAATAAGACTTGATTGTACAACAGATAGCAGTTTTATGACTATAATTCATTCCAATTCCCAAGACTTGGGAATTCCTTTTTTTTCAAATTCTTGAAGGAAAAATTTGAGGGGTATATAATCTTCAGGGACAGAGAAAAGCTTTGCTGGCATGTCATTCTCTTATATTAAATAACTACTGTTTCAATCAGCTGGATATACATTGTGCTTAAAACAATAACATGACCAAAGAAAAGTTTTCTTTTTTTCCCCAGCTAAAAATTTTAGGTTACTAGTGAGGTAATGTTCCTGTGTCTTCAACTGCTTTGGAGAAATATTTAGGAAAGCTATTTTTTACACTGCCATGTAAGAAGATGCAAAGTTTTCCCTTATCAGCTTACAGTAGTGGAGCTGTATAGAAGTCTTATCTTCTCCAAAAATTATAAAACAATATAGCTTTGTCTGTGGAGTCCTTTGTATATAGCTTGTTCCAAATACATTTGGACACAGTTTGGTCCAAGTACATTTTTTCAAGGACTTCATTTCATCCTGAGTTTTTATTATAATACAGGTAGTCCCCAACTTACAACTATTCATTTCAGTTACTGTTCAAAGAACCATTACTGATAAAAGTGACTTATGACCCTTGCAACATTCCTATGATCATGTGATCATAATTCACTCTTGGCAGCTGATTCATATTTATGATGTGGTTTCCAGGGTCATGTGATCACCTTTTGCAACCTTCTAACAAAGTCAATGGAGAAGTCAATCACTTAACAACCATGTTACTAATTTAACAACTGTGGTGATTCACCTAACAATTATGGCAAGAAAGGTCATAAAATGGGGCCGAACAACTGTATTATGGTTGTAAGTCAAGGACTACCTTTAATAGGACTGAAAAATATAACCACTGTGAATTATGAGAGGTGGCAAAATGTAGACATATAATTAATCTATGTCTTTAAATATTTTTGTAGCTCAGACACCCACATAGTTTATTTGCTGATGTTTAACCAGCCTTTCTTCTTCTATGAAGTGTAAGGAGTTTCCAGTTTACTGGAATTTTGCATCTAGCTCATACATGAATACCATTATTACAGTCACTTGACCAGAATCCAACAGTAGATGAAACAAAGTAAAGGACTTTGTGACTAAGTCACTGATATGATCAAAGTTGTCTGCTTTCCCAGGCAGTGAAACAGAACTTCCACTGTTCATAGAAATGGAATCAAACTGACCTGATAATAACAACTGTACATAAAACAAATCAGAATTGCCTAGTATTTTGTCAAACAGAGAATGATATAATATTATTGCCTCATAATCAGGCATGAACTCCCCATTTAGCTCACTGGCTTCTTGGTTCAAGTTCCATCCTTTTCAGTAGAGTTCCCAATATTGTCCCACACCTGCATCCCATTCCCCAGGTTCAGGACCCATCTACCTATATCAAAAAGCAAAAGGTCTTATTGACTGTATTCATACAAAACAAGTCACAATTGGCTTAGCTTGTTGGATGAACATAACCCTTCTGTTTTTTATACTTACAGTTTAGTGCAGTGTTTCCCAACCTTAGCCATTTTAAAATGGTGTGGCTGGGTTGTCCTAAGAGTTGAAATCCACACATCTTAAAATGGCTAAGGTTGGGAAACACTAGTTTAGTGGATTGCATAAATGTACTGTAGAATCTAGACAAGTACAGTTCATTCAACGATGTGATTAACAACAATGAACCCAGCTATTATCTCCTGTCAGCAGCTAACTAGATTTAAAAACTCTCCCAGCTTCAGGCAAGTCTTTAAATAGTAAGTGGAAGCTGTTTTACAAGCTCCATGTATTTATGGGAGGGGAGGAATAAATGGGAAGGAAAGGAATAATGCTTCTCTCACCAATCTGATTCTTCCCTCAAAAAAAAAGCCTTATTGCATCAGGAATAGCTTCAAGCAATTCCTTTAGAAACTATCCTGCTCTCCCAATGAATAGGAATGTTAGGAGTGTGGCTGAATTTACACATTATCAGTTTTGGGTATTTAACCATAATTAAAATAAGACATAATTGAGAGAGTTCATAACCATGCTACAGCCAAGACCAAGCAATCTATTTACAGCTTGACATAACTTGCGAACCCAGTATGTTGCCTTGCCAAGTTCATTATTGCGATTTCCCTGCTTATTTGTGGTGTACCCGTCATATGGTGTTCTTTGGCCTTCAATATGCTTACTTACCTGAACCTTTGGACCCAAAGAGATTTCCCATCACTGTTTTTCAAAAATGTCCAGAGTTTTAAGTTTGAAACTTCCCTATATCATACCTAGGATTACCAAGGCGTGTGTGCTTGGTTTTTGTTTAATTGATTAAATTTTATTTCTTGCCCTACATCACTATGCCAAGAAAATATTACATATGGGGTGTCTGCCTATCAGGTATTCTTACAAGTTCATAATATGCTAATAAAGTTGGAAGATCCATTCTGTGGTAATCATGGGGGAGGAGTCGTTATCTATTCAATTTCTATGTGCCATATACTGTATCTGTTAAAAACACTAAAGCCTTCAAACATCTGTGACCTTATCTAAATACATTTCTTCATCATTTACCCAGTCTTAACAACTGTACTACTTATATCTATTCTAAACGTGTGTTTTTTTGGAAAGAAGTAAATCCTGACGAATGTAGTTTTTGTCAGTTAGGACTTTGTACACCTTTTAGTTCAATGAGCAGAATCATCAACATGCACTCTCCCTGTCAGAAGCGGAAGAATAAATAATGACACTACATCCTATCCATTTGCTATGGAAACTATGTTTGGTTAAGTATCAGGTGTCTGGCTTTTACTCATGGGCTTAGCCGGCAAGATCTATGTATTTATAACCTCAGCAGCCCTAAAGACTAAAACAGTAAAACAATTTCTTTCCAAGCCTTGAAGTTTATTTCAAAATCTGGTTTGAGCAATGATAATATATTAATTATTGTTGGTTTTACAATGGACAGAAGAATGCAGTATTTCCAGACAAATATGTGCCCAATAAGATTAATATTCTACATTAGATACCACACAACAAAGAGTGATTAAGCAAAGCAAGAAAACCAATGTCAATGCTTAAACAATCCGGTTCGGTATCACCATCTTGGCATTGTGAAAAAAGGAGTTGACTTGAAAATAGATCAGGGCTTAGGAACCTGTGGCCTTTATGTTTACTTATTTATACAATGTAAAACAATTGTATAGTCACCTATCTTAAAACCAATTATGGGCAGTTTACAATTAATAAAACAATACATATATATCATAAAACAATTCACACTCCTAAAATGTAGAAAAATCTGATACCACAACACACTTTTCTGTTGGAAACCTGCATTCTCATTTTACCTCACCCTGACTTCATCCTATCACAGTGCTTGGGGAAGAATATACTCCAGAAGGATAAAAATATGAGGGCCTGAAAAGACACACTTCCAAGAATACCCAAGATGCCAGAGTTTGAGAGAAGGGATCTGGAGTGTGGATATGGTTGAATTGCAAGTATCAGTATCTTGTGACCCTTTATTGCTTGGCTATTGAAAATGCAGTTCAGTGGTACTGTATCTGGAAGGCTACCTTAAATTACTGTCCTAATGAAAGTGGAATACTCAAATTAGTGACTTTCTGTAATATTAAATGCTTTCTCTGTTGTTGCTTCTGTTCAGTGGACAAGTATTGTGCCAAAAATCCAAATGGGCCTCACCCGGTTGGACTTTTGCAGGGCTTTGAAAATTTAGATGTTCCACAGGGATCTGGGCCAGGAGGTTAAGTTAGCCCCACTGTCAAATTGCACTGAATTGAAGACAAGTGTTTTTTGATCCCAGGCACGTTATTGTTTTTGTGTATTGTTTTTATGAATGTTATTGAATTATTTAATCTCTGTGCTGCCCAGTCACCTTTATGAGGTGTATTAAAAGGCTGGATTTGGAAATGATGTTTTAGACCTGACAGGCTCCATTCATACCCAAAGGGATCTAGAAGGAGTGGGGAAAGAACAGGTAGGTGGTGAATCATTTTCACCATTTTTCCCTTTTCCATATAGCCCCTTAGAATACCGCCCCAGAGGCACAACACTCTGATACAGCATGATAGACAAAGACTTTGGCTTGCAAAAGAAAACAGAAATAGACAGAAAACAGTACTTTCTTTCTTCTCCAGTAAGCATCTTGTGAGTGCAGTTCAACTTTAGATTAAGCCATTATCAGAATCTTGGCAAAATCTGACACATAGGGCTCATTATTCATCATTAACTGTTTTCATACAGGACCACTGGTATTCTTACTCTTAAAATCTACACTGCAATTATAAACTACATTTCACATCATAGAATGTGTTATTACACTGAGAAAAGGCAAAGATTTTGATAGTAAAGATTTGCTCGTGCAAAATATGCTGCAAATGAAAAATATATATACTGGTATAAAATGAATGAAATATTGGTGGAAAATGAAGTCTTACTTAAGCAAATGAAATTTGCTGCTCCCTGGTATATCAACATGTTAAAGAATGGGGACTAGTTTACCCTTCTAAAAATCTGCACACTTGGTTTACATTAGTACATTTTATAACTATGTACATAGAAAAAAATATCTGACATAGAGAGGAGGGAGGGAGAGAAAGTGAAGGAGTGAGTGAGTCTCCAAACTGGCTCTCACAGTATTCATTATATTACTGAATATAATGTATAATTTATATTTGCATCTTCAGTTTCTTCTTCACATCAGTTACATATCCACCCACCACTTTTATAAATTTCCCAAATATAATCCTTTTACTCATACTTTCTCAGGCATATTGATGTGATTGCTTTTAAAAAGGGTTTTAACAGAAGTCCTGTAAATGATAAAAAGTACTGAAAATTTTTCCATGGTACAAATGGATGATCTACAGATGAATGTATAGGTGAAAGAATTTCTCATGTCTGATTATGCAAACGCATTTGGAATTCTGTGTTTGTGAGATGAAATAAAATCTGATAAGTACAGTGTATCAGCTCTAAAACAGATAAACAGATTAGGTACACATTGCCCCATCTAAGCTAAAATGCTGCAATGATCACAACAGACATCAAAACAAACTAGTGTGTCACATGGAAGCAAATCTGATTACTTACAGATGTTAAAACATTTACAGAGATTCCCTAATACTACTCATTACAAAATTGTAATAGTAATAGTGCAGGTGACTTTAAGGATACATTGTCATCATAGTTGGTTGTGAAGTAAGAACACCTAAATGTTCAACTGGATGGGGATGAATTTTCCTGTTGGCCATGTACACTGGGCAGTCTGAACTGTGGCCTGTATCAAAAGCTAGGGATATTTACTCCTAAAAATAATAATGAATTGCCAAGTGGGATAATGGTGGGCAAATCATGATGCAATTGTCAATGATTAAGAGATCTTCGAATTATGCTTGATAAAAATGTCTGTCATTTAAAAAAACAGTGAAAAGCTGCCTGTGTTCACTTATATAAATCTGTGGTGTGACAACATTTATAATACTATCTATTTTTGATCTCCATACTTCAGTAATTATTGTGGAGCTGGAAAAGAGCAAGCAAAGAACAGCTCCTATATAAGGAAAAATTATGCAATAGAGATATATCATACTTCAACTGTATACAATAATAATGTTTTTAACATTTTTATTGTTACTCATAGTATGAGGGTTTTAAAATAAAACTAATTGAAAAAGCTAGGAGGCACCCCTGACTTCCCACGTATCTTTTAAAACAAAAATAATGCCATTAATATTTATTCAAGATATAAAAAGAGGAACATCAGTGAACATACCCAGATTTATAGTTAAACTCTACTATGAAATAAAGCTATTATATAACTCTGTTTTTAATATTATGCAAAGTTCACCAAATTCTGAGTGTCAACAGGATGTTGAAATCTGATTATCTACATTTCTGAAAAAAAGCAGGTACATGCAATTCAGTGCTTTCTAGATATTTGGCAAGTCTTCTACACCTTTTATCTTGAATCAAGCTAAATAAGCCAAATCTGCAGTATATTTGTAATATAAATTTATAGTTTATTAAACCGAATACACTGAAAGTTAGATTATTTGATTTGCAGACTATATTTTTTGAAATGTTTGTGTGATTTAGTTGTTTTATTTATCGTGTTTATTTTAGGCTATCTTGTTTAATCATTTACATTCCCATATCATCATCTTCAGTTTTAATATCAAAAGGATGTACAATTTTACACTTGGATCTTAGTATTAGTTTTGTAATTTTGTATTAGTAGTCCCTATAATTTTGTTATTAATCTCTTATTCTTTATCTTGAAATCTTAGTGTTGTAATGGAATTTTATATATGAGAAAAACAAAGATTGATAATGATAGTTTTGAACTTCAACTCTAATCAGACCTCGCCCAAAGTCAATGAATTATGGAAATTGCAAAACGAACTCAAAGATTAAAGTCTATTTTCTTTCCAACCTTTATTCTTAATCATTACCAAGAATCAGAACTCTGGAAAAGACTCACCTTAGTGAATAATTTTTAATGGCTAATTTTACTAAGATCGACTCAAGATTCCCTTAAGTCTCAGCTGTGTTAGAAAGTACAGATAGTCCTAGACTTACAACAGTTAAATTCAGTGACCATTTAAAGTTACAACAGCACTGAAAAAAGTGACTTATGACCATTTTTCATACTTCTGTCCAGTGCAAGATCCCCATGGTCATGTGATTAAGATTCAGATGCTTGGCAACAGACTCACATTTATGTCAGTTGCAGTGTCCCAGGGTCACGTGATCACCTTTTGTAAACTTCTGCCAAGCAAAGTCAATGGGGAAGCCAGATTCACTTAACAATCATGTTACTAATTTACCTAGTGATTCACTTAACAACGGTGGCAAGGAAAGTTGTAAAATGGAGCAAAACTCACTTAACAAATGTCTCAACTTAGCAAAACAGAAATTTTGAGCTCAGTTGGGGTTGTAAGTGGAGGACACACAGCTTGTTCCAAAATAGGGAATAATAAAGAATAATAAAGGAATTATTATAATAAAGTGCCAGCAAAACTTCCTCATCCTGGAGGTTCGCCCAAGGCGAGCGCAAAGCTCAATGGGGAATGATGGGCTTTCTGGTAGCTCTTTTGCCACTCCCTTTTCAAAAACTATAACTGAAGCTGAAAAAAATAAATCCAGAAGACAATAATGTTGGAAGAAAAATCTGGCCCGGCTCCAAGCCAGGAGAAAGGTGCTGGAAATAAAATGGAAACTGATTGAAGAGAAGGACTTAGTTTTATGGATGAGCAGAACCACCCACAGCGGCAGTTCTGTGTCAGCTGACCAAATGGTTGAATGATGGGTGGATCTTTACAGGTTTCTGTGACTTCGAATTTTGAACTGTTCTGGGGATTGTACAGTCAAGGGGCTTTTGTGTCTTTTGCTATTTCAGTGGCGGTGGGTTAATCCTATTATGTCCTAAAAGGTCTTGTTCTTAGAATTTGGGGGTGGAGGGGGTGCAAATTCTTAATCCCATCAACTGGAACTGAAGGTGTTTTGTTTGTGAATAGATTGGCCCAGTCTTTCCTAATGGGCACAAAATATCCATCTCTCAAAGACTTCAGGCATCTGCTTGGGGCTGTTTTACTATGCAGGAAACTGGGGCTGCTTTCTGCTTTGAAGAGCCTGTTTCTCCATTTCTCCTTTGGGGAAATATAATAGTCTGCCTCTTTTAATGTTTCCCAAAATATTCCATTTTCGTGGGGGCAGGGGTCCCCCAACGAGACGGCAGCTAAGGCAGCTGCAATCTTCTCCTGCGAATCTTTTTGCCACTCCGACATGGTGATCCACTCGCCACTCCGGCTGCTGCAGACCGGAGGGAGCGGGAGTCGAAACCCACCATACCGTCCCCCTGTTTTGCGCATTTCTCACAACTGACGCTCTCAGCCCAGGCCGACCTTGAAGCGTGACGCTCCGTTCACGCGTCGAGGAAGCCGCTGGGCAGCCCAGCTTTCGTTTCCATGCCAACCACGCGAGGGAGCGTCTCATGTCTTAACACCTCCTCAGCACAGGAGGGCAAATCGCGCCGAAACTGAGAAAGGTCCCCACTCTATGGTCGCCGCTGGGCCGAGCGCACAGGAAACTACGCCACAGACCTCGATGAGAGCCTATCTCAGTCATAGTAACTTCACGGGCCTGCCGCTCTGGGGTATTTTCTCTCTGGTTGGAGCCAAAACTGAGGAGAGGAAGCGAGCGACGACGTTCAGGCTGGGGTTTTTCTTTCTCGGAGGGCTGTCTTGCGCGTTGCCCGGACAGCGCGGAAGATTTCTGCCAAGGGGAAGGACAACTAATCAATGAGAAAAGCGAGCCAGCCCTTTCAGGTTCACGGCAGCAGCAGCAGCAGCAACAACCACCTACTTCCTTCATGCCGCAGTCTTTTTAGGGAGGCAGCCAGGAGAACAGGCTCACGCGACGGCGGCCGAGAAGGACCCTTTTTCTGCGCTGAACGTGACGGGGAGCGCGTGGCAGCCCGTCGGTTTTGCGCACGGTTCCAAGAGGCGCGAATCTTCGTCCCGGTGCTCGAGCCATGTCCGTCAGCGAGATGTTTATCGCCTTGCAGGGGGTGCTCACCGCCGACCAGGATATCCGCGAGGTAACAGCGGGGAAGGGACCTGGGACGCCCCCTCCCCGGCACCGGGAATGAACTCCCAGGATTCCCGGCCGTGGCTGGGAATTTTGGGAATTGTAGTCCTTACTCGTCCGGAGAGGAGGCGGATGTAAGGTGGATAATGGGTAAAACTTGGTGAAAGGAAAAAGGGAAAAGCTTTTGTTGCCCTTCCTGCACACACACGCACCTATCAACCCCACACTTACCTACCTACCTACCTATATTACATTGGTTTGCATGAATTTGCTCCGTAGGGAATAATCATGGTCTAAACCAGTATTTCCTAAACTCTGGTCCGAGGGCCTTTTGGGGGTTCTCCAAGTACTTCTCAGGAATCTACAAAAACAAAATGATTTGCTAAATGTTGAAGTAAATTTGCAAAAATTTAAAATAATTTCATTCTAAAACAAAACAAAAATACAATTTTTCATGAAAATATATTCATTAGGTTTAATACTGTTTTTTACATGATGCAATGAACAAGTATTCTGCAAATGCATCAATTGCAATTTTAATATAGTAAATATTGATAGGGCCCTCCATAATTTTTAAAAGTGGGAAGGGGTCCTAAGAGCAAAAAAAAGATAGCAGTTGTAACACTGGTTTAAAATATGGCTGTATTTATATTACAGTCTTGACTTATGACCATAATGTATATTACATTACCTTGACATATGACTAATTGAGCCCAGTTGTAAGTTGTTGTGATTGTATGTTGAGGCATCATGTGATTAGGCCTGCTTTTATGACATTTTTGCAGCAATCCTTAAGTGAATCTATTTCACAAATGGGCTTTTTTTGCCAGAAACCAGCAAAAAAAATCAGTCATATGGCTTCAGGATACAGCAAATGGCCATAAAGGTGAGCTGGTTACCAAGCATCCAAAATACAATCACATGACCTAGGAAGTTACAGCTGTCATAACTTCAAAAATGGATTATAAGTTGCTCTGGGGAGGTCACTTGTAACTTTGAATGGACTTTGTTACCCGTCATGAATCAAAGACTACTTGTCAAAGGAAGGGAAGGCAGAAGAGAAGCAGATATTTTAATTAAGAAGAAAATCTGGTGTATTCTGCACCTATTATTCAGGATAACTATTAACAATAAGGGTCTTGGTTGCCTTCTCATTTTAGGTTTTTGTTTCTCTCTCTCAAGGAAAGTGATGATGTAACTGATATAACTCATCTTCAGGTCAATCTACTTGGAAATTTTAATCAATCATTTGCAGATAATGAATTATAAATGTTTCTGATCCCTTCGGAAGGTTCCCAGTTTCATTAGGTCAATCATTCTAAAAGCATTATGGCTTTGCTTCTTCCTGTCAGCTCCATATAATATTTGTATTTGTATTATAAGACAAATGTACTGTTAAGAGATTCCAAATTACTCTAGTTTGCGGTTAAATAGGAAATTGCACCTAATAATTTGAAGCCGATCTTCACAGAACAACATTTGACTCAAGTAACTGCAGCCCCAAATTTCTGTAATAATATATGTTACACCCACTTGAGGCGCATGGAGGCCAAAAATGGGGCACATGGAGGCAGCAATAGGCGATGGTGATCCCTTCCGCCTGCAACAGCTGATTGGTGGTATTGGGAGGCTGATCCAGTCGCCAATCAGCTGCTCTTGCTAACCAGGCTGTGCTGAAGCTGACCAGGCTGTTTGCTGCAAGGAGCCAAATTGCTGGGAGGCAGCGGCAGATTTTTTTCCCCTTGTTTTCCTCCCCAAAACCTAGGTGCGTCTTATGGTCTGGAGCATCTTATAATGCAAAAAATATGGTACATAGGCATCTTGAATTTAGAAAATAGCAAAAATAAAGAACCTCAGTAATGAAGGTAGAAAATAGTATTGTGTTGGTTGATGCAATAGATAGATAGTATCCTATTACTGGAGTCCTCGCTTACCAACTGCTTCATTTAGCAACTGTTTGAAGTTACATAGTAAAAATAGCTTTGCGACTAATCCACACAGTTATGACTGTCACAGCATCCTGCAGTCACATAATTGCTATTCAGGCATTTTGCAACCAGCATGCAGGATCATCACAGGATCGCGTGATTGCCATTTATGTACATCGCAAGTAGCGTGCAACAGAGTTAAATGGAGACCACAGAAGTAAAATTGTAAGCCACAGTAACGTCGTATTTTGCTTAACAGCGAAATGGGAAAGGAGATTGTAAGCCCATTGCAGTGATGTAACTTTTCTGCTTAGTGGTTGCAGCGCTTAGGATGGAGTTGCTGGTCACTAAGCGAGGACTACCTGTACTAGTATTGAAGAGAATTGGATCTTCAAAATGTATTAGGCCTCTAAAAATATGTAAATCCTTTTCCTGTTGGAATAAGAAAATCAGATCATTTCTTAATAGCTTTTGAAGGCACCCAGCATTGGGGGGGGAGACTTAGTTGTCCAAATTCCCATATGGTTATGAAGATGGATACTTTCATTTTTCTGTTAGCCGAGGTGTTTTATAACATGATTATACATATAAGCCAAAATGTAACTTATGTATGTACTAGTCTGGAAATCCCAAATCTAAGAGTTTATGTTTTATCTTCAAAGTGATTGGATTGCTTATGGTAAACCAGATTTGGCCATAATGTTAGAAAAAAAAGGCAAAATCATGTTAGTCTTGTGTGACAATGTCTTTGTTTTTAACAATCCTACTCAGATAATTTTTTTAATCAAATACAGGAGATTAGGAAAGTTGTTCAAGCTCTGGAGCAAACTGCCCGGGAAATTTTGACTGTGCTTCAAGGAGTCCACCAGGGTTCTGGATTTCAAGACAGTAAGTCCAGCTTTGTGTGTTTTATTCAGTATATCACACTGTTGGGAAACAATGGAAAATGTTTTGATCCTACAAAAGCAATTGCTACCAGATAAGGTGGGGAATATATTTTCTTACTCAAAATGGCCTTGCATTTGTTTGTCAGAAATATGAGGACCTATGAAAAGTAATCCAGCTTACGTATTTAGCCAGTCAATAATTACTTTTTTTTAAGAAGAGAGTTTAATACCTGATACATCATTTGAATGGTGTGGTAGCAAAATGTTTCTTAAACCTTGAAAAATTAGGACAACAATGGGCAGGCTGCATTTGGTTCCCATTCCTCTCTTGTAGTGTCCTGAGTTGTGCAGCTGAATTTCAATGGCCAATCCCCGAAAAACAAAAGTTTGATTTTTTCCTGATCATTTTTGGCAGAAAATCTTTTTAAGGCATGTAAAAGTTCTTTTAGAATGAATATACCAATGTGCAAATGAGCAAAGCACATACATCTTAAAAGCTCCATCCTCAGAAATCCTACTCAGCCACTTTGGTGTGTCAGCATCTGCCTGCTGTGGTCCTTAGCCACTAAAAAGAGACAGAAAAAGAGAGAGATAGGCTGCCTGTTGCAGGTTTATTTTCCCAACTTGAGACATAAAGGAGCTAGGTCAAAATTATAGCCACCACAAATTTGTTTCGTTTATTTGGGAATAGCTAAAGCTTTAATTTCTTTTAATTCTGAATTTCTTTTGTTTTTTTCACAGCTCATAAGTTTATGCTTGAAGCCACAACAATTTCAATACCTTTTTTTTAACTTGCTATTTTCTTTTAATTTCAGTACCAAAGAAATGTCAGAAGGCTCGAGAACACTTTAATACTGTTAAAATACATCTGGCTTCTCTGAAAACAAAGTTTCCTGCGGATCAATATTACAGGTTAGTGAATTCCTCCCTTCCCTCAGTACAATTTGACACCATAGATTTCAAAAGGAAAAAAAATGATCTGATAAAAGATAGAATTATTGTTAGAGGGAGCTAATTCTAAACTATTTGCTACATTAATCCTTAGTCGGGGTGGGGGTGGGGTTCTGTTAAATACTAAATGACTTGTACATTTGAGAAATTGTTGGGTGGTGGTTATAGGTAACAAGAATAACTTGGCATTCTGGAGCTAATCACTATTATACAGTCTAACGTGTTGCATCACAAAGTGTGTTGACCTTCAATAGGTCAACTGCACATATATTTTCCTATTGATGTTTGGTTATACAACCATTGAAACATTGTAAGCATGACCCTGGTATCATTAAAAACGCTCATAAAATGCCTATATTTCAATCAGGTGTTTTTTCATACAGATTTCATGAACACTGGAGGTTTGTGCTGCAACGACTGGTATTCTTAGCTGCATTTGTTGTCTATCTGGAAACAGAAACCTTGGTGACACGGGAAGCTGTTACTGAAATTCTTGGAAGTGAGTTAATAAGGCTTGACATGGGACTAGGAATCTCATGTTTGTCTAAAATCATTTGCCTAATTAGTTTTGAATTCATGTATATACCTTTTCTTTTCAGTTGAAGCTGATAGAGAAAAAGGCTTTCATCTGGACATTGAGGATTATCTTTCTGGAGTATTGACTCTTGCAAGTGAGCTGGTATGTAGAATATTGTACAGCTGTATTGCTCATCCAATTGAATAGAAGGAAATAGCAAGTTAATGCTTGCATAAAGTTAGTTGGTTTCTTCTGACCAGGTATTCTCATTGGATGAGGCAATTGGTTAAAAAAATCTGGGAAGTGTAAAATCTCAGTTTGCTTGGAGGACAGCAAGTGAAGAAGATACACCTAAATAGCATTATTTATTTCCTTTTTGGCTGATTAATGTTTATTAGCCTTTCCTATTGTCTCATGGGCAAGATTTTAATTAGTAAAGTTTTTAGATAAAAGGCCTTTTGATATTGGGTATTCATTCTAAAGGTACATCTCCCAACCTAAGTACTTTCAAAACATTTGGATTTCATGTTCATACTTTCAGAAAATAATCAGATTGTATTTGTATCCTATTAACAGAGAGGTATTATAATGGAACTCCAGTGAGGTGTAAAAGGCTTCATTCTGTGTTTTATTTAATAGTCTAGGTTAGCCGTGAACAGTGTGACATCTGGGGACTATTCTCGGCCACTTCGCATCTCTGTTTTCATCAATGAGTTGGATTCAGGATTCCGCCTGCTCAATTTGAAAAATGATTCCCTGAGGAAACGCTACGATGGCCTCAAGTATGATGTCAAGAAAATAGAAGAGGTGGTTTATGACTTGTCAATCAGAGGACTCAGCAAAACAGCAGCCGGAGGTGCTGGTGAGGAGAAGTAGAAAAGGCTTCAATGAACTGCATTCATGATTACCTCAGTAATGTGGCCAATGAAAGAGAAGCTTTAACTGAGCTCTCTAGCAGTAATGTAGAAGAACTGCAAGCTACAAACTATGTTTTTCCCCACCTGAACACTTAGTATATGTCTGACTTGAAAACCTTCTAAACTGTTCTGTAAATCCCCCATCTAGTGGACTGTGTTTGCAGTATACATTACTATGTTAAAAACTGTATTTGTGAATTATGACCTTTATCGTTTAATAGTCCTGCAGTCCCAAACATGGTAATCAGTTGCTACTGTATCTTAGTATCAGGCTGAGCTGATTCTTTCTGGACCTCTCCATAATTCACATTTAGCACAACGAATGCTCATTTTAAAAGGAGCACTTGTGTAAATATGTTTATCATTAGAATGAAATTAGAATGCTTCATTTTCTATTCTTGTTAGGTTGTGAGATTTCAGATGTAATGTCAATTCAATAAGCAAAAATGTTAGGAATTTATTTCTAAATCATTATATAGTAGAGAGTCTGTATTCTGAAGTAAGCAGATTCTTGAAGATTGGGAAGAACTGAACCATTCCTAGTTCATTTATATGCATATTCTTAGTCTATATCCAGTTTTATTTTTTAAATTGAGAACATGAACATGTGTTTGTGGTTTAGTGAAGGGCAAAGGGGTATATGCAATTAAGTCGCTTGGAATCTGAACTTGAGTCAGATAGTGGTCCATTCAATTTAAAATAAGGTTCTAAGTAGATCTTTAGCAAATAGGGTAGAGAAAAATGTCAGCTAAATCCTAATTATGCTTACCTGAATGCAGGTTCTTTTCATTCAACTCATTTCCAGCAAACATACATAAGATCACAACCTTAGAATAGTAAGATGATGCAGATGTTAAGCAAACTGACTTTATATGGCCGCATTGTTTCCTCTCCTATGATAATATTTGACTGTCATCTTCCCTGTCATTTAGGCATAAACTGCATACTGTTCCTAAAATGTATAATGACATGTTTCTGTTTGATCATTTTGCATATTCAATATTTTATCCCATTCTTTTTCCATTGTTCGTGTTTTTTTTTTGAGAAAGATTACCTTCCAAAGAATAAAAAACATATACTTTATGATAATTCATATAAGCATCCTTGTTAATAAAGTTTTTCCTTGTTCTGGTTGTGTTTTTTCAATGTTCAATGGGAAGCAAATACTTCCTTTGTTAAAGTTGTTAAATAAAAATAGACATTTTTTAAAAATA
The DNA here is from genome assembly GCA_009733165.1 of Naja naja. Taxonomy (NCBI): domain Eukaryota; kingdom Metazoa; phylum Chordata; class Lepidosauria; order Squamata; family Elapidae; genus Naja; species Naja naja. The sequence continues at coordinate 238,822,772 of CM019148.1, read as the reverse complement.
TGGCATGTGCTTGTAAGTCTGTGATTTACACTTCATCCAAGATAATGCCTGTAAAAGTCAATGGTTTGATAATTTGTTCAGTTAGAATGGAATTAGGAATTTGCTAATAATCCTAAATTCAGGATCCTGTATGTCATTAATCACCCCTTCAGTTAGGTTAATAAAATTTGCTAGAAAAGGTGCTCCTTGATTTTTGCTATCTAATACAGCTCTCCCCAACTAAAGCTACATTAGAAGAGGAAGAAGGCTGCCAAATAAAAGATGAGAGACACTTCATTCTAAGGGGATATCACAGCACAATGTGATACACAATGTTAATGTATCTCTCAGAACATGAAATGTCTATCCAGTGATGAATTTAGTGATTTATTTAAAAGGAATCTTCCTATCTTTCCCAGCCCTTTCTATAGATGGGCTAAAAATACCATGGAAGAATTGCCAATTTTTAAAATTAACATTTGTTAATTGTTTCTGGATTTGATGCAGATCTATTGATACAGGGATCACTAGAATGTTAAAAGTCCACAATCAGAATCACAAATTCAGGTGTCGGGCACTAAAAAGAATCCTTCAAATTTATATAATGTTGGGCAAGAGTTACAAACCTACATCATAGGAGAAGGGCTGTATTAGTCTATGGCATCTGAAACAAAGTTTGGTAGCACCTTTTCCAACAAGTTTTATTAAACTATAAAAAGTTTTAACACGTTGTAATTACTAATTGATGTATTTGTAATCTGACTCGCATGTAATAGTACAAACACCCTCTTTAAATCTTACATCAGTTTAGCACTTCATACATCTGATGAGGTATGCCATAGATCATCAGTGTATATAGTTTTCAATAGAATGTGTTAATCAGAAAAGGTACCATCAAACTCCTGAATTTATTTTGAGAAATTAAAAACATTATTTGTTCTCTTTCACTAGGATTTAAGAGCTTTAAGTAAAAAAGGTTTATGTGATTAGTGTCACAGTGCCAACGTGATTATTTAAATGCAGAGAAAAAGTCGAGACAGATTAATTCATATACCACACTAAACTGCAATGTGTATGATTTGGGCTTAATACTTTGTATTCAAGAAGCCACTGATCGATCAATCCATGTGAAAATCCAGTGCAACTAAATTTCTTCTTGAATTTCTGTAATCGTCCCCAATGCTTACGCACTCCAGTTTTTTTCCTTCAACAAGAACTTGTTACTAAAGACAAAACCTATAAACATTATTTGTATGTTGCTCACAAACCTGAACTGCACTGTTTTGTCGTTTTAGTCTAGCTCCAACAGAGGATTATCTGAAAAGAATTGAAAGAACGAAGAAAAATAAGTTTGAGACATTGTAACGATGGCTAAACGGATGTTTGATACATCTGAATTCTGCAAATCCCTCAGAGTATGTACTTATCCTAAGAATAGTTAGGGTTTATGAAGACTATTACTATTAATTGGGATTCCAAATAGATTTGAAAGAAATCTGAAAGGATTATTGCTGTAAGATGACTTAACACAAATTTATTAAACATCTTACGACATGGAACTATAGAATTTGAGAATCTTTAGTTTAAATAAAAATGATTTATAAGTAGTCCTCATTTAGTTAACATTTGCAGTTACAACATTTAGGAAAAGATAACTGCAAGCAATCATATTTATGACCTTTTCAGGTCTGCAAAGCAAAGCAAAGCTAAAATATGATTGTTAAGCACAGTCGCATTTGCAATTAGCCATCACTTTGCTTAACAGCCAATTTGCCAGGCCCAACTGTGATTACGAAATGGGGACTTTTTTTCTTATTCAATCAGCCCAATTATTGGAGACTGCCTGGACCGATCCCTAGTTTTCTTGGCAAGGTTTTTCAAAAGTAATTTGCCATTGCTTCCTTCCTAGGGCTGAGACAAAGTGACTGGCCCAAGGTCACCAAACTGGTTTTGTGCCTAAGGCTGGACTAGAACTCAAGGTCTTCCGGGTTTTAGCCTGATGTCTTAACCACGATTTATTTACCGTATGGCATATCATGTATCAGTGGTGGCTAACCTTTTTGGGCTCACGTGCCAGCACCCAGAAGGCAATGCGTCCTCCCATGCCCCCTGCGCAAGCACGCGCAATCCCCCTCACCGCTGCCCCAGTATTACAGGAAGTGATGAACAGGCCTATTATTCGGCCTGCAAAACCTGCAGAGGCTTTTTTCAAGCCTCTGGGAGGCTGAAAAAGGCCTCAAACCAGCGGAAAATCAGCTGTGAGGTGCACGCATGCACAGTGAGGTAAGTTTGCCTGAGGCTCGTGTGCCGGCACAAATGGGTCTGCGTGCCACCTGTGGCACGCGTGCCATAGGTTCGCCATTGCATCCATATATGGAACTATTAGTATATATTAACATTTCATCTAGATTAGTAAACACAGTAAAATATAAATGTTAAAAAGATATGTGTTCAAATACCAATGTCTAGGCCATCTAATCACTAGAACACAGCATCATTTATATTTTAAAAAGATCAGATACTGGACCAGTATCTCCCCTTAGCTTACATGTGATCTAGTTTGACATGGGACCCCGCAGTTGCACTGAGGATACAATGCCCCATTTATACAGAGTCCTGGCAGACGCCATGTGAGATGTGAATCCTATTCAGGATTGTCCATTGCTGACATGCTTCAAAACCTGGCACCTTTTTTATGGGGTCATTTATATGTCTTCCTATGACTGGGTGTTCAGCCACCCATTTGGCTTTCCATTGGGAATTGTTAAAAGTTGTTGGGCAGATGTTGTGCAAGTGCCAGTAGGAGCTTCTGGATTTGAGTCTTCCTGCTGATAAATGAGGAAGCCCATTATATTCATTTGGTTCTCAAATGAAGTTTACTGGTAGTTAAATAAAACTTTTGTAATCAGCCCTTGATATGCCACGCAAAGGCCAATACCTCCAATTAAAACAAGTTTATGCACTGCAGACTTCGAGGATATGTGAATTCTGCTATTATGGCTCTCCATTGATATGAGGCTGCAATGAGTTTCTCAACAATGCATAGTTACTAATAAAAGAGAATATATGAAGCTCAGGGTTGAACCGTGTGCAAGCAACCAAACTCAGAGAGCACCAAGGATTCCACAATCCACAATTAAAATTTCTGGTTTAGCATTACGTGTTACCTCAACCTTTATTGCCACTTGGAATATTTTACTATATATAACCTTGCTCTAAAATCTTAGCTGATTTTAAGGAACCCCAAACAATTTAAAAATCCAAAATAAAACTTACCTATTTTATGATCTAGTTGCAGATGAGAAGGTTGGATTGATATATATAACAGAGATTTGGATGAATGAACTGAGAGAGGTGGCCTCTTCCCAGTTGCATTCACTAGAGTACCCGTTCATCATCAGCAGACACTTGAAGTTGGAGAAGGTGAGTTGCTGTGGTCCATTGGGATTCCATCTTCTTCTCCAGGTTCCCTGTCCACTTGAGTATTAAGATTGAATTGGCAGACGTACTAAGGATACATTGGAGATTTTATTGGTGTACTGCCTGCCATTAGTCTCCCTTGCTGAACTGACAAGAGAATAATGGTATGTAGGAATGATCTTGGGAGACAGACCAAAGAGACTTAGCCAAGGGAATGGTCAGATAAAAGGCAGTTTAGCCCAAAGCAGGAATGTGGGTGTGGCAAAAACAGTCCCTCCCTAGTTTGGGGACTGTAAGGGGGATGGGAAGAGAGAGAGAGAAGTACTTTCAGACTTGCAAGATTCTTTAATGTAGCTTTACAATAAAGTAGAATTAGCTCATTTGGTTGGGTTTCCTGTCTGGTGCACCTCATAAGGCTGACAGTCTTGCAAGTCTCCTTTTCCCAAAGAGAGGAATTTTAGAAATGGCCTTTCATCCCCAGGGAGCTCTGCAATCTGCCAAGCATCCAGCAGCACTGTTGGTTGCAATAATAGCAGCAGATAGATGCACAGATGATCAACTTGCAGAATGCCACGATACAATTAATACAACAGCTGAGCCAGAATTTGCCTCAATTTGCAGCAGTACAATTTGTGGCTCAGCCAATGTTCCTGCATTCCCATGGGAGCTTGCTAGAGAAATTCAGAGGGGACCAGGAATAATTCTGGACATTCACTGTCAATGTATTATGTTTATGGGAGGCAAGCTAGTGGAGTTTTCTACTGAATGCACCTAAGTGACTTCTGCTAAATTTGCTGAAGGAAGCAGCAGCTAAGTGGCCATACTGTTCAAACTGTACTTTAATATTACCAAACATCATTATGTTGCCTAGTTTACCTGCTGTTTTAATTTTATATCTTATAGCAATAGCACTTAAGACTTATACATGCTTTTACAGCCGACTCGAAGTGATTTACAGAGTCAGCATATTGCTCCCAACAATCTGGGTCCTCATTTTACCCACCTCAGAAGGATGGAAGGCAGAGTCAACCTTGAGCCTGGTGGGATTCAAAGTGGCAAACTGCAAGCAGCCGGCAGTCAGAAGAAGTAGCCTGCAGTACTGCATTCTAAAATCCAAATCTTATTGGATTTTATTTATGTATTTTTATTCAAATTTTATTTTCAGTGGGCTTTATTGTAAAGCACCTAGAGAATTTCAGCTACCGGACAGTTTACAAAATAGAAGCAAATAAGTGGGATCTGTTTCTTCCTCTTTCCTGGTAACCATGCTTGAAATACCTGGGAAGAAAGAGAAGTCTAGGAAGTGTAGAATGACAGATATTCAACAGCAAGAATTTTAAATCCTGATGCAGAGAAGCACATGGAAACCATGCAAAATAATTGCAATAAATAAAAAGGGATTATTAAAATATATTATTGTTAATCTAGAATGTATTGTGACATTCCTTATTGGATGGAAATTGGGAAATACGTATTTTTATGTAGTTAAGTCACCAACTAGGAGAGGTGACTGAACCTTATTAGCAGAAGACAGTTCGGAACAAAAGGATATATACAGAATTGGATTTCTACAGTCGTTCTTTAATTCATTTACAAATTAAGTCCACTAGTGCTTAAAAAGAGGCTATTGCTTATCCACAGGATTCTATAGATATTCAGGAATAGTTGTGGGTGAATGTCAAATATGTATTTGGCTTCCCTTCTGTCTTACATATTACATGCATTCTGTGCAATGTAAAATTCAATAAACTGGTACCTACTTGGTCTCGAGAGCAAAAGAGGACAAAACTCATAGATTTTTCTTTTATAAAATAAAACCCTCCCAGAAGCAAAGAACAACTCCCAAAGGTAATATTTCCTGGGACAGCAAGCTACAATGTGAAAACAATGACACTGTCTAAACATTCTCTCTTATCGGATTAATACTGCTCTAAAGTTGACCTGCATGTTACCTAACGCTATTATACATACAATGAAATCTCTATTACATGGTCCCAGGATGCCTTTCCGCAGCAATCATGCAGGGTCACATAGCAAACATTCATCATCTTATCTGCACAATATTAACAATATTAGTTCAATATTTCTTAAGAGACCTGCTCCTTAGAACTGATGCCAATGGGTATCCAATTACCGTATGAGAAGATTATTATTGTCAATAGGTCACAAACCTGAAAGGCCTGCCCTCTTCCACTCCGCCAACTCCTCGGTCAGACAACACTTGATTTTGTTGTTGCTGCTGTTGAACCTATTTATTACAAGAAGTGCAAAAAAAAAAACCCATTCCTACCAGCCAGAATCTGGATGTTGACACTTCTACCACAGGGGGTCTTCAAACTTGACAGCTTTAAGACTTGTGGACTTCAACTCCCAGAATTCTTCCTCCAGTCATGTTAGCTCAGGAATTCTGGGAGTCGAAGTCCACAAGTCTTAAACTTGCCAAGTTTGAAGACCCTTGTTCTACCACATGAAAACCTCATATGGTTACTTCTCAGGCTGGTGACCAAGAGGAGAATGCTGTCCTCTCTTCCTTTTATACAGACACAACCCCCGACAACACATATTTTGTTCAGTGCTTACAGGTAGTCCTCTACTTATGACTGCAACAGGGACCGGAATTTCGGTCATAAGTCATGAGGGTCTTGTTCCCATGTGACTGGACCCAATTTTACAGACATTTTTATAACAGTCATTAAGTGAATCATGTGGTTGTAAGTTTGGATCCATTCTTCCAAATGGGAGGTTGTTTTTTTTTTGCTGAAAACTAGCAATTGCAAATTGTGGTCATGTGATTGTAGCGCTGCAACCAGTTGTAAAGGTGAGCGGTTGCCAAGCACTTAAAATGTGGTCATGTGACCACAGGGGAGCAACATTTTACAATGGCTGGAATTGTTTTATGGGCCTAAAGCCCCTTTCCAAGTCTACTGTAACTCAAAATGATCCTTAAACAATCAGTCGTTAAATCGAGGACTACCTGTATAGGAAATTCTCAGGCAAGTAAGTTCTTTCTTTCTTGATACAAGCTCTGTAAATGATAGGTTGGTTCTCAATATGACAATATCTCAAGCAGTTTTATTTCTACAGAGCCTTTACATTCTTATTCCTCTGGTTTTTTCAAAGGAATGCAGGCCTCAGGAAAGGGAGGCTAGAATTCTTGCAACTGAGTGGATGGCAGACCTAAAAGAGAGAGTCGAGGTTTCCCAAAAGTGTGCTTCTATGTGAACAGAACTACTCGAGCTGAAAAAAGAGGATTAGATCGGTGAAATCTAACTGTTCTGTGTTATCTATTCTCAGAAGTTCCAGGGTGAGGATTCTGCAATTAGCTGCAAACTAAGAATGCTGCAAGAGGACACTCTGCCTATGGGTGTATCCAGGTTAAGCTTCCACACTGAGGTTTCTAGGTTAGGCTCTAGGTGATAAGAAGATTTAACAAGTTTAAACATGGACTCATTTCTTTTTCTTTTTTTGTAGAATTTAAAAACACTGGTTGCGGTTCACACCGCATGCTTAACCTGGGACTTACTGAATTATTCCACTTCCTGGGATCACGCAACACATGGAACCATAAACTGGCCAATGGTCTGGGTTGCACATTTTGCTAAGCCTAACCAAAGTTAAGACCCATCAGGCTTACCATGTTGCGTGAACACGGGCACTGTGCCCTTACCCGACTTTGTTAAGCCTGTGGTGTGAAAACAGCACTACAAAGCACTTGTTAGAAAGTCCTGCCTAGTAGATAGTGGTCATAGGTAGCACCAATGCTATTTCGACAGCTGAAGTTCATCCTTTGTGCAGTTGTGTTGACAAAGAGATATTCAAGCAGGCCTGGTGGAGGTTCAGAGCTTGGACAAGTCATTTCTCGGGCAGCCCCTCTCATGACCTATTGTGAGATGCACTTATCATGATATTGGGCAAGCGTTACGCCGCTTCTTCCAGGCCCAGCTCCCGAGTACCTCCTTATCTGCCTAAACCAGTGGTGAGTCCGTTGTCCCCATCTCGAAATATGAAGGATTCCGTCTTATCTCAAGCAGTTCAAATGTGTCGTCAGTTGGGATCCACAGAGACCACACAGTTGCTGAGTCTCAAGGGCTCCTGAGCAAACTGAACTTCCCATTGTTCTTCGAGAAGGATAAGGACTAATAGAGCCTGGCTCCCCTGGTTCAAACTGGACTCAGACGCTCGCCTGATGTTGACCATCAGGAGAACTTGCATCTTCTGGAACTTCAACGTCTTGCTGCCCTTTTTCACCCATTGTCCATCAGGCGGCTGGGCAGCTGTAAGGGGCCTTCCATCACAAACCGTGTTTCTTCCAGCCAGCCCATTGTTTTGAGAGCAGTTTCCCTCATTTCAATGTTGATCTCTCTGTTCTTCTTGCTGTCCTGGCGGAAGGATAGAGTCACAATTCCCTTCCTGCTTGGTTTCATATTGATGTGTTCCAGGTGGGACTCGATCGACTTTTGGCCTCCAGCAGACTGCTGTAATCTGGGTGTACTCCATAGTGGCTTTGATGATGCGGCTCAGAAGAAGGGGATACTTGGTGACTCTCTGTAGTGGAGCTATGAGGAAGGACCGAAGATTCATGCGACGAAGAGGCGGTGTTGTCATTCTGAAACATTGAGAATATCCTGCAGATAATAATAATAATTATTATTATTTATTTAGACTTATGCCGCCCTTCTCCCAGAGGACTCAGGGCGTGAACATCTAAAAGCATATACTAAAATAAATAAATAAAAACAAGTCCAAATTACAAAAACAGCTAAAACAATAAAATACAAAATAAACAAACTCTTAAAACTACCCACCGGTCAATCCAGGGCCTGCTGAAACAGCCAGGTCTTCAGGTCTCGAGAGGAGATCAGATCAGCAGCAGATCTGCAGGAAGCTGATTCCATAGGGAGGCAGCTCCCACAGAAAAGGCCCTAGCTCTGGGAGCCGCCAGCCGACAATGCCTGACCGGCGGTATTCCCAGGAGGCCTCCTATGGGAGGCCTTGAGGCGATGGACTGTGATGCAGGCAGGAGGCGTTCCATAAAGTACCCTGCACCCAAGCCATTTAGGGCTTTATAAGTTGTTACTAACACCTTGAAGGAAACCGGAAGGCAACCGGCAACCAATGCAAGTCGGCATGGAGGGGTGTAACATGGTCGGGATACCCCCATCACAGCCAGCGGCCGCATTCTGCACCAGCTGCAACCTCGAGTAATCCGCAGGGTAGCCCCATGTAGAGCGTTGCAGTAGTCGATTCTGGAAGTGGCGCGCATGGTGACCGTTGAAGGCATCTCGGTTCAGGTAGGAGGCAGCTGGCGAACCAGCCGAACCTGGGCAAAAGCCCCCCTGGCCACACTCCCACCTGCTCCTCCAAACTGAGCTGTGCATCCAGGAGGACGCCCAGATTCCTCGCCCTATCGGGGGTAACACCTCCCCCCATGACCAAAGATGGCACATCCACTGAACACCGAGATGCCGGTAAGAACAGCCACTCAGTCTTGGCTGGGTTGAGCCTGAGCCTGTTACTCCCCATCCAGGCCTGCACGCCTCCAGGCACCGGGACATCACCGAGAGAGCATCACTGATCTGGTCTGGGGTGGAGATATACAACTGGGTATCATCTGCATATTGATGATACCTCACCCCAAACCACGGATGATCTAAGCCCAGTGGTTTCATGTAGATAAACAGGAGAGGTGAGAGGCCAACCCTGAGGACCCCACAACTAAGGGGCCTGGGAGGATCTCTGCTCTCCTGTCAACACCGACTGAGCGGTCCGAAAGGTAAGAGGAGAACCACCGTGATGGGAGTGATTAAATCATAACTTTTTCATGCATACAAAACTGTAGAAAACCAGGGGTGAGTTAAAGAGAAGACCAGCCTAGAATTCCTATGTAGTCACAAGTGGACCAAGTCCAACCTCCAATTTCTTTGACCCTTATCTAACTCAGCAGATGCTAACCATTCGTGAAAGGTTGCTGTGTATAGGCATTTTAGTAATAAATCAGTTTAATTGGACCCTCAAGTGTGGAGCTGGTCTTTGTGCTGAACAAAACATATTTACCTCTAGTGACCAAGTGCCTTAACAATGTACTATGCTGATGCTTAGAACTGAATTAGTTCTCTACATCCTTCTGGATAATCACTCAGCCTATTTCAGAGTTTAATTCATTATATAAATTATGCAGCATGGAATAAAAATAGAAGTTCTACTCAAAAACTGAATCTTATCATGAGTCATCTTTTAGATGGAGCAAGAATCAAAATGTCAACCGTACTGATTCACTCCTACCACAAAGAAGCTCTACTGAGGCAAAGTCCTTCATTTCTGCATAATGGCACCAGAGCAGGCTGGCCCAATTACTACACAGACTTAGGCAGATGTTTTGGACAAGACAGCTGAATGCAGCATAGATTATGCTGGCTCCCCAGAATTAACCTTCCATTCATAGGTATAATGGGCGGCACTTGCAAATGATAAAGATTTACTTAATCACAATTTGAATTGCCTTTGTACATGACAGAGGCCACCCCGTGGCTTTACTAGCTTACTAAATTACCACATCCAGCCTTCCATGAGGGACTCTGGCAACCTGCCCTTTTGCACATCAGTTCCCTTTTCTCATTTTTCTAAAATGTCTCATATATAGACATGAAAACCGAGAAATGTGTAAGGGCCAAAGAGCATCTCTTTTCATATCTAGCGAATGGAGAATAGATAGCCCATGTTTTCTGTCAAAAAAAAAAGATGCTAAAATGCACTGGTTGGGTAGAGTCCGCAATGTTTAGGATCATGATATGACTTAGATAAGGTTGCTGGAGCCAACTAAACCTGTGCCAGTGGCCCATCCCTAGCATCTGCTTCTAAAGGCTCAGTTGAACAACAATAATGAAAATTGCAATGGATTAAATATTGAAACAGTCATTACAATTTAATTTCCATAATTTTATAAACATACTATATTCCACTTTCTTTCAAATATATTTTTTGCTTCTTCTCCCATCTGAAAATAATTGTAACTATTGAATATAACTATCCAAAAATTAGCATTTGAATTTCCTAAATCTGACTAGTTTTCTACCACTTACCATTTCGTCATTGCTAAATAATACCAAGGGTATGCGAATGTAGATTTTATTATCAAGACTCACTTTGGACAAGAATTTGTATAGCAATAGCAATAGCCCTAGACTTATATACCACTTCATCATGCTTTACAGCCCTCTCTGGCGGTTTAGAGAGTCAGCATATTGCCCCCAACAATTTTGGGTCCTCATTTTACCCACCTTGGAAGGATGGAAGGCTGAGTCAACTTTGAGGCTGGTGGTATTTGAACTGCCAAATTGCAGGCAGCCGACAGTCAGCAGAAGTAGCCTGCAGTACTGCACTCTAACCACTGCTCCACCGAGGCTCATATTGTTGATCATTTTCTAGAAAACTCTTATTGTTTCCTAGAAAACATACTAAATTCCTAATCATAATCTTTCATCTCCTTTCTTCCTATCAAACACTTATATATATTTTGGCTTCACAGAAGATACGAGTTTTATTCAAGAATCAACTTTGCTGCACTTACAAATTTCTACCTCAGGAGTAATAAATTAAAATTTTGCTCAATAGTTTCAGTTTATTCTCTTCAAGTTTAGCAAAGTAATAGAATGTGTCTTAGTGACTTTCATTGTACCTCTGAGTCAATGTTGACTCAAAGTGTTGACTAGTTCCTTTTGCTTAGTATGATTTTCTGAATTGGTTTGCCATTTCTTTCTTCATGGGTTGAGAGAGAGGAATTGGTTTAAGATCACCCAGCTGGCTTAAAGCCTAAGGTAAGACTAGAACTCATGGCTTCCCAGTTTCTGACCTGAACCATTGCAGGTAGTCCTTGACTTACAACCATTTGTTTAGTGACCGTTCAAAGTTATAACAGCACTGAAACAAGTGACTTATGACTATTTTTCACTCTAATGACCATTGCAGCATCCCCATGGGCCCATGATCAAAATTCAGACACTTGGTAACTGGCATGTATTTATGTTAGTTGCAGAACCCCAGGTTCATGTGACAAGCAAAATCAATGGGGAAGCCAGTTTCACTTAGCAACCTTATTACTAACTTATTACTAACAACCTTATTACTCACTCAACAGCTATGGCAAAATGGTCATAAAATGAAATAAAACTCACTTAACAACTGTCTTGCTTGGCAACAGAAATGTTGGGCTCACTTGTGGTCAAAAGTTGAAGACTACCTATTCACAAACCTGGCTCTCTTAGTGACTCGGGGAAACCAATAGATGAGTAAAGCCATTTCATTATCCCAGTTGCCAACATGTCACTGTTAGTACAAGCTCAGAAACATTTGTTCCTCAGCTCTAGTCAACAATATTATCCATCCCCAAAGCACAATTGTTTCCAAGTGTGTTTCTTGAACCTCCTGCCTAGTTAAAAATTTGGAAGCATCCTCACCTGAGTAACTCTTTTTCCTTTTCCAATGCATTGAGCATGTTCACAGAGGATGGCTGCTGGAGACAATATGTCTGGAATGCAGGCAGCATGTTCACAAACTCAGGAATATTTCACCAATGCACACAGTCATGAGGTCATCATCACCCTGTCAACATACAAGATGAAGAAGAGAAACAGAAATGCTGAAGGGTAAACAGTTAATGGGAAGAAGTTGGCATGTTAAGTTGATTATTCTCCTTCCAAATTCCTTTTCTGATCATTTTCACTTTCCGTTAATTGGCAATATTAGTTAGAAAAAGATGCTAAAGAAGCGATTTCCCAAAAGGCAGAGAAACTAAGGCTTACGTGGATGAACCGAAAGCAGATGAACCAGCATGCCACACTACTAATAAAGACAAAATGGCAGCATCTCTGGATATTCTGATACAGCACTAAAAATCAAGCACTGTTCAGGATGTTCTGAAATTGAGAAAATAGGAAATCTAAATACTGTAAAACAGGAGTGTCAAACTCACTTCGTCACGGCTGCATCATGTGACATATCGGGACTTCCCTCTCCCTTTGCTAAACCAGGCATGGGCGTGGCCAGCATGTGCGCATCCGCATCCGGGCTTTGACAGCCCTGCTGTAAAGTAACTCAAACAGGAACTAAAAGTGGAATAGGGATAAGTCAGCTAAGAAGATCTGAGTTGGTTTAAAGAATTAACAACTAAATGAAAGTCTTCTCAGATTGCAGAGGTTGCCTAGAGTGATAGCAAAGCTTATTGTGTTACTATGAAAAATATACTTGATGTTCATTACTGGAAAAAGATATTACAGACATTATACTTGATTTGGTTGATATATAGGGTTGTAACAAGAGAAATATTTGAGGATTAAAGGAAGTGGAGACAATTTAGAAAGGACCAGTTCTGTTGGATTTCTCAAAATTTAATGACCATCTGTTGGATTGAAAGACTTCAGATAAAAATGCTGTTATAATAGAGAGGAACTGAAATAATTCTGATATTTAGAATACTGCGTTCAGGATTTAATTTTCAGCTCTTTGATTGTCCTTGATTTCCCTGTTTGAACTTCCAGCATCATTAGAGTACATAAGTCAACATGTCATATTATAACACTGGCTCAATTTACATATTCCTGTCTTGGTTTAAAGGAGAAATTTTGGGCAAGACATCAGCATGATGCTCCCATTTCAAATTTCAGCAAGTGTTCATACATTTTGGCAATTACATGTTCATCATTTGTACATATAATTCAACTGTTAACCTCAATCTTTCCTTTTTTTTAGCAGTTTTCAATAATAAGATCTGAATGTGGTTTACGATGCTGGCTTGTTCTAAAGCAGGTGACCCTAGTTTTTTGTATGGATATGATAAAATTGAAAACGTCTAAACATGGCCTGAGAAAATGGGAATTCATGAAGGCAGACAGGGCTCATTCAGAAGTTTCAACTTCTTAGAGATTCAAAACCATTCACTGCCTTATCATTCACCAGCTGAAACAAATGTGCATCTTTTTCTACATTGGGATTCTCCTTTTATTGTGATAAAGGTTATGATTCAGTGCCGGGGTGTCAAATTGGCGGCCCACGGGCTGGATGCGTCATGCCCCACCCCAGCTCCGCGAAAAGGAAAATGTCACAAAACGTCACATGATGGAATTCAAAGGCACCAAAAGTAAACATCTGTAGTTACATTTTTTTTCTGCAAAAATTGAGAATACTTACAGAATTCTGAGTTGGTTCACTAAGAAACAGTTAACTACTCATTAAATATACTGGGGTTTATTTGCAAATAGAAATGTGCCAGACTGCAGTCCAAATCATGTGAGAGCCAACTTAAATAAACTTCACCTTTGAACTATGGTGACCTGTGACCACTGAGTCTATTCAAATAAGCGGGCATTATGATCGTGCAAAGCATTCACAAGGACACCTTGCAAAATGCAGAAGCATGAATGGCTCAACCCTCCCTGAAGTAAAAGCAGCCACATCTTCTAGAAAGGTTGCCACAGCTATTTCAAGTGTTTTCTCCAGTTTCTGCATATGTGGACACACATGGGCCATACTTCTACTAGGGAATCACAAGCAAAGCAAAATGACTGTAACTGCATATGCGCAGAGACAAGGGAGGGAATCTTTAAAGCAGTCAAGCCTTCTGAAGGGCTTCCCACGGTGTCAAACTCACAGTGTCATGTTGTCATGTGATGTTTCGTGACATTTTTCCCTTCTCAGAGCTGGGGTGGATGTGACCTGTGTATGACACAACCGGCCCATGGACTGCCAGTTTGACATTTCTGCTGTAACCCTTTGAAGATATGTAACACACTCACACCTTTGATAGGGTTGTCACAGTCCTAGTGAAAATAACCCTCCTCTTCCTCTTCTTCCTCCTCCTCTTCTTCGTTTCCCGCTCCTCCTCCAAAGCTGTTTAGTAGGAGTATGGTCGATTGTAGGACAACCCTATTACTATTAATCTTCTCAACACTCCTTATCATCCATCCCTTCCACTTGTGACTGTATGGCTGTAACTTTGTTGCTTGTATCCTTACGATTTATATTGACTGTTTCCTAGTATGATTTGATTGCTTATTGTACCCTATGTATGACTATCATTAAATGTTGTACCTTATGATACTTGACTCTTGAGAATGTATCTTTTCTTTTATGTATACTGAGAGCATCTGCACCAAGACAAATTCCTTGTGTGTCCAATCACACTTGTCTAATAAAGAATTCTTTTCTACCCTTTTCTCATTACTAACAATACACACAACTTCCTAACAGATCACCAGGCCTTTGGGCCATCTCATTCAGGGCTGCCCACTTATAAGAAATTTCTCAGGATCTTTCTCCAGTTTTACCTGGAGTTGCCAGGAATCAAACAAGTAAAAAATTTGGTTATAGCCTGAACTATGGCCTCTCTCTCTGACCATCTGTCCATCTGAATCAGTACCATGTATTCCAGAAGACAAAGATCCTTTGGTGCTTCAGCTGTTGATAAGCTACAGCTCCCATGATCCCTCACGATTAACTATGTTAATTGTTTTGCTGAGGCTTATAACTGAACCGTGTTTGAAGTTCCTTGCCCTACCCAACTCAATTTGGACAGCAATTCTCCCAATTTTATAGGGAGGAAATCTGTTACTTAAAAATTAAAGCAGAGCTTTGTATGCCTGGGACCCAAGTTAGCACTATCTGTATGAGAAAAAAATGCAACAACTGTGTACTAGTATTAAATGAAAGCTCTTCCCCAAAGTGATTGCCAGTCTTAAAATAAACATCTCTGTCTCAACTGTCTTTTGAGGTTAACCAATAAGGCTTACAGATCGGCATAATTAATATTTTTTAATGCCTTTCTAATCCATTATAAATAACCTTGAATGCCTTCAGGAAAGACGGACAATCTGCAATGTGGTTTGAATAATACTTAAGAAATCATCTACCCTAATGTTCATTCATTCATTAACCATTGGCAAAGCTTAGGTTTTCTTTTAATTATTAACTCAGAGGCAAAACAAGCCCATTTGGATGATGCTGTCAAAATGAATCTCTGTAGGAAATTACAGGTAGTCCTTGACTATGGTCTGTTGTTAAGGTGGTTGCTGAGTGAGTCATGTCCAATTTTATGACCTTTTTTGCTGCAATTATTAGCTGAATCACTGCAATTGTTGAAGGAATCATGCAGTTATTAGCTGAATCTTGCCTCCTCCGTTGACTTTGTCAGAATCTGGCTGGGAAGGTTACAATGGGTGATCACATGATTCTAGGGGTGCTGCAACTATCCATAAATACATGCCATTTGAGCCGTGGTGGCGCAGTGGTTAGAGTGCAGTATTGCAGGCTACTTCTGCTGACTGCCAGCTGCCTGCAATTTGGCAGTTCAAATCTCGCCAGGCCAAGGCTGACTCAGCCTTCCATCCTTCCGAGGTGGGTAAAATGAGGTCCCAGATTGTTGGGGCAATAGGCTGACTCTATAAACCGCTTAGAGAGGGCTGTAAAGCACTGTGAAGTGGTATGTAAGTCTAAGTGTTATTGCTATTTGCCAAGCACCCAAATTCTGATCAATTGAATGTGGAGATGCTGCTTCTAAGAGTGAGGAACAGTTGTAAGTCAACTTTATCAGTGCTGATAATTGGTCACTAGACAAAATGGTTGTAAGTTGAGATCACCTGCATACGGTTTTCATTCTTTTCAGAGGCAGTAATGAACTACAAAATATAAACAGGCAGCCGTCTTTACATTACATTAGCTTTTTTTTTTAGAAGGTACCACAGCTTGTTAACATCGTTTTCCTTCAGCCAAAAGAAATGTGCTCATATTGGTAACGAAGGCAGATGTCACAGTGCAACAGGTTTATTGAAGTTTGGGAACGAAGGTGGACTTCACAGGGAAGAAGAGACTAAATTGATAACTAATTAATTAATAACTAAATTGAGAGCTGATGAAGGCATATTTCATGTGCCTGGTCTAAGAATTCAGGACAGATGAGCAGAAAAGATTCTGGGATACATCTGATACAATTAAACATCTGGAGGGCACTCTCTCAGAATCCTGAAAATCTCAATACATTGGAGGTCAACAAGATGATAAATAGAATAACAGAGTTGGAAGGGACCTTGGAGGTCTTCTAGTCCAACCTCCTGCTTAGGCAGGAAACCCTACACCACTTCAGATAAATGGTTATCCAACATCTTTTTAAAAACTTCCAGTGTTGGAGCACTCACAATTTCTGGAGGCAAGTTGTTCCACTGATTAATTGTCCTAACCGTCAGGAAATTTCTCCTTAGTTCTAAGTTGCTTCTCTCCTTGATTAGTTTCCACCCATTGCTTCTTGTCCTGCCCTCAGGTGCTTTGGATAGCAGTTTGACTCCCTCTTCTTTGTGGCAACCCCTGAGACATTGGAACACTGCTATCATGTCACCCCCTAGTCCTTCTTTTCATTAGACATACCCAGTTCCTGCAACCATTGTTTATGTATTAACCTTGAGTCCCCTAATCATCTTTGTTGCTCTTCTCTGTACTCTTTCTAGAGTCTCAACCTCGTTTTTACATCGTGGCGACCAAAACTGGATGAGCATTCAAAGTGTGGACTTACCAAGGCACTATAAAGTGGTATTAATACATCAAGTGAAGCATCTTTGGACATAGTAATTCTTAAATGAGTGTCACAAAGTAGTATGCTTCAAAAACAAATAAGAGATCATCTAACTGTTGCAAATGGGAAGGGAACTGCTATTTGAAGTCACACAGTACCTGCTCGATAGCCTGCTCGATCTCCTCTTGAAGATACTCCAGAAAGTTTTCGTTGAGGTCAATTAGCTCCTGGATATTGCTAAAAACCACCAACAGCTGTTCTTGTGTTAGAAGGCCAGCTGCTTGCATGGGGAGATAGAATTCCTCCTTGATGATGCGGTCTTCTTCCCCATAGCTAGCTTCAGTGTTGACAAATTCCAACACTGATTCCTTCCGTTCTGTCCTGCACTTCAGACACTTCTCACAGAGAATGGCCTGTTTCCTGTTTTGATTCTGGACATCTGTTTCCAATGGAAAATCTCTGCCACCACAGTCAGTGCAAGGTTGATGGGCTTCCCATGCCTGCAGAGATGTTAATGTTTCTGATGCCCGGTTCCTCCACTTCCTGCTCAACACCTGGCTGATACCACTATCAGCCCGCTCCATCTTGGATGACCTAATTCTTGGCCCCCCACCACCAATGATGGTGTCAGCATTGTCTCTCTCCTCATTCCCGCCTGCAATTCCACTGTCTGCACTGAGACTGCTAACGTTGCTCCAGCGATGCTTGGAACGAAAGGAGCTGCTCAGGACATGGTGATTCTCATCAACATTGTTGCCATAGTTGACAGTGGCTTTAGTCAGTGCTGGACCTGAGCAGAGAAGCAAAGAGAATGAACATCACTGTCTAGCAAGAAAAAGGTTCTCCTGTAATGATAAAGCATTATCTTCACTGGAATCTTGTAAATCACCTGACCAATTCTGTTAGAAACTAAAGCAAAATTGGACCAATGTACTATTTTGGTGGGAACACCACCAGGAAATTCAAGAAGACTGTAAGATAAATTGGAAACAATTCTCAAAATAGGAAATGATATGGCTGCCAAGAAAACTGCAGAGATCTGTCCATGTATTCACCAGGGGTCAAGTTCAATGTGAGGGTACCTCAACTGTTATCAAGTAGAAGAAAATATTTTTGTCATTTTATCCACAGCTAATGTAAGCCATTCTCTAAGCCAGCAGTCCCCAACCTTTTGGTACCGGGACGGTTCCATGGAGAGAGGTTTTGGACGGAGGGGGTGTGGTTTCATGTGCTGCCTGAATCCTGTGGATGGGGCTTCACTTGTTTGCCCAGTTGGTCCAGTTTCTACCATGCCACAGATCGGTGTTGGTCCATGGACCACGGTTGGGGACCCCTGTTCTAAACCGACACCATTTCTTTAGAAAATTAAATGAACTATGAAAGTTGGGCAAGAGAATCAGCCATTATTAAATTAAATACACTCCAGTAGTTATGTGACTTGCTAAGCGATTATCAATATCTGCAGTGAAGAAACAATGCAACAAAAACCTTCATGAAACTCCTAGTAGATACAGTCAGCACCCATGGTTGGACAGTCATACAGTGCTTAGCCTAGTAAGTAGACTCCTCATTTGCTCCAGATGTTCCTGTAGGAGTAGTTGTTTCAGATTTGTCTCTTCTTCTATATAAGATTAAATGCTAGATTAATGTCTGATGCTGTGATGGTATCATTGTCCCTTTCTAATTACTATACTAGAAGCAACTTCAGAACATGCCTAGCCAAAACATGCAAGATTTCTGCTTGAGCTACAGCACAGATCCCCAAATTTGGCAACTTTAAGACTGGCTGGCTGGCTGGGAAATTCTGGGAGTTGAAGACCTAAAGCTCCCAAGTTTGGAGACCCCTGATCTAGAGGTTTGTTATAAAAGGCAGGAAGTAGTGTCAAATCAATTGCATCTATTTTTCTTTTCCTATTGTAGACCTCCACAGCAAAGGTCAGTAATGCCACATTCTAAATAGTGTGTGTGAAGCCATGAAATTAAATCTAAAACAATTTCAATTATTTAATGGTGAAACATTTCATGAGATCATGAAACTTCTGTGTTCTTGCCCATGACGACAGATGAGCTCAGCAGCTGACAACAGATGGACAACAGTGAAAATGATTTGACACTGCCTTTTCAGATGGTTTCTTCAATTCCCATGTTAGGTTACAACTCTGGTTCCAATGGTTTCCAGCCCAAATATTAATCAAGCGCTGATTAATAGTTTTTGATCTTTGAAAACTGTTATAGCAATACCACTTAGAGTCTCTCGCGCATGTGCGTCGTCTCCCACACCTGTCCTTCGCATGCATGCCAGATACTGACAATCAGCTGTCAGGTGGACAGCGTCATGCGCGCATGCACAGTGGGGCTCTCCGGGCAACCTCTTGCAGTGCTGGCAGAAATGGCTCTGTGACCCACTTCCGCCACGCATGCCATAGGTTGACATCACAGACTTAGACAAATACAGCTTCACAATGTTTTACAGGTGTGTCTAAGCAGTTTACAGAGGCAGTATATCGCCACCAATCTGGGACCTCATTTTATTCACCTTGGAAGGATGGAAGGCTCAGTCAACTTTGAGCCAGTCAGGATCGAACTCCTGGAGTGAGCAGTGAGTTAGCCTGCAATACTGCATTCTAACCACCGCACCACCACGGCTCTTGTTATGTTTTCAAGATCAACCAAAGTCAGCTACATGCTGCCATCTAGGCAGGACAACCATTATTTTAAAAAGGAGAAAAAAGATGGGATTTACTGGATTCTCTCTCTTGCCGGGCTTCTGGGCATGGTGGCGGGCTGCTGGCGATCTTCAACTCCAGTTGTTTCCTCTTACAGCATCTGTTGGCATTGGGTCGCTGAAATGAGGCCGTGATCGACACCTCCGCTGAACTTTGGTGCAGACTGGGGTTTCAGAGGAGATGTCGGAACTTCGATCTCTTGGCAATTCGAGATGGCGC
>CM019148.1:238705294-238801876 GCA_009733165.1 Naja naja | reverse complement strand
TGTCTATGTGAGCTTGTCTAGCTGAGTGGGATAAGATTAGGATATCATCCGATAACACTGGAGCCTAACGAGGAATGCCCCTAAGGTGAGCTGGGGCGCCAGGACAACCCATTAGCGTTCTGGGGGCGAGGAAAGGCGAAGGGAAGGGCCTATTCATAATGGTGATTATTATAACAAAATCTAAGAAATTTCAGTGGGCAGGCAATTGGTATGTGCAGAATCGCCTCTGTCAGATCGATAGAAGACAGAAATCACCTCGTCTGGCAGCTAAGAAGGATAGACTGGAGGGTGCTCATCTTAAATTTGCGATAGACCAATGATCGGTTAAGCCGTTTGAGGTCCAAGATCGCCCTCCAGCCCCTGAGGCTTTAGGGACAATAAAGAGCAAAGAATAGAAACCCTGTCCCTGCTGGTCCTTGGGAACAGATTGAATGGCCCTGATGTGTAGCAAGTGGTTGTTGGATTCCATCAAGGCCCTTTTCAGGTACCCTAGAAATGGGGCATTGCAAAAAGAAACTTGGGGGGGAAAGGAATTCTAAGCTAATCCAAAGCGAATGGTGTCGCGCACCCAGGCATCAGAAGTGGACAACTCCCAGCGGTCAGCAAAAGCGAAGCCGTCCACCTATAGGGGCTAGAGCCCCTGATTAGCGGGATCTCTGAGATCCTCGACTTTGTGGTCCCCTGAAGCCCCTCTTGCCCTGACCCCCGTCGACCCCTGTCTGAAAAATCTGACCTATCTGACTGTTGGCTGCCCTGTAACCCGATCCCCTGAAGGACCTGGAGGAGAAAGACTCTGGGAGTAGGGGGAGGGAGGGGCCCCTGAAAGGGCTGTGAGAACCTACTGTCAGTGCGGCGAAGAAGGAAGGGAGGATCTTTCGTTTGTTCCTAGTCTCTATCAACAGAGGATCTAGGGCAGGACCAAATAATTTACTAGTAGAAACTGGGGAGGAAGCGAGTTTCCATTTATTTTACTATCCATGCCAATGCTTAAGCCACAGTAATCTACGGGCCGTAGCGTGTGAGGCAATGGCCCTGGCTGAAAACTTTACAGCATGAAATGTGGCATCGGAGGAGAATTCCGTAGCTGCAATTAGCTTTGCTACGTCCTGGTGAGCCCTAATGTTGGAACTTGGGATGGTATCCTCAGGTGGCGGAGCCACCTGAGAATGCTCTGGTGAAAAAAGATGCCGCCGTGGCTGCCTTGATGGCCCAGGCATCTGCCTGGTGTGCTTTACGGAGGGCAATCTCGGCCTTCTTATCGTCAGCCTTTAGGGCATCCTCCGCTTGGGGGGACAGTAGAAGAGGAGGCCAGGGCTACCACTGGATCATCGACCTCAGGTGTGACCAAATTATTAGCGAAATCTGGATCCAGATTGAAAAACTTCTTATCAAAATTTGAAGGGGCGGGAAGGATGTTGCTGACATCCACTGCTTATGGAGGAGGTCGAAAACATTTTGGGGACGGAATAACCTCCTCCTCATTAACTGGCTGAGAGAAGACCAGATCATCCTCAGTCTCAGAATCTGTAGTGTGTGGGACTGAGGGGGCTTTGAAATGCGGGCTGTGGTTTTGCTTTGGAAAGGAGGGATTTGAACAACTGTGGTTGAAAGAGGCCCGTGAAAGTTGGATGGTCGGTTTAAGTCCTCGTCCATCGGACATCCCTCTTTCAGTGGGCGGAACCGAGGGGTCCTCACTTTGATGAACAGAGACCGAGTCAATCTGAGCGAGGGATCCTCTTCTTCCCCCTCCTGATCCTGATTGAGATGAGGGTGAAAATCTCTGAATTGAGATACCTGTGAAGCGACCGAGCCTGCTCTGACCGAGGACCTCATGGAGCAGTCACCTTCTGATCTGTAAGAATGTCTGGCGCCAGGGACTGCTGCACCCCGCTGTGATTCCCCTGGAAATCGCCAGTTCCATCCACGTCCTCATGGAATCAGGGACCTCCTGTGGGAGAATTCTTCCTGTCGCAGTCCAGCTGCTGTAGGGGTGAAGGTTGCTTCGGCACCCTCCGTGAAGGGCGTGTGCTTGATGTGACTGAGAGGGTAGGTCTAGGGGCGTGGAGGGTCTAGAGGCCTAGGAGATGGAAGGGTTTGGGTGGGCGGGTAGGGTCTGGTAACTGGGGAGCCCCCAGAGAGCCCTTGGTATTCTTCTGAATCTGTTTCTCCAATGCCTTCTGGCCGGGATGCCTCCCTTTGTCGGCCTTAGAAGGACCTTTAGGAATGACAGATTTGTCTAGGCCATGAGACTTGTCGCCACCCCTACTTGCCATGTTTGGTAAGAGATATCTCAGAAAAATTGGGCCAGAGAATTGTAAATAGATATATAATAATAATATTTGGTGGCTGCCTGGACGGTTGGCATCCCGGTCCCGCTCCAGTCACTGGGCAAGGCACCCCAATAGAAAACACACACACTCTCCCTTTTGAATTTTTATAGAGACTCGTATATGAGCAATATGGATTACAATTATTGCTAATATGGGAATGATTAGAAGATGAGATAAACAAGGAGTCTCACAAGAAAAACAGGTAAGCCAAATTGAGAACTAGTTCATAGGGCAGAAAAAAAAATACAAAATAAGCCCTTGTCAACCGTTCCCACAGGCCCAGGCCTGGGGATTAGTTGATAATATGACTGCTGTGCTGTAGAAAATCAGGGTAGAATTTACTCAGAGTAGACCAGAATTTTATAGGAAAACCACCTGTGAGAGTGCCAACTTTGAACAGGTCACACAGACCAGCAACAATCCTTTATTATTAATACAGTAATGTACCCTAGGCTTCTTCAGAAAGAGAGCCTGGGGAAAAAAAAAACACAGAAAGAGACCAGGAAAAAACTCTCACGGGCTCTGGCATCAGCCAGTCTGGGCTCCCACGAGGCCTCGTGGAGAAAAAGCCCTGGATGAAGGGGAGGCGACGCAAGCCGCAACTACCCCCAAGGAAGAGAACGGCGCCAGCTGCTTCCTCCGGCAGCACAGCTCTGCCGCCCAAATGGCTTCGTTTGAAAAGAGCGGCAGAAATGGGAATCGACTCCTCGCCTACCCAGCGTTCTCAGAGGAGGAATCAATAATAAGAGGAAGAAACCCCAAGGGAAGGGGTGTAGCAGCAGCACCAAGGGGTTAAAAGAAGCGCAAGTAGAGGTTGCGAGAGGAAACGAAAGCAAAGCCTCGCTAATAAGGAGAAAAAAAAAAGAGAAACTGCCCAAGCGGCTAGCTGCCGCCCTCACTGACTGCTGCAATCGCAGTCAGCTTCTCAAGCACAAGGGAACAATTTGCAAGCCAATTGAAAGGGAAAGAAATTTTAAAGAAGCCAATTGGGAAAAGAATACCTCTGATTGTTCCTGCTCCGACCAGAAAGAGAGAGAGCTGCCTATCCGAACCAAAGGCTGAGCTAAACTGGGGACGATGGGAGGAGAGGAGGAGTCAAACGCCCTTCAGTAAAGCCCAGCCTATCAGAACGGAGAGACTAAGCACCTCCCACTGCCTGGATGCTCGGAGCAGCTCGCTGGAGAATTAGCTCATTTGGTTGGGTTTCCTGTCTGGTGCACCTCATAAGGCTGACAGTCTTGCAAGTCTCCTTTTCCCAAAGAGAGGAATTTTAGAAATGGCCTTTCATCCCCAGGGAGCTCTGCAATCTGCCAAGCATCCAGCAGCACTGTTGGTTGCAATAATAGCAGCAGATAGATGCACAGATGATCAACTTGCAGAATGCCACGATAGAATTAATACAACAGCTGAGCCAGAATTTGCCTCAATTTGCAGCAGTACAATTTGTGGCTCAGCCAATGTTCCTGCATTCCCATGGGAGCTTGCTAGAGAAATTCAGAGGGACCAGGAATAATTCTGGACATTCACTGTCAATGTATTATGTTTATGGGAGGCAAGCTAGTGGAGTTTTCTACTGAATGCACCAAAGTGACTTCTGTTAAATTTGCTGAAGGAAGCAGCAGCTAAGTGGCCATACTGTTCAAACTGTACTTTAATATTACCAAACATCATTATGTTGCCTAGTTTACCTGCTGTTTTAATTTTATATCTTATAGCAATAGCACTTAAGACTTATACATGCTTTTACAGCCGACTCGAAGTGATTTACAGAGTCAGCATATTGCTCCCAACAATCTGGGTCCTCATTTTACCCACCTCAGAAAAATGGAAGGCAGAGTCAACATTGAGCCTGGTGGGATTCAAAGTGGCAAACTGCAAGCAGCCGGCAGTCAGAAGAAGTAGCCTGCAGTACTGCATTCTAAAATCCAAATCTTATTGGATTTTATTTATGTATTTTTATTCAAATTTTATTTTCAGTGGGCTTTATTGTAAAGCACTTAGAGAATTTCAGCTACCCGACAGTTTACAAAATAGAAGCAAATAAGTGGGATCTGTTTCTTCCTCTTTCCTGGTAACCATGCTTGAAATACCTGGGAAGAAAGAGAAGTCTAGAAAGTGTAGAATGACAGATATTCAACAGCAAGAATTTTAAATCCTGATGCAGAGAAGCACATGGAAACCATGCAAAATAATTGCAATGAATAAAAAGGGATTATTAAAATATATTATTGTTAATCCAGAATGTATTGTGACAGATTCCTTATTGGATGGAAATTGGGAAATACGTATTTTTATGTAGTTAAGTCACCAACTAGGAGAGGTGACTGAACCTTATTAGCAGAAGACAGTTCGGAACGAATGGATATATACAGAATTGGATTTCTACAGTCGTTCTTTAATTCATTTACAAATTAAGTCCACTAGTGCTTAAAAAGAGGCTATTGCTTATCCACAGGATTCTATAGATATTCAGGAAAAGTTGTGGGTGAACGTCAAATATGTATTTGGCTTCCCTTCCGTCTTACATATTACATGCATTCTGTGCAATGTAAAATTCAATAAACTGGTACCTACTTGGTCTCAAGAGCAAAAGAGGACAAAACTCATAGATTTTTCTTTTATAAAATAAAACCCTCCCAGAAGCAAAGAACAACTCCCAAAGGTAATATTTCCTGGGACAGCAAGCTACAATGTGAAAACAATGACACTGTCTAAACATTCTCTCTTATCGGATTAATACTGCTCTAAAGTTGACCTGCATGTTACCTAACGCTATTATACATACAATGAAATCTCTATTACATGGTCCCAGGATGCCTTTCCGCAGCAATCATGCAGGGTCACATAGCAAACATTCATCATCTTATCTGCACAATATTAACAATATTAGTTCAATATTTCTTAAGAGACCTGCTCCTTAGAACTGATGCCAATGGGTATCCAATTACCGTATGAGAAGATTATTATCGTCAATAGGTCACAAACCTGAAAGGCCTGCCCTCTTCCACTCCGCCCCCAACTCCTCGGTCAGACAACACTTGATTTTGTTGTTGCTGCTGTTGAACCTATTTATTACAAGAAGTGCAAAAAACAACCCATTCCTACCAGCCAGAATCTGGATGTTGACACTTCTACCACAGGGGGTCTTCAAACTTGACAGCTTTAAGACTTGTGGACTTCAACTCCCAGAATTCTTCCTCCAGTCATGTTAGCTCAGGAATTCTGGGAGTCGAAGTCCACAAGTCTTAACTTGCCAAGTTTGAAGACCCTTGTTCTACCACATGAAAACCTCATATGGTTACTTCTCAGGCTGGTGACCAAGAGGAGAATGCTGTCCTCTCTTCCTTTTATACAGACACGACCCCCGACAACACATATTTTGTTCAGTGCTTACAGGTAGTCCTCTACTTATGACTGCAACAGGGACCGGAATTTTGGTCATAAGTCATGAGGGTCTTGTTCCCATGTGACTGGACCCAATTTTACAGACATTTTTATAACAGTCATTAAGTGAATCATGTGGTTGTAAGTTTGGATCCATTCTTCCAAATGGGAGGTTGTTGTTGTTGTTTTTTTGCTGAAAACTAGCAATTGCAAATTGTGGTCATGTGATTGTAAGACGCTGCAACCAGTTGTAAAGGTGAGCCGGTTGCCAAGCACTTAAAATGTGGTCATGTGACCACAGGGGAGCAACATTTTACAATGGCTGGAATTGTTTTATGGGCTCTAAAGCCCCTTTTCCAAGTCTACTGTAACTCCAAATAATCCTTAAACAATCAGTCGTTAAATCGAGGACTACCTGTATAGGAAATTCTCAGGCAAGTAAGTTCTTTCTTTCTTGATACAAGCTCTGTAAATGATAGGTTGGTTCTCAATATGACAATATCTCAAGCAGTTTTATTTCTACAGAGCCTTTACATTCTTATTCCTCTGGTTTTTTTCAAAGGGAATGCAGGCCTCAGGAAAGGGAGGCTAGAATTCTTGCAACTGAGTGGATGGCAGACCTAAAGAGAGAGTCGAGGTTTCCCAAAAGTGTGCTTCTATGTGAACAGAACTACTCGAGCTGAAAAAGAGGATTAGATCGGTGAAATCCCTAACTGTTCTGTGTTATCTATTCTCAGAAGTTCCGGGGTGAGGATTCTGTAATTAGCTGCAAACTAAGAATGCTGCAAGAGGACACTCTGCCTATGGGTGTATCCAGGTTAAGCTTCCACACTGAGGTTTCTAGGTTAGGCTCTAGGTGATAAGAAGATTTAACAAGTTTAAACATGGACTCATTTCTTTTTCTTTTTTTCTAGAATTTAAAAACACTGGTTGCGGTTCACACCGCATGCTTAACCTGGGACTTACTGAATTATTCCACTTCCTGGGATCACGCAACACATGGAACCATAAACTGGCCAATGGTCTGGGTTGCACATTTTGCTAAGCCTAACCAAAGTTAAGACCCATCAGGCTTACCATGTTAGTGAACACGGGCACTGTGCCCTTACCCGACTTTGTTAAGCCTGTGGTGTGAAAACAGCACTACAAAGCACTTGTTAGAAAGTCCTGCCTAGTAGATAGTGGTCATAGGTAGCACCAATGCTATTTCGACAGCTGAAGTTCATCCTTTGTGCAGTTGTGTTGACAAAGAGATATTCAAGCAGGCCTGGTGGAGGTTCAGAGCTTGGACAAGTCATTTCTCGGGCAGCCCCTCTCATGACCTATTGTGAGATGCACTTATCATGATATTGGGCAAAGCGTTACGCCGCTTCTTCCAGGAGCCCAGCTCCCGAGAGTACCTCCTTATCTGCCTAAACCAGTGGTGAGTCCGGGCCTTGTCCCCATCTCGAAATATGAAGGATTCCCGTCTTATCTCAAGCAGTTCAAATGTGTCGTCACAGTTGGGATCCACAGAGACCACACAGTTGCTGAGTCTCAAGGGCTCCCTGAGCAAACTGAACTTCCCATTGTTCTTATCCCGAATAAGGACTAATACTGCATCTTTCACAGAGCCTGGCTCCCCTGGTTCAAAACTGGACTCAGATGCACGCCTGATGTTGACCATCAGGAGAACTTGCATCTTCTGGAACTTCAACGTCTTGCTGCCCTTTTTCACCCATTGTCCATCAGGCGGCTGGGCCAGCTGTAAGGGGCCTTCCATCACAAACCGTGTTTCTTCCCGCAGCCAGCCCATCGTTTTGAGAGCAGTTTCCCTCATTTCAATGTTGATCACCTCTCTGTTCTTCTTGCTGTCCTGGCGGAAGGAGCGCAGAGTCCACGAATTCCCTTCCTGCTTGGTTTTCATATTGATGTGTTCCAGGTGGGACTCGATGCGGCTTTTGGCCTCCAGCAGACTGCTGTAATCTGGGTGGTACTCCATAGTGGCTTTGATGATGCGGCTCAGAAGAAGGGGATACTTGGTGACTCTCTGTAGTGGAGCTATGAGGAAGGACCGAAGATTCATGCGACGAAGGGCGGTGTTGTCATTCTGAGAAACATTGAGGAATATCCTGCAGATAATGGGAGTGATTAAATCATAACTTTTTAATGCATACAAAACTGTAGGAAAACCTGGGGTTAAAAGAGGAACCAGCCTAGAATTCCTATGTAGTCACAAGTGGACCAAGTCCAACCCTCCCTGAATTTCTTTGACCCTTATCTAACTCCTAGCAGATGCTAACCATTCGTAGAGAAGGTTGCTGTGTATAGGCATTTTAGTAATAAATCAGTTTAATTGGACCCTCAAGTGTGGAGCTGGTCTTTTGTGCTGAACAAAAACATATTTACCTCTAGTGACCAAGTGCCTTAACAATGTACTATGCTGATGCTTAGTGGAACTGAATTAGTTCTCTACACATCCTTCTGGATAATCACTCAGCCTATTTCAGAGTTTAATTCATTATATAAATTATGCAGCATGGAATAAAAAATAGAAGTTCTACTCAAAAACCGAATCTTATCATGAATCATCTTTTAAATGGAGCAAGCATCAAAATGTCAACCGTACTGATTCACTCCTATCACAAAGAAGCTCTACTGAGGCAAAGTCCTTCATTTCTGCATAATGGCACCAGAGCAGGCTGGCCCAATTACTACACAGACTTAGGCAGATGTTTTGGACAAGACAGCTGAATGCAGCATAGATTATGCTGGATCCCCAGAATTAACCTTCCATTCATAGGTATAATGGGCGGCACTTACAAATGATAAAGATTTACTTAATCACAATTTGAATTGCCTTTGTACATGACAGAGGGCACCCCGTGGCTTTACTAGCTTACTAAATTACCTCATCCAGCCTTCCATGAGGGACTCTGGCAACCTGCCCTTTTGCACATCAGTTCCCTATTCTCATTTTTCTAAAATGTCTCATATATAGACATGAAAACCGAGAAATGTGTAAGGGCCAAGGAGCATCTCTTTTCGTGTCTAGCGAATGGAGAATAGATAGCCCATGTTTTCTGTAAAAAAAAAAAGATGCTAAAATGCACTGATTGGGTAGAGTCCGCAATGTTTAGGATCATGATATGGCTTAGATAAGGTTGCTGGAGCCAACTGAACCTGTGCCAGTGGCCCATCCCTAGCATCTGCTTCTAAAGGCTCAGTTGAACAACAATAATGAAAATTGCAGCGGATTAAATATTGAAACAGTCATTACAATTTAATTTCCAGAATTTTATAAACATACTGTATTCCACTTTCTTTCAAATATATTTTTTGCTTCTTCTCCCATCTGAAAATAATTGTAACTATTGAATATAACTATTCAAAAATTAGCATTTTGAATTTCCTAAATCTGACTAGTTTTCTACCACTTACCATTTCGTCATTGCTAAATAATACCAAGGGTATGCGAATGTAGATTTTATTATCAAGACTCACTTTGGACAAGAATTTGTATAGCAATAGCAATAGCCCTAGACTTATATACCACTCCATCATGCTTTACAGCCCTCTCTACGCGGTTTAGAGAGTCAGCATATTGCCCCCAACAATTTTGGGTCCTCATTTTACCCACCTTGGAAGGCTGAGTCAACTTTGAGGCTGGTGGTATTTGAACTGCCAAATTGCAGGCAGCCGACAGTCAGCAGAAGTAGCCTGCAGTACTGCACTCTAACCACGGCTCCACCGAGGCTCATATTGTTGATCATTTTCTAGAAAACTCTTATTGTTTCCTAGAAAACATACTAAATTCCTAATCATAATCTTTCATCTCCTTTATTCCTATCAAACACTTATATATATTTTGGCTTCACAGAAGATACGAGTTTTATTCAAGAATCAACTTTGCTGCACTTACAAATTTCTACCTCAGGAGTAATAAATTAAAATAAAACCTTAGGTTGGCTCAATAGTTTCAGTTTATTCTCTTCAAGTTTAGCAAAGTAATAGAATGTGTCTTAGTGACTTTCATTGTACCTCTGAGTCAATATTGACTCAAAGTGTTGACTAGTTCCTTTTGCTTAGTATGATTTTCTGAATTGGTTTGCCATTTCTTTCTTCATGGGTTGAGAGAGAGGAATTGGTTTAAGATCACCCAGCTGGCTTAATGCCTAAGGTAAGACTAGAACTCATGGCTTCCCAGTTTCTGACCTGAACCATTGCAGGTAGTCCTTGACTTACAACCATTTGTTTAGTGACCGTTCAAAGTTACAACAGCACTGAAACAAGTGACTTATGACTATTTTTCACTCTAATGACCACTGCAGCATCCCCATGGGCCCATGATCAAAATTCAGACACTTGGTAACTGGCATTTATTTATGTTAGTTGCAGTACCCCAGGTTCATGTGACAAGCAAAATCAATGGGGAAGCCAGTTTCACTTAGCAACCTTATTACTAACTTATTACTAACAACCTTATTATTCACTCAACAGCTATGGCAAAAAGGTCATAAAATGAAATAAAACTCACTTAACAACTGTCTTGCTTGGCAACAGAAATGTTGGGCTCACTTGTGGTCAAAAGTTGAAGACTACCTATTCACAAACCTGGCTCTCTTAGTGACTCGGGGAAACCAATAGATGAGTAAAGCCATTTCATTATCCCAGTTGCCAACATGTCACTGTTAGTACAAGCTCAGAAACATTTGTTCCTCAGCTCTAGTCAACAATATTATCCATCCCCAAAGCACAATTGTTTCCAAGTGTGTTTTCTTGAACCTCCTGCCTAGTTAAAAATTTGGAAGCATCCTCACCTGAGTAACTCTTTTTCCTTTTCCAATGCATTGAGCATGTTCACAGAGGATGGCTGCTGGAGACAATATGTCTGGAATGCAGGCAGCATGTTCACAAACTCCAGGAATATTTCACCAATGCACACAGTCATGAGGTCATCATCACCCTGTCAACATACAAGATGAAGAAGAGAAACAGAAATGCTGAAGGGTAAACAGTTAATGGGAAGAAGTTGGCATGTTAAGTTGATTATTCTCCTTCCAAATTCCTTTTCTGATCATTTTCACTTTCCGTTAATTGGCAATATTAGTTAGAAAAAGATGCTTAAAGAAGGCGATTTCCCAAAAGGCAGAGAAACTAAGGCTTACGTGGATGAACCGAAAGCAGATGAACCAGCATGCCACACTACTAATAAAGACAAAATGGCAGCATCCCTGGATATTCTGATACAGCACTAAAAATCAAGCACTGTTCAGGATGTTCTGAAATTGAGAAAATAGGAAATCTAAATACTGTAAAGCAGGAGTGTCAAACTCACTTCATCACGGCTGCATCATGTGACATATCGGGACTTCCCTCTCCCTTTGCTAAACCAGGCATGGGCGTGGCCAGCATGTGACGCATCCGGCCTGTGGGCCGGGAGTTTGACAGCCCTGCTGTAAAGTAACTCAAACAGGAACTAAAAGTGGAATAGGGATAAGTCAGCTAAGAAGATCTGAGTTGGTTTAAAGAATTAACAAATAAATGAAAGTCTTCTCAGATTGCAGAGGTTGCCTAGAGTGATAGCAAAGCTTATTGTGTTACTATGAAAAATATACTTGATGTTCATTACTGGAAAAAGATGTTACAGACATTATACTTGATTTGGTTGATATATAGGATTGTAACAAGAGAAATATTTGAGGATTAAAGGAAGTGGAGACAATTTAGAAAGGACCAGTTCTGTTGGATATCTCAAAATTTAATGACCATCTGTTGGATTTAAAGACTTCAGATAAAAATGCTGTTATAATAGAGAGGAACTGAAATAATTCTGATATTTAGAATACTGCGTTCAGGATTTAATTTTCAGCTCTTTGATTGTCTTTGATTTCCCTGTTTGAACTTCCAGCATCATTAGAGTACATAAGTCAACATGTCATATTATAACACTGGCTCAATTTACATATTCCTGTCTTGGTTTAAAGGAGAAATTTTGGGCAAGACATCAGCACGATGCTCCCATTTCAAATTTCAGCAAGTGTTCATACATTTTGGCAATTACATGTTCATCATTTGTACATATAATTCAACTGTTAACCTCAATCTTTCCTTTTTTTTAGCAGTTTTCAATAATAAGATCTGAATGTGGTGTACGATGCTGGCTTGTTCTAAAGCAGGCGACCCTAGTTTTTTGTATGGATATGATAAAATTGAAAAGGTCTAAACATGAGAAAATGGGAATTCATGAAGGCAGACAGGGCTCATTCAGAAGTTTCAACTTCTTAGAGATTCAAAACCATTCACTGCCTTACCATTCACCAGCTGAAACAAATGTGCATCTTTTCCTACATTGGGAGTCTCCTTTTATTGTGGTAAAGGTTATGATTCAATGCAGGGGTGTCAAACTGGCGGCCCACGGGCTGGATGCATCATGCCCCACCCCAGCTCCGCGAAAAGGAAAACGTCACAAAACGTCACATGATGGAATTCAAAGGCACCAAAAGTAAACATCTGTAGTTACATTTTTTTTCTGCAAAAATTGAGAATACTTACAGAATTCTGAGTTGGTTCACTAAGAAACAGTTAACTACTCATTAAATATACTGGGGTTTATTTGCAAATAGAAATGTGCCAGACTGCAGTCCAAATCAAGTGAGAGCCAACTTAAATAAACTTCACCTTTGAACTATGGTGACCTGTGACCACTGAGTCTATTCAAATAAGCGGGCATTATGATCGTGCAAAGCATTCACAAGGACACCTTGCAAAATGCAGAAGCATGAATGGCTCAACCCTCCCTGAAGTATTAAAGCAGCCACATCTTCTAGAAAGGTTGCCACAGCTATTTCAAGTGTTTTCTCCAGTTTCTGCATATGTGGACACACATGGTCAATACTTCTACTAGGGAATCACAAGCAAAGCAAAATGACTGTAACTGCATATGCACGCAGAGACAAGGGAGGGAATCTTTAAAGCAGTCAAGCCTTCTGAAGGGCTTCCCACGGGTGTCAAACTCACAGTGTCATGTTGTCATGTGATGTTTCGTGACATTTTTTCCCTTCTCAGAGCTGGGGTGGATGTGACCTGTGTATGACACAACCGGCCCGCGGACTGCCAGTTTGACATTTCTGCTGTAACCCTTTGAAGATATGTAACACACTCACACCTTTGATAGGGTTGTCACAGTCCTAGTGAAAATAACCCTCCTCTTCCTCTTCTTCCTCCTCCTCTTCTTCGTTTCCCCGCTCCTCCTCCAAAGCTGTTTAGTAGGAGTATGGTCGATTGTAGGACAACCCTATTACTATTAATCTTCTCAACACTCCTTATCACCCATCCCCTTCCACTTGTGACTGTATGGCTGTAACTTTGTTGCTTGTATCCTTACGATTTATATTGACTGTTTCCTTGTATGATTTGATTGCTTATTGTACCCTATGTATGACTATCATTAAATGTTGTACCTTATGATACTTGACTCTTGACGAATGTATCTTTTCTTTTATGTATACTGAGAGCATCTGCACCAAGACAAATTCCTTGTGTGTCCAATCACACTTGTCTAATAAAGAATTCTATTCTACCCTTTTCTCATTACTAACAATACACACAACTTCCTAACAGATCACCAGGCCTTTGGGCCATCTCATTCAGGGCTGCCCACTTATAAGAAATTTCTCAGGATCTTTCTCCAGCTTTACCTGGAGTTGCCAGGTATCAAACAAGTATAAAATTTGGCTATAGCCTGAACTATGGCCTCTCTCTCTGACCATCTGTCCATCTGAATCAGTACTATGTATTCCAGAAGACAAAGATCCTGTGGTGCTTCAGCTGTTGATAAGCTACAGCTCCCATGATCCCTCACGATTAACTATGTTAACTGTTTTGCTGAGGCTTATAACTGAACCGTGTTTGAAGTTCCTTGCCCTACCCAACTCAATTTGGACAGCAATTCTCCCAATTTTATAGGGAGGAAATCTGTTACTTAAAAATTAAAGCAGAGCTTTGTATGCCTGGGACCCAAGTTAGCACTATCTGTATGAGAAAAAAAATGCAACAACTGTGTACTAGTATTAAATGAAAGCTCTTCCCCGAAGTGATTGCCAGTCTTAAAATAATCATCTCTGTCTCAACTGTCTTTTGAGGTTAACCAATAAGGCTTACAGATTGGCATAATTAATATATTTTTAATGCCTTTCTAATCCATTATAAATAACCTTGAATGCCTTCAGGAAAGACGGACAATCTGCAATGTGGTTTGAATAATACTTAAGAAATCAACTACCCTAATGTTCATTCATTCATTAACTGTTGGCAAAGCTTAGGTTTTCTTTTAATTATTAACTCAGAGGCAAAACAAGCCCATTTGGATGATGCTGTCAAAATGAATCTCTGTAGGAAATTACAGGTAGTCCTTGACTATGGTCTGTTGTTAAGGTGGTTGCTGAGTGAGTCATGTCCAATTTTATGACCTTTTTTGCTGCAATTATTAGCTGAATCACTGCAATTGTTGAAGGAATCGTGCAGTTATTAGCTGAATCTTGCCTCCTCCGTTGACTTTGTCAGAATCTGGCTGGGAAGGTTACAATGGGTGATCACATGATTCTAGGGGTGCTGCAACTATCCATAAATACATGCCATTTGAGCCGTGGTGGCGCAGTGGTTAGAGTGCAGTATTGCAGGCTACTTCTGCTGACTGCCAGCTGCCTGCAATTTGGCAGTTCAAATCTCGCCAGGCCAAGGCTGACTCAGCCTTCCATCCTTCCGAGGTGGGTAAAATGAGGTCCCAGATTGTTGGGGGCAATAGGCTGACTCTATAAACCGCTTAGAGAGGGCTGTAAAGCACTGTGAAGTGGTATGTAAGTCTAAGTGTTATTGCTATTTGCCAAGCACCCAAATTCTGATCAATTGAATGTGGAGATGCTGCTTCTAAGAGTGAGGAACAGTTGTAAGTCAACTTTATCAGTGCTGATAATTGGTCACTAGACAAAATGGTTGTAAGTTGAGATCACCTGCATACGGTTTTCATTCTTTTCAGAGGCAGTAATGAACTACAAAATATAAACAGGCAGCCGTCTTTACATTACATTAGCTTTTTTTTTTTTAGAAGGTATCACAGCTTGTTAACATCGTTTTCCTTCAGCCAAAAGAAATGTGCTCATATTGGTAACCGAAGGCAGATGTCACAGTGCAACAGGTTTATTGAAGTTTGGGAAACGAAGGTGGACTTCACAGGGAAGAAGAGACTAAATTGATAACTAATTAATTAATAACTAAATTGAGAGCTGATGAAGGCATATTTCATGTGCCTGGTCTAAGAATTCAGGACAGATGAGCAGAAAAGATTCTGGGATACATCTGATGCAATTAAACATCTGGAGGGCACTCTCTCAGAATCCTGAAAATCTCAATACATTGGAGGTCAACAAGATGATATATAGAATAACAGAGTTGGAAGGGACCTTGGAGGTCTTCTAGTCCAACCCCCTGCTTAGGCAGGAAACCCTACACCACTTCAGATAAATGGTTATCCAACATCTTTTTAAAAACTTCCAATGTTGGAGCATTCACAACTTCTTGAGGCAAGTTGTTCCACTGATTAATTGGAATTCCTGCCGTCAGGAAATTTCTCCTTAGTTCTAAGTTGCTTCTCTCCTTGATTAGTTTCCACCCATTGCTTCTTGTCCTGCCCTCAGGTGCTTTGGATAGCAGTTTGACTCCCTCTTCTTTGTGGCAGCCCCTGAGATATTGGAACACTGCTATCATGTCAACCCCTAGTCCTTCTTTTCATTAGACTAGACATACCCAGTTCCTGCAACCATTGTTTATGTATTAACCTTGAGTCCCCTAATCATCTTTGTTGCTCTTCTCTGCACTCTTTCTAGAGTCTCAATGTCTTTTTTACATCGTGGATGAGTATTCCAAGTGTGGCCTTACCAAGGCACTATAAAATGATATTAATACATCAAGTGAAGCATCTTTGGACATAGTAATTCTTAAATGAGTGTCACAAAGTAGTATGCTTCAAAAACAAATAAGAGATCATCTAACTGCTGCAAATGGGAAGGGAACTGCTATTTGAAGTCACACAGT
Source organism: Naja naja (assembly GCA_009733165.1). NCBI lineage: Eukaryota > Metazoa > Chordata > Lepidosauria > Squamata > Elapidae > Naja > Naja naja. Next base: position 238,786,091 of record CM019148.1, on the reverse strand, counting down.
ACCTGCTCGATAGCCTGCTCGATCTCCTCTTGAAGATACTCCAGAAAGTTTTCGTTGAGGTCAATTAGCTCCTGGATATTGCTAAAAACCACCAACAGCTGTTCTTGTGTTAGAAGGCCAGCTGCTTGCATGGGGAGATAGAATTCCTCCTTGATGATGCGGAGGTCTTCCCCATAGCTAGCTTCAGTGTTGACAAATTCCAACACTGATTCCTTCCGTTCTGTCCTGCACTTCAGACACTTCTCACAGAGAATGGCCTGTTTCCTGTTTTGATTCTGGACATCTGTTTCCAATGGAAAATCTCTGCCACCACAGTCAGTGCAAGGTTGATGGGCTTCCCATGCCTGCAGAGATGTTAATGTTTCTGATGCCCGGTTCCTCCACTTCCTGCTCAACACCTGGCTGATACCACTATCAGCCCGCTCCATCTTGGATGACCTAATTCTTGGCCCCCCACCACCAATGATGGTGTCAGCATTGTCTCTCTCTCATTCCCCCTGCAATTCCACTGTCTGCGCTGAGACTGCTAACGTTGCTCCAGCGATGCTTGGAACGAAAGGAGCTGCTCAGGACATGGTGATTCTCATCAACATTGTTGCCATAGTTGACAGTGGCTTTAGTCAGTGCTGGACCTGAGCAGAGAAGCAAAGAGAATGAACATCACTGTCTAGCAAGAAAAAGGTTCTCCTGTAATGATAAAGCATTATCTTCACTGGAATCTTGTAAATCACCTGACCAATTCTGTTAGAAACTAAAGCAAAATTGGACCAATGTACTATTTTGGTGGGAACACCACCAGGAAATTCGAAGACTGTAAGATAAATTAGGAAGTTGGAAACAATTCTCAAAATAGGGAAATGATATGAAGCTGCCAAGAAAACTGCAGAGATCTGTCCATGTATTCACCAGGGGTCAAGTTCAATGTGAGGGTACCTCAACTGTTATCAAGTAGAAGAAAAATATTTTTGTCATTTTATCCACAGCTAATGTAAGCCATTCTCTAAGCCAGCAGTCCCCAATCTTTTGGGTACCAGGGACCGGTTCCATGGAGAGAGGTTTTTCCATGGACCGGAGGGGGTGTGGTTTCATGTGCTGCCTGAATCCTGTGGATGGGGCTTCACTTGTTTGCCCAGTTGGTCCAGTTTCTACCATGCCACAGATCGGTGTTGGTCCATGGACCACGGGTTGGGGACCCCTGTTCTAAACCGACACCATTTCTTTAGAAAATTAAATGAACTATGAAAGTTGGGCAAGAGAATCAGCCATTATTAAATTAAATACACTCCAGTAGTTATGTGACTTGCTAAGCGATTATCAATATCTGCAGTGAAGAAACAATGCAACAAAAACCTTCATGAAACTCCTAGTAGATACAGTAAGCACCTATGGTTGGACAGTCATACAGTGCTTAGCCTAGTAAGTAGACTCCTCATTTGCTCCAGATGTTCCTGTAGGAGTAGTTGTTTCAGATTTGTCTCTTGATCTATATAAGATTAAATGCTAGATTAATGTCTGATGCTGTGATGATATCATTGTCCCTTTCTAATTACTATACTAGAAGCAACTTCAGAACATGCCTAGCTGAAACATGCAAGATTTCTGCTTGAGCTACAGCATAGATGCCCAAACTTGGCAACTTTAAGACTGGCTGGCTGGCTGGGAAATTCTGGGAGTTGAAGACCTAAAGCTCCCAAGTTTGGAGACCCCTGATCTAGAGGTTTGTTATAAAAGGCAGGAAGTAGTGTCAAATCAATTGCATCTATTTTCTTTTTCCTATTGTAGACCTCCACAGCAAAGGTCAGTAATGCCACATTCTAAATAGTGTGTGTGAAGCCATGAAATTAAATCTAAAACAATTTCAATTATTTAATGGTGAAACATTTCATGAGATCATGAAACTTCTGTGTTCTTGCCCATGACCTCATGACAGATGAGCTCAGCAGCTGACAACAGATGGACAACAGTGAAGAAATGATTTGACACTGCCTTTTTCAGATGGTTTCTTCAATTCCCATGTTAGGTTACAACTCTGGGTTCCAATGGTTTCCAGCCCAAATATTAATCAAGCGCTGATTAATAGTTTTTGATCTTTGAAAACTGTTATAGCAATACCACTTAGAGTCTCTGCGCATGTGCGTGCGTCTCCCACACACCTGTCCTCTGCGCATGCATGCCAGATACCTGACAATCAGCTGTCAGGTGGACAGCGTGCGCGCATGCACAGTGGGGCTCTTCCGGGCAACCTCTTGCATGCTGGCAGAAATGGCTCTGTGACCCACTTCCGGCACGCATGCCATAGGTTCGACATCACAGACTTAGACAAATACAGCTTCACAATGTTTTACAGGTGTGTCTAAGCAGTTTACAGAGGCAGTATATCGCCACCAACAATCTGGGACCTCATTTTATTCACCTTGGAAGGATGGAAGGCTCAGTCAACTTTGAGCCAGTCAGGATCGAACTCCTGGAGTGAGCAGTGAGTTAGCCTGCAATACTGCATTCTAACCACCGCACCACCACGGCTCTTGTTATGTTTTCAAGATCAACCAAAGTCAGCTACATGCTGCCATCTAGGCAGGACAACCATTATTTTAAAAAGGAGAAAAAGATGGGATTTACTGGATTCTCTCTCTTGCCGGCGCTTCTGGGCATGGTGACGGGCTGCTGCAGCGATCTTCAACTCCAGTTGTTTCCTCTTTACAGCATCTGTTGGCATTGGGTCGCTGAAATGAGGCCGTAGTCGACACTCCCGCTGAACTTTGGTGCAGACTGGGGTTTCGTAGGAGATGTCGGAACTCGATCTGCGGCAATTCGAGATGGCGCTCTGGGAGGTAAAGAAGTGGATTCAGGAGAAAGCTTTACACAGGACAGCCAATTACACTTCAACAGGGATGCCCACAGCAACTTTGTATCTGTCAAATTTACCGAACACGAGTCTGCCCCTTATATGCATGATTTCAATGTTGTAAAATAGTCACAAAAGGAGAGGAGTAATATCACAATATTGCAATGCATATTTCTTCATTTGCTCCTCAATGCCCTGGTGTCCATAGCAGTGTCCATAGGAGGCCACTATCACATCAAAGTGGTGCTATCTTATCATGATGTCATTGCTCAAAAGACACCAGTTAGCACTGAGAACATAGAATCAATATAGAATAACAGAGTTGGAAGAGACCTCAGAGGCCTTCAAGTCGAACCCCAGTTGAAGCTTCCAGGGATGGAGCACGCACAACTTCTAAAGGCAAAGCTATTCCATTGGTTTCATTGTTCTAACTGTCAGGAAATTTCTTCTTAGTTCTAAGTTGCTTCTCTCCTTCATTAGTTTCCACCCATTGCTTCTTGTCTTACCTTTTGGTGCTTTGGAAAATAGTTTGCAGCACAGAGCCTAATGCATCACAGAGTCTAATGCAAGTTATCTATGTTGCATCATTCAAATCATGATGCATCCATTATCATTGGCGACCCTTTGCCCATGCCAAGTAACTCACTGCGGATTGATGACAGTCTTCTACAGAAGTGTGATCTGCTTTTTGAACTTCACAGGATTTGGGGGAAGGGAGATCAAGGGTAGTTTCAGCAGTGCAGCTGTGAGAAAAGGGACAGAATCCAATTAATATCATTCACAAAGTAGAGAATAAAATACTCGGTTGGAAAGCTATAACTGATTTACATTTAGCTAATTAACTGTGCTGGGAACAAATAGTTGTATTCAAAATGTAAATTTATTTATACTGACTGAGGAAAAGTGGATGCTTTATATCTCTCTCTCCTGTACAGGTTATTTAAACAAGGTACCTCTGGTGATATTACTAATTGAAATTATGGTAATTTGAAAAAGGTAAGCTCCTTAAGATAGAATGGTAATAAACCAGCTCATATTCTCTTCCTTTGTTACTCATGGATATTTTATTTATCCTGAGAAAGAAGAATATCTTCCGTTCCATCATCACAAAGTGCTCCCTAAATCATGGAGATGTCATGTAAAATTTTTCATCCATAAATTATGAGCAAATAGTGCATCAAGACCCAAGGCATGGAAGATTGGGGGTAAGGGAGAGGAACCACTCAGATTAGAACCACAGAAATAATATGAATGCTTAGTAAATATTCAGTTTTTACATTAGATTTAGATTTTTAAAAATTTTATTATTATTTTTGTAAATAACTCTAGGCAGCAAGCTTACCTAATATTTGTTCCTCTTCCTATTTCCCCACAACAATCACCCTGTGAGGTGAGTTGGGCTGAGAGAGAGTGACCAGCATCCAGATGACTTTCATGCCTAAGGTGGGACTAGAATTCCCATTTCCCTAGTTTCTAGCCTGGGGCCTTAACTTCTGCATCGAACTGCCTCAATTCATATTCATATTTATTATTTCAATACATATTGAAGAGCCTTTCCAGATGTTAGAAGTGTATCCTTTACTGATTAATTAACAGGATTCAGAGATATTGTTTTTTTTTCCAAACATGTTTGGAGTAAGAATATATATATTTTAAAATACAGTATTTTTATTCCATATCAAATAGCTACATGCTATTGTAGAATTATGCCCTCTATTTATTTCTATAGAATATTTTAATAAATTTCATGCAGATCTTCACACACTTGAGTATTCAATGTACCCTAAAATATTGCCAACGCTAAATCATATACATGTAGTCCTCGACTTAGGACCACAAAATTTCTGTTCCTAAGCAAGACAGTTAAGTGATTTTGTAACCTTTTTTGGCCACAGTTGTTAAGTGAATCATGAAGCCATTAACTGAATCTGGCTCCCCCCACTGGCTTTGCCTATTGGAAGCCAGCTCAGAAGGTTACAAATGGTGATCACATGATCCCCAGGGCAGTGCAACTGTCATAAATGCATGCCAAGCACACAAATTTTGATCATGTGACCATGGAGATGTTGCAAAAGTTGTTAAGTTTTAAAATTGACCATAAATCACTCTTTTCAATGCAGTTGTTAACTTCGGATGGTCACTAAACGAATGATTGTAAGTCAAGGACTACCTGTAGGATTTTTAAAAAGGGTTTGATGGAAGTCAAGGATCCACTGCAAAGAATGCTTATTTTATTTACAGAAGGTGCATAATAGCCATAGATACTATCATTGTACTAGAATTGCACAAAATAAAGCCATGTTAAAGCAATCTACACGAGGTAGAAAAAAGACCATATTCTTTCTAATTTTATAATTTAGTGTACAAAATATTTTAAAATCCTTATACAGAATCACAGGTCCTTAGAAGGGGTCCTTGGAGGTCTTCTAATCCAGGGGTCTCCAACCTTGGCAACTTTAAGACTTGTGGATTTCAATTCTCAGAATTTCTCAGACAGAAAAGCTGGCTGAGGAATTCCGGAGTTGAAGTCCACAGGTCTTAAAGTTACCAAGGTTGGAGACCCCTGTTCTAGTCCAACCCTCTGTCCAAAGTGAGAGTCCTTATATCATCCTGCACAAATGGATGTCCAATCTTTCCTTCAAAACCTTCAGTGATAGAGCACCCACAACGCTGGGAGGCAAGTTGTTCCATTGATTAATTTAAATTAATATAAGTATAGATATATCTGCAACTCACTTGGGGACTGCTGGGAGCAGATAGAGGCATATTTAAAACTACCTAAATAATTAATTGGGACTAGCTCAGATCTTTTTCCATTTCAAAGGATCGACTACAGACTTGAGTCCATATCATTCATTACTATTTTTGAAAGCATTCTGCGTGAAACTTATAATTTTAGAGTATTACCTCCAACAAGCAGAAGAGTAGAGCCAAAAGACACTTGAAAGGTAAAGATCTTCACAAAGCAAAGAAGGCAAAACATGTGGCATATATATGCCCCCAATTAGCTGAATCTGGCACATAAAATGCTGTGACGCTCATGGAAACCTGATTAGCCTTTCAATAAATTGGATTTGGAAGAAAGACTTCTTTTATACATCTTAATTGCTGAGAAAGATGCATAGGAGGCACTGTTTCTTGAGATAATAAAAGTATCTGCCCTTTCAAATTGCAAACCTAATCTCCAGTTGTGCCTAGAAATAAGCTGGCTGCCAATGAAGTCATCTAGCATACTTAGCCAACAGAGGACTTGTGTCCTAGAAGGTTATCCAATGTTCTAGCATAGAAATAAGCAACACTTTGCACTAAAGCTCCAAAAACCTTTATTCCTGAAGATGATGATTCTGGAAGACCAGAGCATCTATGAGGCATCTGGTAGACCATTATAGCATGTGTAGACAAATAAAGAATGCCCAAGAAAGAAGTGCTTTTAAATGATGGGCCATTTAATCAACTAATGAATGATATAGGAAACTTTTCTGCATTTTGAATAAATCTATTGCTTCTGCATATATACTTCCAGCCAACTGTTTTTTCATCTATTCTCTCATCTTCTAGTAGATCATCAAATGTTCTAACTGAACGAGGAAATTGATGACTTCAGGATGAGAAAAAAAATAAATCAGGTTAGATACACTACCTGGCGTGGGATCAGTTTAGGAGGTGCTAACTGGAGAAAAAAAAAGCTGGGGTGATGATAAATGAACCAATGTAAGCATCTTATTATACCAAACCATTGCAAGTGTCTTTTATATAGCAGAAAACATGGCTCCCAAAAACCTGTTTTATCTATCAAATCTGTCCTAGATTTTGTTTTTGGATGTAGCGGTCCACCCCTGTCCTTTATTTATTTATATAATCTTCTGCAGTCATTTCTCTATCAGCCAGATTTTCCCCTGGAAGCACATTTCTGTCAAAGTGGCTCAACATTTAAAAGTACTTTATCTCTTGTGCATTCTTCATCCATCTGCCATTACCAAGGTGGTCCAGCAAATGCTTTTAAATGCTCTTGATTTCATGCATTATTGGCCCTGGCCAATATGATCAGTAGCAAGAATTCATCAGAACTCTGGTCCAAAGCTATACAGACTGGGCATTTCTATAACTGAGAATGTCCACCATTTTCCATCCCACTTTTTATTTTGACCTTTTTGATGTAGCAAAGCCCTGCATGGCTTGGGTCCGGGGTACTTGCAGGAGCGCCTCCTACCAGCATCGAGGTCCAATCACCCAGTACGCTCCCATAGGCAGGCCCTTCTGGGGGGTGCTGTCAGCCAGGCAATGTCAGTTGGCGGTCCCCTGGGGGAGGGCCTTCTCTGTGGGGGCACCCACCCTTTGGAACCAACAACCCCTGGAGCTACGTCTGGCCCCTGACCTGAGCTCCTTCCGCCGTGATCTAAAGACCTGGCTGCTTTCACAGGCCGGCCTGGATTGAGCGGGGTTGGGGTTTTTAATTTTGGGATATTTTAATATTTTAGAGTTATTTGGATTGGGCAAATTTGGAATAAGTTTTATATTGTGTGTATGTTTTTGTGCAAGCCGCCCCGAGTCCCCCTGGAGATGAGGCGGCATATAAATCCAAATATAAATAAAATAAATAAATGTTGCTTAAGTCCAAAAACCTTTTTGCCTAAACTCTTCCTTTTTCAACCATCTTCCTGATTACCCTAATATATCTTTCCTCATTCCTTTGTATATGTGATAGTCCATATAGGTACACAGAGATCTGCTTCTCTGCCCACTTATTGAGATTCATTCCAGCTTTCATCGTTCTCTTTTAAAAAATAATTTTTATTGAAGCATTTAATGGCTAGTCTAGTGAAGAGAAGGACCAAGGGTGACATGATAGCAGTGTTCAAATATTTGAAGGACTGTCACAGAGAAGAGGGGGACAACCTATTTTCCAAAGCACCTGGAGGCCAGACAAGGAATAATAAATAGATGGAAACTGATCAAGGAAAGATTTAACCTAGAAATAAGGAGAAATTTTCTGACAGTGAGAACAATCAACTAAAGCAATAGGTTGTGGGTGCTTAATTATTGGAGGCTTTCAAGTAAAGACTGGACATTTTTGACAGACACTTGTCAAAAATGCTATAAGGTCTCCTGCTTAGGCAGGAAGATGATTAGATGACCTACAAGATCCTTCCAAATCTGTTATTCTAAGTCTAACCATGCTAAAATAGGATCCAAATCAAACGGAAATAAGAAACAAAAAAGAAAAAAAACCAAGTACAACAATGTTTAAAAAGTGACTCCCGGTCTTGTAAAAATGAAGGCAAATTTAATATTTCCCTCATAAGATTACATATATAATGCTCTTCTTCCCATACTTTCCCTACCCCCCATTCTTTTCCAAGTCTTGCCTGAAGAATTTACATTGCTTAGCTTAGATCTTTCCCAATTGGCTATGCTCCAGATTTGGTGGCTATAATTCACTCCAAGTATTTGTAAAACTCAGAACACTTTCAACTGATGCAAAAGATGAACAGCAACTGATTCAAAAATTATTGAGAATTATTTAGCTTATACAGTAGATACAATTCAGTTTTAAAACACAAACAAATAATCCCCTCAATCATGCTCTTTACTATTTATTGACAGTAAATAGTAAATCATGCTCTTTGCGATTCAACATTTCATGAAGAGAGTCTATCAACTGAATTCTGTGAGAAATCTTCTATGATGATAAATGCGATGTGTTACTCAGAACAAATACATTAAACTATTTACCATTGACTAAAAAAGATTAGGAACCCCTTTAAAATATTTTTTTCAAAAAGATAAAGAGTATTACATATCATATATATCATATGTAATACTAATTGCAATTTTGAATCAAGATACTTAAAAATGCCAAAATAAGCCATAGTTGTCTTCACACAATCACTAAGCCAAAATATATTTTGTTTTATTTTGGGAAAGTACAATATATGAATTCAGCCATTTTGGTTTGTATACCATGATGATGTCTTAGGATTATGTATGGAATAGACCATGATGGCTTGTTTAGCAAACCATCGTTTAAATGCAAAATACCAAGAGTGAAGCCTGAGAATGTAACTCCCAAATCTAGCAACAATTTAGCTGCTTCAGTATTACCTCCACTTCTATAGCCTTGAACTGTAAGTTGCTGGAATAGCAATAGCTACATTCTGAGAAAACCCTGACTCAATTTTATAATTTCAACAGAAAAACTGAATTTTGCTTAATGCACTCTTTTGTCCCAAATATGCGCATCTGCCAATTCAGTACTAATGTCTATGCATTATCTATTATTGAATCATTGTCCCAAATTTTCTAAAGGGAGCCTCTAAGATTATTTTATATGGCTGACAGTAATCTAGATGTCACTCTGAAAGCCCCATGTTTAAGACAGAAATTGATCTTGCTTGATGTAACCTTACCTAATGCATATTCAAGTAGAATAAGCAAGCGATCAGATTGAGCAAGGGACACTGGCTGGTTTTCAGAATAAGATCGGCCTTTCTCTTGGCTCCTGGGACCCCTCAGCATCTCTTCCTCCAATCAATTTGGGAGGTTTCAGGAAAGTTTTTAAATTTTACCTTGCCATATTATCCAGACCCACAAAAATGCAGTTAATTGTAACACTGGTTAAGAGTGTAATAAACCCAGCTCATATTCCCCTTGCATTTTTATCCCTCCACCCCTACGCCATGGAAACCCCTGCATTATATGCAACATAGGTCATGAGCATTAATAGGACAGACTCATGTAATACATTCCACTTATTTCAATGTGCTCAAATAAATAAATAAACAAACAAACAAATAACACATCGAGGAGAAATTTAATCCCACCTTTACTCTTTCCCCTCAGTTATGAGGGAAATCTTTCCTGCATCAAATAAAGATTGGGGTTCACAAACCACTAACTGCTGTGTATATTAACCAAGAATGCTAAGCCAAAAGCTGAGATTTACACATCATGCCAAACTAAAGCCAAGCCTCTTTGTGGTTTGGCATGAAGTGTGAATTAAGCTATAGTAATACGGTACAAAATTCTCATCGAAGCATGACTTGAAGCTGTTTCTTTGAAACAAAAACTTTGTTCTATAGTATAAATCCACATGACACCAGCCCTGCTTCTTGGGTTGAAGTTATATGATTATCTCAGAAGAAACTTTCCGAAAGTCTAGAAGGATGTTATCCAGGACATCAATGTTCACACTAGTCAAAACTTATCTACTTCATCTCAACAGTATACAAATATAAAAAGAATTAGAAATTACTAAGTTCCCTCGGATTTAACTTTCCTCAGGATCTCTAACAAAAATGATTACCTCTTTTTAATGAGGTCCAGAGCAGAACCTATAAATTCATCCTTCATTTTCTGAAGCTTAGCTCCGTAACTGGAAATATCGGTTGCTTCTAACAGCAGCGGGCAGCAAGATGATGGAGTTTCAGGCACCAGAGATTGTCCAGTGCAAGGGAGGGCTTCCCTGACATTTTTTGCATCCAATCCTTGCTTTTCTCCTTCCGCAAAATCTTTCTTGCCCTCCTTCCTAAATGCCGCAGCAGGTTGCAGCAGTGATCTTGGAACTGGGCTAGAACAGATGGGAACTGGCACAGTTTCTGATGCTGGGATTTCGGAAATCTTATCCCTGGCCATAGGGATATTTATTAGGCAGAAACTTCTGTCCCATGTGGATGAATTTTCTTCACAGCCAACAAACCTGGAAGCATTCTGGCTGTTTTCATGAAACACCTCGTCGTCATCATCTATGGCTGAAACCACTCCTTTAACGTGATCCTGATTTTGACTTCCGTTGTCGTCCAACGGTTGGGTTCTTTCCATTTTATCCTTCACAATTTCACTATTGCCATTGAGAAAAAGAGCCCCCTTGCTTCTCATCCTCTTGAACTCTTCAAAGGTTGGAATGTAGAGCCTCTCTTTGCAATCAGCTTTTTTGCTCTCTTCTGGGGTCCTTTTGCAGTCTCCTCTCTCTCCCTCTCCATTTAACGATCCCATAGTTTGGGATTTGATCACTTTCTGACTATCACGGGCGCAATGCAAGGTCAAGTTGGGGGAACTGTTCTGCCGCCTGATCTGCAACCTTCTCTGGGCTTCTTGCTTGATCTCTTCCGGGCTGGTTAGCCTGCTGTAGAAGCAGGGCCGTTGCCTCTCCAATGCCATCCAGGGGGCATGAGCCAGAGTGGCATGTTGCACAAATAGGGTGCAACAGTTAGAGGAGCAACCGTTCTTATATTGCTGGCAAGCCCGGCATTGAGAACATTCCCTTGCAACCGAATCATTCAAAGAAGGCTGAGCTCTGAGGGGCTTGCAAATCTCAGGAGCTTTACTGCTGTGAATTCTAAGTTTTTCTTTCAGGATTTTTTTGGCATCCCCACTTATGGAGGAAAGAAACCACGGAGGCACTTTGGCACAAGAGGAAATGGCTATATCTTGGGTTGGAGGGATCCCTTGTTCTGATGGGAGGGAGAAGTGTCGGTAACGTTCAGGTGAACTGGGAGTTAGGGAATCTTCCATGGAAGAGTGGGCTGGGCCTTTGCAATGAAAGACAAGTTTATTGTCTACATTTCCACAGTGAGGATGGCAGTGCGGATCAGCTACCGTGGTCCAGTGTAGATTCTCCATGCTCTGATACAGATCTGTTCCTGCATTGTTGCCTCTTTTATTTGTGGGATTTAAGTCTCCAGTGAAAATACGAGGGTCCATGTTCTTTAAGGAATGCATGTTACTAATTGAGAACTCCTTGAAGCCATGTTGCACATACAGCTGATTGTTCTGGCAGCTCAAAATTACCCGAGAGTGTTCCTGCCTCTCATCAATGCTGATGTATGTCATAGCAAATCGACATGGGTGACTGGACAGACAGATGATTTGAGAAGGGAGAGGGCGAAAGGATGAATGGGCTGTCAGGCTTTTCAGTTGACGTTCAGAGGTCTTGGCCACAGACAGCAGAAGGCTGCTATCTGGGTACTCACATTAAAGAGCAGGTAATTGTCCAGAGCCATGACTGCAAGTCTTCCAGCAGAAGAGAAACCTGATCAAACAAAGGAGAAAAAAAAGGAAGTTACAGGAAAAGATTGCTATTCAGAGACAAACTGTGCAGTCATTAAATATGCAGCCAATTATCACAGTGTCAGGCATAATCCAAAAGCCAAAGAATGGAACCAATTGGAGCAAGCTCACAAGAATTCAAAAATTCCTGGTAAGTCATTCTTCACCAGAAGCATTAGAAATCCTAACAAAAGAATTCCAGAGAATTCCAGAGACAGTTGAGCTGTTAACAGCAAGAAGCCGTTTTGCAAAAATAATATTTAAATTCTTTTTGCACTATTCTTGCTTGCTCTTTATAATGGAGATGTTTAGTCTGCCTTTTATTGGAAACTGGGTCCAGTTGTCACCTGTTTTTTATTTTGGAAACGATCAGGTTTGCTATCATGTTGCTTTTCACTGGCTGTTCAAGAATTCTCATACGAAGAACATTCCCAACTTCTGCTGTGCAACTGTACTTTTAAATACTAATCTAAAGTCTTAACAGACAGTGGAACAAATGATCACAGAAACATCAGGGCAGTTTAAGTGATAAGCACTTTATATTGGCAGCAATACAAATTGCCATCTGCTCTAACCCAATATATTCTTTGTAGGTACAAAGTAGTGCAAGTATGATGGTTAATGATAATTATAGGTATTCCTTATCACTTTGAGTATTGTTCATCACCAAATGATCAAATTATTTAGTGCTCAAGCAGCATAATAATAATGCACAAATGGAATATTAAAACAACATGACTGAACTGTCTAGAGCAAGGGTCTTCAAACTTGGCAAGTTTAAGACTTGTGGACTTCGACTCCCAGAATTCCTGAGGTAACATGACTGGAGGAGGAATTCTGGGAGTTGAAGTCCACAAGTCTTAAAGCTGTCAAGTTTGAAGACCCCTGGTCTAGAGGTAATCCTCAACGTTCAACCACAATTGAGCAAATGTATTGGGAAACCCATGTTCCATACATCTTCAAAAGAAGGGAGTTTTTCAGTGAAGGTAACACCATTAGAAGCTCCTTATTTTGGGAATGTTTGCCTTGGTATCATTTCTTTTTCTTTCTCTCATTTAAGGGAATGGTTGCTATTTCTGTAATAAAAAAATATCAAACCACTATTCCTTGAAACAGTATGCTGTTTGAATCAAATTTGCCTTCCCATCACTATCACTGGGCAGCATAACTATAACTTCTGAGAAGAGAACAATGATCTTTTGGAAGGAAATCTGCAATCGCAAGGGAAGAAGATAGTAGACTGACTGACCTGACTGACTGACTGACTGACTTATTTATTTTCTCTTTATATACAATAAGTGCTTAGTGACCAGTGTACTGTCTGAGTCAATTTGTTTACATAACAATTTTAAACTCCTAGTTTCTACCTCTATTATCCAACCATTGATAGAACAAATCCCAAGTTTGAAGATAGTAGACTTCTGAGGCTTCCTCTCCATGCAAAGCTAGAAAATGCTACCAAAGTGAGATAGTAGGAAAAATAAGAAGGCAGGAAATACATCCATTTCTCCTGTCCTCCTCTCTTGAGAGAAACCAAATTTGGAAAGACTAGGCCTGTCAGTGCCCCTTCCTCAACAATGGAGGAAAGGTTATAGAGAGGGGCTGGTGGCTATAGGTGAAGAACAGAATGGAACTGACCCTCGATGCCACTTCTTTCCAGCCCACTTGATAAGTTGTAGCTCCATAAGGGCACTATCTTCATGCCCAGAGTTACTCCACTGGTGACGGCTAACACACATTAAAAAAAACAGAGATGGATCTATTTTCTGGCACTTATAGCAATACTTTAATATGTAATCTCAGTAACATTAATCCATTTATACTAGATAAGTAGTAGTGAACCTGTACCATTTCAGCTTGGTCAATTGGCTAAGTGTGTGTGTGTCTGTATTTGTAAAATGTTTATTAAGAACTTTAGTTAGACTAGTAAAATCTAATGCAAGGTAAACTTAAAGAGACACAGGAGAACAGAAAGAAGTAAAAATGACAATAAAAAAGTGGAAGAAACAAAAAATAAGAATAAAAAGAAAAGAAATACATAAATGATTTCCAACCTTCATCACAAGTATAAATAAATTTAGCAACTCTTCATTCCCTCTAAGATTGTAAACACTCATTTCATACCCCATCACTTTCTTATCAACAAATCCATAAAACATAGCATGGCCAATTGTAGTTGAAGAACATCTTGAGAGACTCAAGTTCCCTACTACTACCTTAGACTGTGGTGCAAAAATCTTGGCACATTTAAGTCTCCTATTGCACAATATAATTAAAATACATAGATACCAAATGTAAACATTACATTTCAAGCACAATGTTATAACTAGTAGAATCACTACATTACACTAGGTTTGATGTATACATACAGGTATTATTTATTTATTTATTTATTTATTTGATTTGTCAATCACTTACAAGGTAATAGATATAAGTATAAACATGAGTAAGGATACAGGAAATAGGTACGAATAAATGGGGACAATTGGACAGGGACGGTAGGCACCATGGTGCACTTATGCATGCCCTTATGTACAAGGTATCTATGTATCATGTATTATTATTATTATGTATTATGTATTATATGTATTATGTACAAGGGTATCTATTCCTCTGCATAAAAGTATTCTTGGGTAAACTAAGAATCATTGCCACTTTAGATTGACTGGAGTCACTCTTCAGAGTTAACCGGAAAAGCACTGCTGACCATATCTAATGTGTGTAAATAATGTGCTCATGCTTTTTCAAGATGTTTCTGTAATCAGTCTATCACCTCATCTAATCATCATCCCATCTGGAACGGCATATTTTTCCAATACTTGGTTTTATTCATATTTTAATTATTTCTCCTGTTCTATTTGGGGAAGATCACAGGTAGTGGCAAAGAAGGATTTCTTGTGCGATCAAAGGTTACAACATGTTCTGCTGTGAAGGAGTGAATAAAGAACAGCGTGAGAGCAGATTTAGCAAAGATTCGTGATGATTCAGTTCAGAACAGCAACATCCCAGAAATGATGCAAAAGGAAGGAAAAGGAAAAGCAAGTGTTCTCGGAAATCATTTTCAGCATAATTTTAAGTATGTTCACATGGAAGATCATGTTCAACAAGGTTTTTTTAGTCTTTTTAGTCTTGGTTATAACCCATCTGGGTTATAACCAATGGAACAACTCCATGGATTCTTTTCCAGCAATCTGAACTGTAGTTTTCCATTCCCTACGTACAATTTTAAAGACATGCATTTGCACTCACCTACATTCTAGGTTGCATATCAGGTTCATGATAATAAATAAAACATGGTTTTGAGAAAAAGAAGTAGTAACCCTATTATTGTCATATGTATTTGATAGTAGATACTGTCCACAGTTACACTTTACACTAAAAGATAGAAATTGACTTTTCTGAAATCAACATAACACCATCTAGACAATTTGTATATTTCGCTTACCCAGACAGCATACATCAGCACTCCCAAAATGTATAATCATTTTAAGAGCAATGGTATTGTATTCCTTGGCTAATTTTCAAAAAGTAATTGAATTCATGTACAACAATAAACCTGAAATCCTGGAATAATCAACAGTAATAATATGAATGATCAAAATTATAGGTAATCCTTCTTTAGTGGCCACCTCAGACAACAACCATTCACAGTTACCACAGTGATGATGAAAAATCAACTTTGCAACCAGTACTCATATTTATTACCTTCACAATTCAAAAGGAAAATTTAAGTAGTAGACCATAAGCACAGTTGGGATTTCACTTAGTGACTACTTAGTTTAATGACTGAGTTACTGGTACCAATTGTAGTAGCTAAATAAGGACTATATGAAATGTAGCCTATACACCAACCGACCCACCCACCGACCCACCCATCTATCCTTATATCCGTTTATTTATTATTTTTTACAAATACCTCAACATGGCGAATATACATGTATTCAACACACCTTCCTCCTCCTATTTTCCCCTCAACGACAACCTGTGAGGAGTGTTGGGCTGAAAGGGAGTGACTGGCCCAAGGTCACCCAATTTGGAAAGGCTCCTGATTGCTTGCTATTACTGTGAAAGGCTTTTCTAACTAAATGTTGGTAACTTGCAGGCTAAATTATGCTTTCTAGTTTGTTAAGGCTAGAAATGACCTTTCCAACACAATGAACCACAATGATTCATATCCAAGAATGAAGCTAGATACTATTGTATCTGTACACGTTATCTGGCAATGCTATTTGAGGACACTAAATCAAGCGGATTCTTCAATTCAAGCCTCACATACCTCGTATTTAAAAAATTAGCAAATTTCTATGTAGCAGAACAAATGGACACAAATATGGCACCAGCAAGTACCCTATTCAAACTCCCCTGGACATCTGCCCAGGGAGAAAGATTTACAAGGAGTGATTGGATTCCTAAACAGCTAAGCTCAAATTCATTAGAAGAGAGGGCACCATTTCCTATTGATTAAACATAGATCAAGACTTATCAAATGACATACAGTATCTCATAGAAGTGAGTGAGTACACCCCCTCACATTTTGTAAATATTTAAGTATATCTTTTCATGTCACAACACTGAAGAAATGACACTTGGCTACAATGTAAAGTAGTAAATATACAGCTTGTATAACAGTGTAAATGTGCTGTCCCCTCAAAATAACGCAACACACAGCCATTAATGTCTAAACCCCTGGCAACAAAAGTGATACATCCCTAAGTGATAATGTCCAAATGGGGCCCAAGTAGCCATGTTCCCTCCCTGGTGTCATGTGACTGGTTAGTGTTAAGGGGGAGCAGTGTTAAATTTGGTGTTATCACTCTCACTCTCTCATACTGGTCACTGGAAGTTCAACATGGCACCTCATGGCAATAAACTCTCTGAGGATCTGAAACAACAGATTGTTGCTCTACATAAAGATGGCCTAGGCTATAAGATTGGCAAGATCCTGAAACTGAACTGCAGGACGGTGGCCAAGACCATACAGCGGTTTAACAGGAGAGGTTCCACTCAGAACTGGCCTCGCTATGGTCGACCAAAGAAGTTGAGTGCCAATGCACAGTGTCATATCCACAGGCTGGCTTTGTGAAATAGACGTATGAGTGCTGCCAGCATTGCTGCAGAGTTTGAAGGGGGGGGGGGTCATCCTGTCAGGCTCAGACCATATGCCACACACTGCATCAAATTGGTCTGCAGGGCTATCATCCCAGAAGGAAGCCTCTTCTAAAGATGATGCAGAAGAAAGCCCGCAAATGGTTTGCTGCAGACAAGCAGACTTAGGACATGAATTTCTGGAACCATGCCCTGTGGTCCAATGAGACCAAGATAAACTTATTTGGTTCAGATGGTGTCAAGTGTATGTGGTGGCAACCAGGTGATGAGTACGAAGTATGTCTTGCCTACAGTCAAGCATGGTGGTGGGAATGTCATGGTCTGGGGCTGCATGAGTGCTGCCGGCATTGGGGAGCTACAGTTCATTGAGGGAACCATGAATGTCAACATGTACTGTAACATACTGAAGCAGAGCATGATCCCCTTCCTTCAGAGACTGGGCCACAGGGCAGTATTCCAATATGATAACAACCCCAACACACCTCCAAAATGACCACTGGCTTTCCAAAGAAGCTGAGGGTAAAGGTGATGGACTGGCCAAGCATGTCTCCAGACCTAAACCCTATTGAGCATCAGTGGGGCATCCTGAAATGGAAGGTGGAAGTGTGCAAGGTCTCTAACATCCACCAGCTCGGTGATGTCGTCATGGGTTGGAAGAGGACTCCAGTGGCAACCTGTGAAGCTCTGGTGAACTCTATGCCCAAGAGGGTTAAAGCAGTGCTGGAAAATAATGGTGGCCACACAAAATATTGACACTTTGGGTCCCATTTGGACATTATCACTTAGGGGTGTACTCACTTTTGTTGCCAGCAGTTTAGACATTAATGGCTGTGTTACAAACTGTATACTTACTACTTTACATTGTAGCCAAGTATCATTTCTTCAGTGTTGTCACATGAAAAGATATACTTAAGTATTTACAAAATGTACTCACTTCTATGAGATACTGTATGTTTACTCTATTCAGGGCTAGAATGTCGGTGTTACACTTAATTGCTACCTACCCTCTCATATTTTTCTTCACCATTTCTGCCTCCCACAACAATATAAATTATCCCTTTCTCAGAATACTAAACTAGAACTTGTTATTTTATTGTTGTATGAAGATGTCAAAGTACTCTCGGCTGTTTTTTGCTGGGATAATCTGATATAGCTATTGTCTTGGAAGCAAGAATTTATGGTATTTCATATATCTGTTGTCAATAAGTTTTGACATTGTGCCTCTGAAAATGTTTGTTATTTTTTTCCCCACCACACAACTTTTACCTATTCAAAATAGTTCTTTCTCAGAATTGCATTCTGTAGATCCAATTAAATCAATCACAGGTCACAAATGCTTCTGGGATAATCAAGTCTTTGGGTCACTAAGGGAAAATTTGTTGCATTTGTTTGTACTCAAATCCAGATGGAGCCAATTTTCATCGACAACAAAACCAAATACCTCCTTACCTGAACGTGCATTTTCTGCTACTAATAGAGCTATTGCATGACCAAAGAGCACCTCACACTGCCATTCACCAGAATCAATTTATACATTTAGCTGTAATCCATCAAGTGCTGAAGACTCAAATAGGGAAAATGTACGCTCGGTAGGCTACCTTTTATTTATTTGTTTCTATTTATCAAATTGCCGGTTGCCCTCCAGGTGAGATTCAAGGTGCTGGTACTTACCTATAAAGCCCTATATGGCTTGGGGCCGGGGTACTTGCGGGAACATCTCTTGCCTGCATCGAATACCCATTGCCTGGTGTGCGTCCACAGACAGGGCCTCCTTGGGATGCTGGCGGCCAGACAATGTCGGCTGGCGGCCCCTAGGGGTAGGGCCTTCTCTGTGGGAGCACCCACTCTATGGAACCAGCTGCCCCTGGAGCTACGATTGGCCCCCGACCTCCGCTCCTTCCGCTGCAGCCTAAAGACATGGTTATTCGAAAAGCCAGCCTGGACTGAGGGGGAGTTCTTAGTTGTATAATGTTAGTGTCTTTTGGGTCTTAGATGATTTGTTTGGCTTGAATTGGATTTAATAATTTTTTAAGTAATTTTAACTTTTGTATTGTGTGTTTTTATGATGTGAGCCATCCTGAGTCCTTCGGGAGATAGGGTGGAATACAAGACCAAACAAACAAACAAACAAATAAATTTAAAACCTGCTCACCTCCCATACAGAGAGGCCTCTGGGCAGGATATAAACAAAATGTTAAAAACATAAAAAATGAATGTAAAAAAATTAAAATGGGGGCAAGAGTAGTTAAAAATTCAACATTAACAGCTAATTGCAGGTAGTCCTCGACTTATGACCACAACAGAGCCCAAAATTTATGTTGCTAAAAGTGAGTAATTTGTTAAGTGAGCTTTGCCCCATTTTACAACTTTTCTTGCCACACCTGTTAAATGAATCACTGCACTGGTTAAATTAATAACATGATTGTTAAGTGAATCTGGCTTGCCCATTGACTTGGCTTGTCAGAAGACTCCAAAAGAGGATCACATGGCTCCGGGATGCAGCAACCGTCATCCGGATCTTGATCACGTGACCATGCGGATGCTGCAGCAGTCATACGTGTGAAAAATAGCAATAGCAATAGCACTTAGACTTATATACCACTTTATAGTGCTTTACAGCCCTCTCTAAGCCATTTACAGAGTCAGCATATTTCCCCCCAACAATCTGGGTCCTCGTTTTACCTACCTCAGAAGGATGGAAGGCTGAGTCAACCTTGAGCCTGGTGGGATTTGATCTGCCAAATTGCAGGAAGCTGGCTGTCAGCAGAAGTAGTTCGCAGTACTGCACTCTAACCACTGTGCCACCGAGGTCATAAGTCATAAGTCACTTTTTTCAGTACTCTTGTAACTTTGAACGGTTACTAAATGAACTGTTTGTAAGTCGAGGACTACCTGTACAAAGTGGGAGGGCGGGCCTTAGGGGCTGTTTGTTCCTTTTGAGCCTCAAGCCAGAAGGCAGAACCAGATCTTTGGATATTTTTCAAAAGGCCAGGACAGCGGAGACCCACCTCACCTCTGGGGGAGAAAATATTCCACAGGGCAGGGACAATGACAGAAAAGCCACTTGTCAAACCAATCCTGGATGCTATCTCCACCACAAAGGAGAAGGCACTCTTCCTGGACTCTGCCAGTCTGAATTCTTAAACTGATGGGGTCCACAAATATGACTTTCCTGCGTAAGTGAGTGGGGCGGGTGATGTAATGGTACAAAGACAATTTCCATAAATAATCTGTCCTCATGCCATGTAGGGTTTTACAGGTAAATAACCTTGAACTGAGCCCTGGAAGAAAACCAGCATCTCAACGCATCTCGTGCGGCAGAGTATTAAACAAAAATATGTATTTTGCTGCATTTTGTACCATTAAAAGAATCATTGAAAACTGTTTTTCAGGGCAAGTGATAGAAGAAATATTTAAAATTAAGCTGTCCAAAAGAATTGATTCATGGAACTAGAAGGCTTTTTTCGATGAATTACACGAACTTGTAATTTTAGCCCACACAACTTTATTTACTGAGAGGTCTGTTTCAAGGGATTATAAACTGCCCGACAAAAAAAAAAATTAGAACCATCAGTAAAAGATGAAATCAGAAAGAAAGAACTGGATATTTCACTACACCTTGGGAAGGACCATGCCAAGCAAGGGAGGAGGCCAGTTTTAATACAGATCTCATCTGTCACGGACTTTTAAGTAATAGAGGCATTGCAAAAGACTAGTTGCTGCTTTTTAAAAGCAAGAAAAGCTGTTTGTTCTAACTTTGCAGGGCAGGTAGAAATTAGCAGATGTGATATTTGATCCTGGAGAAATGCAATTCATAAGACTCTTTGACGAAAAGCAGCCCATCACGCTTTGCAGAAAACTGTCAGGAGTGCCTAGCTAGTTCTTTTCCATTTCATTTCACACCTTGGCCTGGTCATCAGTCCCATCCCCCCCCCCACCTTCTGCTATTTTTCACTGAGCCTTTGCTAAAGTGGTGCAGACCCAAGGGAGCCGTGGGGGAAAGGCTGTATACTACAGCACATTGCCTCCTTCCCCATCTACTTCCTGGAATAATAGTTCCCAATTAGCGGAGAACAAAGCACCTTGTGACTTATGACATAATGCCAATTATGACTCTAGGGAGAAGAATCTATGAAGCAGAGGCCACGGGGAACGGGTTTGCTTCTGCACAGAATGAGAGTAGACAGATAAATTGAGCGTGGCTTCCCATCTTCCTTATACCCACAATTGAGGCTCTTCAAATCTCAGCAGTAAATTGGCAATGGGTTGGCATCACTTTAGCAGGGAGTCCCAGTTTTCTGATTCTCTCCCTAGAATTGTATCCCACACATTTTAATATAGCTGAGAGAGAGACTTACATGGTATATGGAATGAATTGTATCTCTACACATATAACAGCAGTTCAATTTTTACCATGATATGGTAGGATACACACAGAACTGGATAATATCAATCATTCAGCAGTGTTTGAAGATCCTGTTGTATAGCTTACTACAAAGTACAATGCTATGGAAATTACACACCATAGGGTTATTTTTTTCATGGCTGGTAAAAAAAGTACTGGTGATCCAGTCCAGATAGCTTTGTACCATAAACTGGTTTCATTGATGGGCCAACAGTTATAAATCCACTTAAGAGTCCAGTTATAATTCGAATATTGAAACTTTTACAATAAGATTTTTGAAGTAAACCTAAAGTAGAAACAGCTTGTCATGGGAAATAGATCTCTTCATTTACAGATAAATAATTTTATGATTTCAAAAATTGGATGCTAGAAGCCACTAAAATTTTAAGTAGAGGAAAGTGTTATATGTAAATGTAAACCTGTAAGATGGTGCAAAATATTATGAAAGAGACTTCTGATGTATGGACTCAGAAACAAGTAGCCACAATATCAACCATGCCAATAATGATGTTGCTTCTATGGATAGGCAATGCCCAAAAGATGTCATTGAAGAAATGTCAGGTGTAGATCAAAGTTTGACTAACAAGATAGTGAAGGTATTGAAAGTGGATTTACAACTGAAAGACCAAGGCAATGCTTTAGAAAAAGATATTTCACTGAATCTACAAAAGAAATTCACTGAGGTTTTAAAATTTAAAATAACAAACCAAGAGGGCAATTTGAGTATTTTTTTTTCCTACTGGATTTACAAAAGAGTCTGTTAAAATCTTGAAGAACTGTATGTGATGGGGAAAAGAAGAAGTGAAGAAAAATCAAATCCTACAATATTTCATTAAAGATTAAGATTGTTAAAAGTAAAAGGAAGGAATATAAAATTGATGTATTTGATCGAGGTTAAAACAAGATATGTTTGTTGCTACTTCTGGTTACCCTTTATAGACTTTCTCCTGGCACCAGGACTGAAAAGATGGTGTTTTATGAATAATTCATAGATAAGAGAAGGGATATAGGATAAAAAAGTCAACGTTTATAGCAATTCTAATGGGTGAAGAATTATTAAATTTATTTATATTGTGATGAAGGTGGAAGTCACTTCTTTATATATATTTTTTGTAATTATATTTTTAATTTTCTATTCCCTTTTCCTTTTTTCTTTTTCTTTGCACTTTTAACATTTTTCTATCCTCTTTCTTTAACTTTGGTTTGCAATAGATTTTACTATTCTAATAAAAATTCTTAGTAAAAATTATACATACAGAATGTGATAACCTGGGGCGTGGCACAAAGGCAATACACTCAAATAATAAGTAGGAGTCCCTTTATTAGCTTGAACTTTGCCCCCAGTGTCCTGGTTACCTTCGGTCTGGAGAAAAACTCTCCCAGGAACAGCCTGTTGCTGCAGAGATTCAAGTCCAAAACGTTGTCAACAAAAACTTTAACTGTAAGTCCAATCAAGGCAAGATGAGGTAATTAATCCAGCGGGGCAAGAGAAGGAATTCCAGATGTGAAGGAACCGCAGTAAATCAACCCAGTTGAGAAGATTCCAGGAACACAAGATAAACTCACATTTGTTCCCAGCCGCCGGCGGTCTCAGCTTGCATGTCTTTTAAACTCTATTCACAGGTATGTCTAAAGAAGGGAATCAGGGCCCTTTCCTCCCCCATAAGCCATGCAACCCACATTGCTTTCTTCTCCGTTCCTCCCTGCGTGCTCTAGGATGAAGAGGGTGGGCTGGGTCTTCCTCTGAACTCCCTCTCCCTTGTTGTACCTCTCCCCTGCTCTGCCCAGCCTGACTTTGCCCTTTCTCAGTTTCTTCCACAGCCAACGGAACCACACTCCCACTCCCTGTCAGCTGTTCGTCTTTCTCCTCTGATTCAGACTCTGACAGGGGCATGACACAGAGTTTTTCTGTATAGAAATGTACATACATATACAGGGTATTTAACAACAGCCACTGCATATCATAAAACATCAGCACAAATTATTGACTTGAACATAATAGTAGATAATAAATATCGCTGTAGTTTGCAAACAATAGTATGTGCTTATCTGAAAAGTTCCTCTTGCTCTTCCATCCTATGACACCTTTTTACATATTTTAACTGTAAAATGGTTAAATCTTAGCTAAGACATATCACTAGCATAGCCTCATTATAAGATTATAGAACAATTTTATAGCAGGGAAGTGACTGAAAAAACAGAGGGCAGAAGGTGTCCAGGATTTCAAATGGGAAGAGGGGGCATAGTCAATGTCCCATGCAGTCTTTCCTTGTTGCTGTGCCATTATGACTGACAATGTCAAGACAGCAGGGAGTTAAAAGGAAGCTATCATAAAAATCAGGACACAAAACCTAAACATGAAATTTGTCCACGTATGGTTGAAAGCTGACAACTGAGGTCTTTTATCACAGTTCATAACTTTTCACTCACTATTGTCATTTTTAAGAGAGACTGACAGTCATTATTCAGACATTTATTTAACAGGTGAACTTACAGCAGCCATAAATAATAGCTGTGTAATAGCATATTGTACTCCATTGTGCTATGCTTACATACATAGATTAGCACCTTGTCATTACAAAAGATTCAGGCTATAACAGCAATACTAACTGATGATGAATTATTAAAGTTTATCCATGTAGTTTTGATGTCGATATTGTTCTTATTGGGCCATCTTAGGATTTCCTTTTGCTAAGACAACATTACGAATTCAGAAATGGTCATATATAAAGACACGACTATTTGAAATTTAGTTCTATGAAATTCCATTTAGTTGACCAAAACATGAAAAGAAAGCAACCAACTCTGGTGAATGTACTGGTCCTCAATAGGAAAGTTTCTTCTGGAGGTTTCTTTATAAATCTGAATCTTTGCTCTTGAAGAGGTGAAATTATTACATCCATTTCACTTGAAATATGTTTGTATCTGGGGTGGAAGTTGACAAATGAGGTTTAAAAACATGGATCACCCAAGATGCATCCTCTACACCACAGGTGTCAAACTCGCTGTATCACATTGTCATTACATTTCGCTACATTTTTCCCACTTGCGGAGCTGGGGTGGGCGTGGCCTGTGGATGACATATCCAGCCCGCGGGCTGCCAGTTTGACACCCCTGCTATACACTGGAGTACTGAGATTCTAGATGAGAGACACTGATGTTTAACTGTTTAACTATGTATGGCCTTCTTCCCAGCATGCAATACCATCATATGCTATAAGGAAAACTCAAGACCTTACTTCATGCTCCCTCAACCACAATTACAAAAACATATTGCTCAACCATGCAGTCCCAAGCAATGAACTGGATCATGCACATTTGTCCATCATCAACTGTACTGGATTACCAATTAGTCAATTAGATCAAAGGCTGTTGGACGTGTGAGGCAACACCAATGAAAAGCAAGCATTTGAGGAAGTGAAAAAAAATGGGTTTGTGGTGTTAGTTTATGGTCCTCAGATGGACCATTTGCAGATCGAGGTGAATGCCCAACAAGTTTATCAGGCCAAAAGGAGGTTGGACTCCTGCCCAAAGGGAGCAGGGTTACTTTTGGTGGACTGTCAGGCTGGCCTAGGCCGGCATGCATGGGGCTAGAATTACGGCTGCAATATGCTGCACAATTAATAGGAGAATTGTTGAATTTGTGAACCATTGGCGCTGTAGTTACAGAATGCTCCTCTTAAAAATCCAAACTGAGATTTCATAAGCTAGAACATCCTCAGGGAGCACGAAAATAAGAACTTTAAAAAAAAATCTTATAAAATGAGGTAGCATGGAAATTAATAAAAAGAGGAGGAACAAAAATGAAGGCCATTTATATTGGAGATATCTTTCATGCTGAGATGGGGAAATTCTGCCTTTAATAAGACATGGGAAGGAAACTCAGTTCTATGCTATGAAACAGCAGCCGATATTAACTACTTTTTTTTTAGCTGGTTTGGCTTTCTGTTTGGCTATCTAACCCAAAACAGCCTTTTCAAACACATAATGCAAAGCCTGGTTATTTCTGAATTCAGCTGCTGGCCTCAAGAGCCAGAGGTGTAGAATGCTCCTCTTTTCCGACCCAGCAGGAGAGTGGAAAAGAACAGATGGGAACCAACTGGAAGCTGGCATTAATACAGAAGAAAGAAATAACTACGGAGTGAAGACAGAAAGAGGGCAATATTTCTTCACTAATAAACTGCCTTTATTTTCCTCAATTTGAAGACATCTCTTCAGAGAGTCTCACCTGAAGAATCACTATTGTTGTGACATGTGACACATTTAGCAAGCTATTTCAGTTTTTTCCTATTACACACCTCTCATAGCCTTCACCCTGTCATTAATTGGTGCAGAATAATTTCCCAATCACAAGGGTAAGGAAGAATCTCGCCATCAGAGACTGCAATCTCTTAGGGGATAACTTTCTTCAGTTATATGTATCTTCCCCTTATAATACCCAATTATAGAATGATAAGGTGCTGCATTTAAGCAACAAGCCTCCAGGTTTTGAAGTTCCTGGAGTTCAAGGAGACCTTGTTAGCAGCTGACTATTTTGGGGACAACTACGTCTTTTAATTACCAAAAATAAGTGAGCTTATAGTACCACTTTGTAAAGCTTCAACAATACACTCATTTCTGAAAATATATACTCTCAAGGTAAAATGAGCATCATTTATACCAAGTACAGGTAGTTACTTTAAAATCAATCTATAACTAAAACCATAACAATTTGGAATATGAATAGGAAACAATGCCCTGACAAGAGGCAACATTGTAATGTATGAATAAAAAACAAACCAAAAACAAAACAGAAAAAGGCACAGAGCTTTAGAGAGATTGGATATTATCTCCAACATTCCTAGCTACCATGGTTAATAACTAACGATTCTGAAACAGAAACCTTAATGCAGATATTCCATGCGAGTGCTGCTCTCAACAACCACAATCCCAGCACTCCCAGTTGTCGATATTAAGCAATCTAAGGGTTCTTAAGCAGATGGAGACAAGGAGTTATATGCCAAGTTCAGTTCCCCTCTGTGCATGGAAGAGAATTGCTCCATGGGGCTGAAGGAATGGATCTTAGCTCTTTCAAGGTGTTAAGAACCTCTTGGTGGGCAGCTCTTTCAGCCAGCCCACAGAGATGAGAAGCAAGCAGTTTTCTCAGCAGGCAGCAGCAGCTTGCAATCTTTCCTGTTGGCTTCCCCATTCACCTGCTGGGGAAGCCAGTAGAGAAGATTGCAAATGGCAATTACATGTTTGTGAAGTGCTGGAAACTGACAATAAGTGGAAACAGATTGTCAAGCACCCAGATTGTGATGGGGGGCATTTTATGACAGCTGGAAGTGTGAGGCATAAAGCACCATTTCCAAGACCATTGTAACTTCAAATAGTCGTTAAATGCCCTGTCGTAAGTCAAGGACTACCTATAGCTTGTGGCAATTCTTACTATCATAAAAGCTGGGTGTACTCTCAATTAAAGATTTTAAACTACTTCTATTAAATAAGCTATATTGTTTTTGTAATCCATAATGTTATAATGCATTAGTTTGCTCATTATCTTAAGCTAAAACCAAGTCACATTATGAAGTAACATTCTTTGTTGGATGTTAAGCAACACAGTTAATTTCTTTTCAGATCAATAATAAAAACTGATTTATAATTTAGGGAATAATTTATTCACAAAATAGGAAGATTCTATCATCATTTCTAATATAAGTGCTACACTGTTTTTTTAATCTATAGGTTGCAAATACCCCAGGGAATAGTCACTAAGCAACCAGTTGTAAGTTGAGAACTATTTATGTTCTTCTTTGCTTAGAGCACAACAACTCACCTCCCTAAGTTTGGCATATAGACATGTCATTAATAGTTCTAGAAGGATACATCCCCATGGCACAGACTCTCCATCATTCCCAACTCATAGCTAAGGCCAATTCACTCCAAGATATTCTGATCCAATGTAAAAAAAAAATGCTTTCCATTTTGGAAGTCCACTTCTTTCTCTCTGGCTGCTGCTGACTTCCCTGTAGACCATTTTGGCTTGTGCTGCTGGAATGACATGACACCAGACTGCTAGAGACAGCTGTAGTCCAGGAGCTCAATAAAGCATACTGCTTGTCAGACATACATAGAAATAAATCCCAGACGCCTAAGTCACTTTACGGACCACTGAAATGCCTCACAGAGCAATCTTTCATTCCAATGTTTGCTGAGCAACCAAAGATGGGTTCTATACAGAAGTCCTGGTTCATCTTTTTTTAGGATAAATACACTAGACCAGGACCTCTGTAAAAGTGACTGCACAACAACTTTTGTATCAAGCATTTGCTTCCACCTAACTAAGTCTGACAAGCAGGTTGCATCCAGATGACGTTAGGTACCAGCTATGTAGACAGAGTAAATTATGCCTGCTTGCTTTTGTACCAGTGGTGGGATTCAAATTTTTTTACCACCGGTTCTGTGGGTGTGGCTTGGTGGGTGTGGCAAGAGAAGGATACTGTAAAATCTCCAGTCAGAGGTGGTATTTGCAGGTTCTCTGAACTACTCAAAATTTCCACTACCGGTTCTCCTGAATTGGTCAGAACTTGCTGAATACCACCTCTGTTTTGCACCCATCACAGTTTGGAGAAAAGCACATTAAAGTGACTGTCTAGCTGTGTCATTAAGGGCAGAATCCTCATAACTCAACAACTTGAGGATGGGACTTTGGTAGCATTCACAGATACTTGCAGCTTCTTATGACCCATGAGCACCTTTGAAGAGGGTGGTTGATCTGTATAATTTACCAGAATACTTCTTTTAAAACAGTGACGGTGGGCAAAAGCAACTATATGAATGAAGGTACGTCTGTCTGTGCACATGTGTGCATACAAGAATAACCTCTGAACATCAGGAAAAAGTATTTCTTCCATTAAAAATGGCTGCCTTGGCAGTTATCACTCGGCAGTGTTATAATATCTCAGAGAATGTAACTGATCACTTATAGAAATGCAAGAGGAAAATAAGTTGTGTGACCTTTGTCATTCCATATCCTGTAGGTCAGGATCATTTACAACAACTGGGACAGTCTGTAACTGAACATTAGGCCTGCCAGTTGAACAGATGGATGGGGGAAAGCCAGTGCAATACATCTTCCTGCTTTTCTCTCCACAGTGCTCTCTGACATTCAAACTCATCTATTTCCGCACTGAGGCAAAAAAAAAAAATAGCATGTGATTTTCAACAGCTCTTCCATTGATGTGGAACTGCAAGTTGCTTCATTATATCATCTTAATGTTACAAGGAAACATGTAAATGACGAACGGCACCACGCAAAGGGTAAACAGCCAATTCCCCAACAGATTTGTTTTGCAGAAGATTGAGATCCAACACAGAACCCATTTCTTTTCATCTTCCAAATGTTTCAAGGAACTTAACCTTTTGAGCAGGATGGGATGGCCAAAAGTGCACATTGTGCCCCACATGTATGGGGGGGTAATTTAATTTTTTTTCTTAAACTAGAAAAAAAAATGCCAATCTCAGAGATGGTCAGGCTCCAAAAGCCAAGGAAGACACATGGTAGTTCATATGGGCAGATTTCTTTATAGACAGAATCTTGCCAAACAGAAGCAGATTATGACCTACCTGAAACACATACTTTCTCTCTTTCTCTCACGCATAATATCTGAACTGAGTTGGCTCCTTCCTGGGAATCCAGACTATATTCCATCACAACTATAGGAATGGCAATAATATTCTTCCTAGCCTTTTTTCCATTTTTTTCCTGCAAGCCTGAGCCAAAATATTTCATCTATTCCTCCACAGGATAATAGAAAAATAGCAGGAAGGGGAAAAAATGGCCAAGGAGATTCTATTCCCTTCTGTTGCTACTTTCTTGGAAGTAACTGCAATGATTATTCTGATAAGAAAAGAACTTATCAAATATCAAAAACTTGATATTTATTTATATTTATTTATTTATAATTGGACTTGTATGCCGCCCCCTCTCCGAAAGGACTCAGGGCGGCTCACAATTAAAATACAACAATAAATATTTTTTAAAAAATGAAACTTAAACAAGCCTAACTAAAATTAATTTGAAACTAATTTTAAAAAAAACCCCAAGAGGTCAGTCCAGCCTGGCCTGTTCAAACAGCCAGGTTTTCAAATCGCGGCAGAAAGAGCAGAGATCAGGAGCCAAACGGAGCTCCAAAGGCAGTTGGTTCCACAAGGCGGGAGTTGCAACCGAGTAGGCCCTTCCCTGAGGCACCGCCAGCCGACACTGTCTCGCAGACGGCACCCTGAGGAGTCCCCATCGGTGCGCGCGCACAGGGCAATCGGTATTCGATATTGGCAGGGGACGCTTCCACAAATACCCCAGACCCGAGCCGTGAAGGACTTTGAATGTTAATGCCAACACCTTGATATATATGACTGCAAGTAAGGTATAGTTTAGATTTTAGAGGAGAAGGATGGAATTGCCGTAGAATCACTTTGCTTCACACTTGAACTATGGTACTTATTGTTCTTTTATTGGGCAACAAATTTTCTAATGACATTGCACAACAATACAGCCATAGGGAAACCTGAGGCATCTCATTATGACATGAGGATCAATTTATTTTTGTACTAATTTAGAAAAAAAGCAAGGCAAATGTTGGAGCTCTCTTGGAGGATGTGACTTTTTCTTTTCAGCAGAGATTCTTCTTTGACTAGGTACTTGGGATGGGCTTGTATTGGGCTAGAAGCTGATATTGCTGAGTTACAAACTGATTTCCTATTTTAGTGTCTGCCTGTTCCTCAAAGGATTTTCTTGTAATCTTGAGCGTTAATATAATTTTAAATTATCTGAAGTATGAGAAAATATTAAGAATGATCCCAAACCGATAATGACTATCTCTTCTGGTCCTCAGAAATAATTTTCAAACTCATAGGATAGATTTCTACCTTGCCATTTGGGCTATAACTGAAGTTCCAACATGTTGCACTCCTGCAAGCAACCAAGAGAGCTGGAAACACAGAAGATAAACCAAATGTATTGATCCTTAGATTATTCAAGGACAGCACTGGAGAAGCAGGACACTGGTGATGTTTATGATCAGTGTGGGAGTTTGCCACATGATCTCTGCCAAATCCTCTCAAATAGATGAATAGCTGAGGGATTAGTATAGGTCATTCTGCACTTTAGAAGAAAGCAACATCAGACTAAGTATCATAGGCCACGTTGATCAATTTCTAATATGGCCAAGCCTGCACAAAAAAAAATCACTTCCATAGGTTTTGTTTTGGATCAATCTTATTTCAATATTTCCACCCCAGACCAGATCAGTGATGCTCTCTCGGTGATGTCCCGGTGCCTGGAGGCGGTGCAGGCCTGGATGGGGAGTAATAGGCTCAGACTCAACCCGGCCAAGACTGAGTGGCTGTTCTTACCGGCATCTCGGTGCTCAGTGGATGTGCCATCTTTGGTCATGGGGGGGGAGGTGTTACCCCCCGTGGATAGGGCGAGGAATCTGGGCGTCCTCCTGGATGCACAGCTCAGTTTGGAGGAGCAGGTGGGAGCTGTGGCCAGGGGGGCTTTTGCCCAGGTTCGGCTGGTTCGCCAGCTTCGCCCTTACCTGGACCGAGATGCCCTTCGAACGGTCACTCATGCGCTCATCACGTCCAGAATCGACTACTGTAATGCTCTCTACATGGGGCTTCCCTTGCGGATTACTCAGAGGTTGCAGCTGGTGCAGAATGCGGCGCGCGGGCTGTGATGGGGTATCCCGTATCCTCCCATGTTACACCCCTCCGCGACCTGCATTGGTTGCCGGCATTGCCTTCCGGGTTTCCTTCAAGGTGTTAGTAACAACTTATAAAGCCCTTAATGGCTTGGGTGCAGGGTACTTGCGGGAACGCCTCCTGCCCGCATCACAGTCCAATCGCCCGTGCGCTCCCATAGGAGGGCCTCTGGGAATACCGTCGGTCAGGCATTGTCGGCTGGCGGTTCCCAGAGCTAGGGCCTTTTCTGTGGGCGCCCGCCCTGTGGAACCAGCTTCCTGCGGATCTGCGTTTGGCCCTGATCTCCGCTCCTTCGTCGAGACCTGAAGACCTGGCTGTTTCAGCAGGCCGGCCTAGATTGACCATGGGGTGGGTAGTTTTAACAATGTTTGCCTATTTGTAATTTTATTGTTTTAGTTGTTTTGCAATTTGGACTTGTTTTTATTCGTTATTTTATTGTATATCTTTTTGTATGTTCGCCGCCCTGAGTCCTTCGGGAGTAGGGCGGCATACAAGTCTAAATAAATAAATAAATAAATAATAATAATAATAATAATAATAATATTGAGGATTTTTTTTTCAGCTTCACAACTGGACCTACAATCTTCTCTCACAAAGGTCTACCCATTTCATTGACGGTTGCAGATATGACTATCTTTCATGCACGTGGCACCCCTTTTTCATGTGCTATTCCTATGGGCCAGTTCATTAAAATTCCCCTAATGGCTACGTCTCTTTAGCAAGATCACTCTTTGATACATCAATCAAACAGATCCACAGGGTCAAGCCTGCAGGTGACCTGCTCAGCTTTGACTATGTGGCATATTCATTGACAAAGCAGGGAACAGCACATTGGAGAGGGATTAAAAATTCATGAGGCAAGCAGCAGGTTAGAACTGAAGGCATATGGCAAATGTGTCCCTGTTACTAAACAGTTTAAGCAACTTCTCTATTCCAATTTACAGTATCCTCCAATATTTGTCATGAATACTTTTCCATCTTCCTTTCAAGGTTCCTATTTCCTATTAAGTTGCCTATCTAACGTAATATATACCATATATTCGATATATTAAGTTGTCTGATATTCCCAATGTTTTTTTTTTCATTTTTTTCATGCCACATAAAAATCATTAACTATCATTTGATCCTGCAGGCATTCTTACATTTTGCAAGCTTTTCATACTTTTTTAGCCCACAGGCTTTCAAACATCTACCAATAATGTGTTCTGCTTTTAGAAGTCATTCCCATTTACTTAAATGTGATTTATTTTCCAGTAAGCATGCCTTTAGGTATAATGTTTTGTTTCACACGCATATGTCAATTTAATCAGAAATATGTCCCACTGAGTTCAAAGAAGCACATTCTCATCCAGAGCAATGTGTGCAGTGGGACATTCTTTCATATATTTACTGTATATATCATACTGCAGGCTAATTTCCAGATGGGAATACCAGGACTGAAGCTTTTGGGCCAGTGTTTGTGTTTGACCCAATTATACCTTCTCCTCATCTCGAATTTTATAATTAACACCGCCCTCTAAAAAACAAATCTATTTTAGACCAAAGAGCTCCCTTTAATTTCAGCTATGCATATTCTTTTTCTTCCTTCCTTCCTCCTTGATTCAAAACCTATTCTGCTTTTCTGCTCAGTAAGCACTAATTTAGAGATTTATTCCTTGTTGATAATTGGATCTTTTTAATGCTAATGATTTAATTTTGTAGAGCATCATAGTACCCAATTTTATCTTTCCTACAATTTTTATTTAAAAATTTAAAAATTAATACAAACTATCATAGATTAAAAAAGAAAAGAAAGAGATCAAACAGAAAACTAAAAGTGCAAGAAAGGGAAAAAAGTAAAAAACAGAAAAGAAATGAAGTACAGGATATGAAATATACAAAGAAGAAGATACAAAGAAGTAGCTTGTAATACTCTTTACAGAAGTTATAAGTACTATTATAAATCTACTTTTTACTGTATGTTTACATTATAACTCTCTTTTTTCTGTAATCTATCCTGTCTAATCATCAAAGCCACAAATCGTAAGTCCATTTTTTCTCTTTTACACAAAAAAAATCCATAGTTTCCAGTCAGCAATGTAGATATTGTCTTTTCTCTGATCAAAGAAGTCAATTTAGCCATCTCAGTTCTATAATCTTCACCAAGTACCATTTCTCCATTGTGGGTAGTGCCAAATCTTTCAATTCCTATACAAACAATAATGTTGTTGCCCAACTTTGTGAAGCATTAAGAACGGTACAAACATTGCTGCTTTTGTCACAGAGTGTTGTCCAGTGAGACATCTTAACAAATCTTGCTCAAAAAGAAAACCACATTGTGAATTCAAGCTTTCATGGATCTTCTTTCAGCTGAGCACTTGCATTAGTATGCAGTTTTGAAGAACTATTACGACTTCAGCAACAGAATGGTCACGCCTGGAACTCACTACCTGACTCTGTTGATACATCCTCAAACCCTCAAAACTTTAACCTTAAACTGTCTACCATGGACCTCACTCGATTCCTAAGAGGTCTGTAAGGAGGTGTGGATAAGCGCACCAGTGTGCCTACCGTCCCTGTCCTACTGTTCCATTCATACTCATTTATTATGTATATACTTATACCCTCTAATACTTATATGTTTATATGTTATGTTCATACTTACACTTGTTTTCTCATACATGCTTGACAAATGAAACTAAATAAAATAAATAAATAATTTTAGCCAACAACCAAAAAAAAAAGAATTATTACTATAGAACAGTTGAGACAACATTCAGAGTGGCAATCTATGCCTTCAATGCTCTGGAACATATTTCTCATAATCTTGGACTTGGACATCGTTGATATTGGAAATCCTAAAACAACTGAAGGGCAATAGCCTGTCAACTACCTTCTGTGTCTTGTACATGGCATAGGAAATGTCCCCTCCTGCCCGTAAGACAACCTGACAAACTTTGGGCACAGCAACTGGCAAAAACCTAAATGCATGCATTTCAGAAATAGCAATTTTACCAAACATCTGGCATTCATACATACTGAGGAATAACAACTTTATCTTTTAGTCCCACAGCAAGAGACCCATATTGTTGTGGTTCGCCGGCAGCAGGTGTGGACGGCTGAGGTCTCGGAGAGCGAGGACTCAGACGAGGGGCTGCATGTGATGCAGGGACGGGGCCAGGATTATCAGGGAATGGAATGCTGCCTTCGGAGATTGTGGAGGCTGGCAGCAGTGATGAAGAGGTCCCCAAGGAGCCTGTGCCCAGCGCACATGCACGCAGGGATGCTCAAAGGAAAGAGCAGCTGCAGCAGCATGGGCAACTCGGGAGTAAGGCTGCAAGGTAATGATCTCTCCCTTAAGATAAGAGATAAAAGCCAGCTGAGAAACCGGAGTTCCTTGCAGGAAGCAAAGAAGTTTTTGCACTCGAGCCTTGTGGACGTTTGGACTATCTTAGTTTGTGTTTGGAGACTTGGTGTTTGAAATATTTCTTGGCAACTTTATCTAGTGATCTTGGCAGCCTTGCACAACCTTGGCAAGGCTCGTTTTTATCAGAGACAATTAGTTTGAAACAGCCTTTTAACCGTGAAGGAACGGAATTCGTAAAGAATCATTAAAAGGTTTTGCTGTTACCTCCGTTTGGTGTTTGTTTCCTTGGAACAAGGTTTGGGTCAGAACACATATTTTCTAAAGTGAGGCAACACTATGTGGGGGATAAAATGGACCACATGGAACACTCCAGCGGTAGACAAAACTACTACTCTAAAGAGAACGGTCAGACTCAGATTATACAGATTCAGAATATAAAGTGTGGTTTATGAAAGAACCAGTTAATGCACTTGTTACAGTTTAGACTAGGACTGGAAAGACTCAACTTCACACTCTCTCAGCCCAATATGTACCTCACAGTTGTTGTAGGGAGAGATTTAGAGGATGCATGTATCTTGGCAAAATGTTCTGAAAGAACCCCATTATATATCTAAATAAAAATTATATTTTACGCTTTACTTTAGCCCGCCTTTATTCCTTCCTATGAATTCCAAGCATTACAGAACAATAAGCATCTTCAAAACAGGTAGTCCTTGACTTACGATCACAACTGAGCCCAAAATTTCCACTGCTGAACAAGACAGTTGTTAAGTGAATATTGTTCCATTTTACGATCTTTCTTGTCACAGTTGTGATTAGTAACATGGTTGTTAAGTGAATATGGATTCCCTATTGATTTTTCTTGTCAGAAGGTCACAAAAGATGATCACATGACCCCAGGACATTGCAACCATCATAAACACGAGTCAGTTGCCAAGCATCTGAATTTTAATAAAATGATCATGAAGATGCTACAGCGGTTGCAAGTGTGAAAAAACGGTCACAAGTCACTTTTTTCAGTGTTGTTGTAACTTCGAATGGTCACTAAATGAACTGTTGTAAGTCAAATACTACCTATATAATAGCAACAGCACTTAGACTTATATACTGCTTTACAGCCCTCTCTAAGCAGTTTACAGAGTCAGCCTATTGCCCCCAACAATCTGGGTCCTCATTTTACCCACCTCGGAAGGATGGAAGGCTGAGTCAACCTTGAGCCTGATGAGATTTGAACTGCCAAATTGCAGGCAGCCAGCAACCAGCAAAAATAGCCTACAGTACTGCACTCTAACTACTGTGCCACCATGGCTCATAAGCAAGGGAAGTACTACCATTAGGCAAGGCAGCATAGCTTTATTCAAACGCATATTTGGGACACAACTAAATAGTTGCAAGGGGTCTGTTGTTCTGAAAATTTTATGTTCAGCAACACAAAAGAGTAAGTGGTAGACTCCTAAGAAGGCTTCTGCTTGGATTCCAACCCACCTATAGGGTGGAGATGACACTTGACAGAACAAGAAATGATAGGATGATGGTTTTAAATTAAGGACAGATGGCAACATTACTTATGTTGGACCTTATAAACGATTCAGCAGCATTGAAAATGGGCGGCTCCTTGAGAGCTAAGGAAAGCTGGGTTAAGGAGGGGTGGAGAGAAGGTGGGGAACCACAGCTGCTAATATCATACGTACAAGATATAAATCAATCAACAATGATGGATGGTTCCTAATTGTCCCTATGATGCTTAAATGTAGCATCCCACAATGTTGCAATCTGTGATCCACATTGTATACATGGAACACATTCCACAAGTGGTTCTTACTAATAAGTAAGAGGAGGGATCCAGGATGCTGTTGGCATTTGAGTGAACATTATTTTCCCTGTGAACATGGGCAGTGCTTTATGCTATAGAGCAAATGCTTCGATTCTATCACTGGCTAGATGGTTTATCTTCAATAGAAAAGATTGTAATTTGTCTGTAGAAAAATTTCTGTACCTCGTCTTAGACCCAGTTAAGTTGGGAGTGCTCAATTTAAAATGGCAGAAAAATCAAGTTGGCTGATACTTTGACCACTGCTATATTCATAACTATCTAATATTATGCCTTAATGCTTAGTGGATAATTTGGTAGATTCTGAAGGGGGGAGGGATGAGCATTTGTAATACTATCATTTGACAATGCTTTGGCTTGAATACAGATAAACAACTGACAATCAATACTCTCCAAATCACCAGCAAATTAGCTTGCAACAGCATTAAATTACAAATTTCAGCAATTCTACTTCAAATAATCCTAGTGATAGTAGAAGTTTGGAGTGCTATTATTAACTTCAAAGCACTGCCCATAATATTTTCAAGTTTGTACTAAGCAGTCTTGCTGATGCTGCCTTAGTCTGTGTCCTGCTAATCTAAGATACAAGCTTCTATTTTTTTCCCCAAAAGAAAGAGCACAAAAGAGAGAAAATAACCATTCCATGCTGGAGTCAATATTCCTGGCTAGGCTAAAAGGGCATTGTAAAAACTCTGCACTTATTAATTGTAATGAGGCACTCAACTTGTTCTTAAATAATTCACTGCTGTTATCAGGTATTGCAGTAACAAGAGTTCAGCAAGACATTACTTCAGGAAACCACACCATGCTATTCCCAAAACTCACGGGACAAAAAGTGAAAAAAAGTGTTCATGATGTTGGATGTGTTTTTCCATGCATGGTCACAATAGACCAAGTTGTAAGTGGATGCTAATATTCCAACCGATTGGTCTAATAAGTGTTAGTTCTAATTTGCAAAATGTTTCTTAAAGGCCATTCTTTTCTTTCAACAATCCTGCAAGCAACATGGAGAAATAATTCCGCAATGGGGAAAGTAGGAATCTCTAGCAGAGAACATACAACATCCACACTATTATGTTTATTGAACATTACAGTTGGAACAAATTAACACAGATCTTATTGGGAAAACAGTATGAGAGCTTCATCATGAAATCAGAAGCTACGTGTTCCTCACTGTTTTTACTCTTAGCTTTTGTACTGAATAAGAGCTGGAAAGGCCTATTTAGGTCAGTGAATTTAATCCCTTGCCCAGTGTTGGAATCCAAATGAAAGGATCTATGTCAGATGACTGTACAATCCCTCCTTGATCTCCACTGAAGGGAAGCTAATATCAGAATAAATAATATGGACTATAAATATCCATGATTTTAATTAAACTGGATAACAAAAGTAAACATTCCACGGAAGCCTTCTATTAAACCTTCTTCAAAAAGGTTTGGTGATAAGCTAGACCACAGAAAATTGCAGATAGTGAAACCATAAAAATGATAAGGAATGCAGATGCTACACAAGAACTGAGTAAAAACGTTAATTATCAGTTTTTGGTGAATAGCGAGATTAATTTTTTTTAAAATGGTAGCCATAGTTGTAGAAATACTAGATTAAATAGAGACATCCAAATTCTTAAAACGTTTGAGGAAAGTCTTATTAATGCCAAAGATTCCACAATTATCTGAAAGTTATAAAGATTTCTATTCAATGATCTGATGATATAACTTTTTTGTGAATTGTAATTAACTAGAAGAGATTGGTCAAAATTGGACACACAAGTTCCTTTCACGTCAAGCTCATCCCCTACTGCTTTCAAGGACAGGCCCATGTATTTTCCATGGTTATTTTATATTAATCAATGTCAGCTTCAGAAGCTCAGTAGTAGTCAGATCCACCCATATTTAAAATTTGAAACTACTCACGTAGAAGAGATTAATTAGGTAGTCAAGTTAAGGGAGAAGGGTATTTATCTGAGTCTTCCTCAATGGAAATCAATACTATCCTCCTTCCCCTGCCTCAAGCTATTAATTGCCTTTTCTGAGAGAAAAAAGCTGCAAAAGGGGAGGCATATAATTAAAAAAGAAAAAGAATATGGAGCAAAACATTAATGTTATCTTCTCAATATTGTTATTGCATCCCAATATTTTGCTGTTTGAAGTGGAGGGGAAAACCATGTACAGAGCGATTGTCAAAGATCTCGCATGTGTCAGTTGAAAGCAAACAAAACCAGTCGTGAATAGTCTCAAACAGAAGATTGATTGCTTCTCACCTATGTTACAAGAATCTCACCAGACTGCCTGTATTCCCTTGGGAATGGTAGGATAAAGTTTCAAGGATTCTGGGGGAGGCCCAGCCTGTGCTACTTTCTGCAATGCAAATAATCTAAACTTGGCCCTCTCTTAATACATCCCTCCAGTCTAGTTGGAGATTCCACAACATATGTCATATTCATCTTTTCCCCTTTGTGGCTACTCATGCTTCCTTCCTGAAAACTCACTCAAATTTTCCATCTCTTCAAATATGGATGAAGGTGAAACAGCCTAAAACTGTACTATAAGATTCTTAATAAGCAGGTCTTTAAAACAGATATGGACGTATGCTGAAATGCCTGTTTGGAAATCTATTCTGGTATCCTCCAAAGAACCCCTTATTCCATGCCCAGACATTTTATATGACTGCACTAGTTGGTCAAGATGACAACTGCAGACCAACACTGGAGGATATCATGTTGGGGAAGGCTGGTTTGTATCATAGTTTCGGTTAAGATTAAGATGAAATGGTTAACCATTGGCTCCTTTTGCTGCTAAGAAGGAAGTGTTCTTGGAAGTATTTTATAAAAATTGGGGGGCAACCAGTGGAGTCTGTGATGTCTTATGAAGTACTCCTCAGACATACTGGTCTATTTTATTCTCTTCCAGGTTGATATATGTACACTTGCATACTGTACTTTCATAGCTGGTGTTCTATGGTCTACACAGAGAATAGTACATCATATGCTTTTTGTAAAAAAATAATAATAGGCACTTCTCCAATATAACAAAACTATTAGGAAAAATATTGTGAGTTCTAAACTGAAATCAAAAGATGAAGCTAGCATTTATAACAACAAAGATAATTTAAGATGCTCCCCCTAGTGAATTCATAACCCAGAGCAGAACACAAAAAAAGATGTGTACTGTACCAGCAACTTAACATTTTGTAAATCCAGAAAAGAGTCTTTCTGTTAATGCGCATCATGACCAGATGTGGAATTCATTCCATTTATTTTCTCAAATAACAATTCTCTTTTATCCTAGGAATCTGCAGCAACATAAGCCCTTAGTGTTTTACATACCATTTTACAAGGCAATGAACTTCCTACCAGGCATATTCTAC
The DNA here is from genome assembly GCA_009733165.1 of Naja naja. Lineage (NCBI taxonomy): Eukaryota > Metazoa > Chordata > Lepidosauria > Squamata > Elapidae > Naja > Naja naja. The sequence continues at coordinate 238,746,403 of CM019148.1, read as the reverse complement.
CAAGATGTAATGTTTTATACAATTCAAATTGTTTCTCTGGCAGGAAATCATCAATAATTTAGAGCATGTCTCCTGAGCAATAAGGCTCAACTCCTCCATAATGAGCATCTGGACGCTATAAAATGAATTAATGGTTTGGAAAAAAACAGAGATTAGCCTTTTTAGTATCTGCACAACACTAACACCAGGAATTTTTTGAACACAGGTTGTTGAATAAGATGTAGCAACTTGGTTTGAACACAATACTAGCCATTATAAGTTAGTTTACATATCACAACAGGCTCAAACCAAGCTACACTAAGACTTAGCGTTATATACCAGTAGGTACCAGACCATCTTGATAATGTGACAACACAACAACAAAACTATTGTACTTGAATATCCAACTTTCCCAGTAGCAAAGACTTAACATGAAAATATCTTTAAGAATAAAATAATGTGGTTGGGTAATAACTTAACATCAGTTTCTTAAAACTTAAATTTGCATATAGCCTTCTAACCTTTACGAAGGGCCTGAAGATTTGGCTTTGCCATCTTGCCTGGCAATCCAGTACTGGTGGAATAAAGCCTGTTAAATGGTTATATTGTTACTAAGTTGGATTGCATTTCTGTTTTTTGTGTTTTAAATAGTTTTGAAAATTAAAATAGCTTTTCTTGTATTTTAATAGCTTGTATTATTTTGTAATATTATGTATCAAGCATACCCATGCATACTTTTCCATTCTGTATACAAGAATTCCTGTATCCCTGGTTTCTACATATCTGAGTCTATATAAAAAGAACCAGAGTCCTTGAGGTGCTTTTTGGCTCTTACTGTGACATATAGCCTACTTTACAGAGAGCAGCATTTATAAGGTAAAGAGGCATATGAAAAAAGGATATTGGTCTTAAAGTCACTCATCAATAATTGTCAGCTGGACAAGCAAGCTGATGAGGCACACAGGTCTAAACAAAATCTGTCAAACTATGTGGAAATTGCTAACAAATAAAATTTACATAGAAAAAGTATATCCACATTTGTAGCTAGCAATACCTTTGCTCAAGTGTACCTTTTTATGAAAAGGTTTTACAATTTTTATCTATCTCTCACCTTTATTATTATTAGAAATAACTCAAGATAGCAAACATATCCAACACATCTTCCTCCTCCTATTTTTCCCACAATGACCCTGTAAGGTGAGTTGGGCTGAGAGAGAATGACTTTTATGTCTAAGGTAGCACTAGAACTCACAGTCTCCTGCTTTCTAGCCTGGTATCTTAACCACTAAACCAATCTGGCAACACATTTTCTTTCTTTCCATTCTGTAGTTCAATTCAAATGTGCAGGATTGTGGCTATGACTCTGCCTTTGCCTCAATGGAGCCAATTGAAAGTATTTTTAATGAACTCTTTCCCCACTTACCGTGAGTTACCATTACTCTGGCAACCATTTAAAAACTGTATAGAGCTATGGCCCCAATGACTAACATGCTCTAACAACAACATTCATTAATTCATTAACAAATGGATTAGTGGCATCTGTCAAACAAAGATGCTGCCCATGAACCAAACAATTTTTGGACCTACTTAAAGCAGATTTGGGGAAGTTTGTAAAGAATGCACATTATTATTATTATTTTTTGCAAGTTTTGGGGAACACACTTTTTTGCTTTCTATAGCCTTTAAGTTAACAAACCCAAGAAGGCAACATATAGGCATAAGCATGAGTCCTGGGATATGAACTCATATCGGTGAGTACCTGATAAAAAATGAAATCCAAGCACCAAAGGCAGTAGAAATAATTTATTCAATGAATAAAGTGACTGTAAAGGCAGAGGTGAGTGGAGATAATTAGTAACAGGGGGAGTTAAAAATGGAGGCAATTATCAGATGCCCCATAGTTTATTTACAACATGCATTTTCTGTAAGTTTACAGCTAAACCTTTTCACTGCATGTGATAACACGGAAAACCACTGAGACCTTATTAAAACTTCTTAATTTTCTGATTAAAATGTATAATTGGATGGAAGATGGTGAAATGTTTTTCATGCTGGAATCAACAAGAAGAATGCTAGAAGCCAGAAGTCTGTTCATGCTCTGCCTTTTCTATTTATTTGTTTTTTAAATCACCCCAATGAATATTTACAGAAGAGGACAGCACACACATCTACAGAGGGAGAGAAACATTTCACAGAGGAAATGACTTCTCAGGCTGGTTCTCTGTTGAATTAATAATGAGCAGCTACCGCTACTGAACCTGACAACCTAATAAAACATACATCCCAAAGAGACTCATGTCTCAGGAGAGGAGGATGATTACTGAGGTTGCATAGTTAGGGACAATAGAGAGGAACTCAGAGAACACAGTAGTCTTTTGAATGATGAGAGCATCATCCATTTATGGGACATCTTTCAGTCTTCTCCATGTTTGGGTGTAAGTCAATAGAGGGTCAGTAGCAGCAAGATGAGTAGACTCAACTACAAAGCAATGTGTCCATCATAGGAAGGCCTGGAGGACCAGGTTGGAGTCAGATTATCCTGGATAAAATCTATGTGGATGCTAAGACCCAACACCAATTTCAGGGCACATTCAGTGATCCATCATACATAAGCATCTACAGTGAAGAAAATATGTAGCTGAGGATTGAATTGCTGGATTCTTGATATCAGTTTAGCTTGCTTTTTCCTACAGACATTTCATTATCAGGCTAGAAGGAATCATCAGTCAACAAGGGGGTGGAATTTGCTGACTGTTTATATGTGGAATATTGTCCTATCCACCTTGATAGATATATATCCTTGAATGCTTTTAAGGTAGAATGTTATTCTTTTATTATTCCTGTTTATCTAGTCCTAGGTCTTTCTTATCTGGTTATTGGTTAATCAGGAAGGATGTGTTTAGATCTGTTTGACTCTGTCCTTGACCTCTAGTGGCTTCCTTTCTTGAATGGATTGCAGGTCGAATTTATCTAACTACATCTGTAAAAGGATCCTCTAGAAACACTTGCACTTTTGGATCTGCTTTGATAATCACCCAATTGAAACTGTGATTTAACATATCAATGTGCTGTGAGACTAAGTTTTCACCATGTTTTCTAAAGTGCCAGTTGATGTTCAAGCCTGTATTCTTCCTGTTTGCCTCCCATAGTTTTCCCAGTCCTTGCACTGTATGTTGTACATGACTTCTGCTTTCTCTTCTTTCACTGTTCGATTTTGGGCTTGCTTAGGATGCTTTGGATAGACTTGGTTAGTTTATGGGCTACCATAATTTGGAGGAATTGTTGTAAACTGTAGGTAGTTTCAGAAATTTGAATGTGGTGGAATTTTCCTTTTAATGAGTTGTGTAGTTGTCAGTTATATGGTTAGCCACTGACGAAGTTATGTTGGTATCCATTGTATTGAAAAAATATTGATAGTATATTTCTGTGTTTTAGAGTGTAAGGTTATTATGATGTGCTTTGTCTCAAGAGGAAATCACCCATTTCATAATTCATAGCAGAGGCAGTCATGCAAAATCTGGAAACAGCAGTTTCCCCAAAGATATAACCCAAATACTGATCCATTGTGGGGATGGCATGTTTGTCGTCATCATCATCATCATCAAAAAAAATGAGAACACACATAGAACTGTCATCATCACAACTTCCATAGAATCATATTCACAAGAAGAGAACAATAGATTATCTTCCAAAACATAATCATAAACAAAGAAAACAATGGCAAAGTACACATTCCAGGGTACCATGAAACAATCCACACTGACCAAAAATACTCAATGATCAACAAAGAGCATACAAGATAAGGCAAGCAAAAACAATGCAGTATATATTATCTAGTATAAATGTTACTATATAAAGTTATGGCATGATAGCTATATATACATACTATGTGTGTATATCACAAAAATAACATATCATTAATTTCTACAAGTAAAATATTAATACTGAAAATATGAAAACTATACAATTAGGGCTAATGGCTGTGAATGAGTAAATTGGTTCAGTGTGTCATGATGCAACAAAATAAGCAACTACATCATTGACTATTTCTATCGGTAGGAGGAGTTTATATGTACAGAATTTTGCTACATTTAGAGAATTAAAATAATTTCTGTAGTGTAGTATGTAGTATAATAAAACATATCCATAGTGTTCTAGAACAGCAGTCCCCAACTACAACACAGACTAACACACTCGCCCATGCTTGTGCGCCCCAGTTCCCAACAGGCCACATCCTGGTTACGGGCTCTGGACTGGGGGTTGGGGATCCCTGCCCTAGAAATTGGATAAAAGTTAGATGATCAGCTGGAGATGGTTGTCCCTGTAAAACTGTTAGCAAAGGAGGACTTGGACTAAAGATTTCTATGCATCCATGCCTACAAGGACAACATTGTGCTTAGTGGTGGGATTCAGTTTTTTTTACTACCGGTTCTGTGGCTTGGTGGGTGTGGCAGGGGAAGGATACTGTAAAATCTCCAGTCAGAGGTGGTATTTGCCGGTTCTCTGAACTACTCAAAATTTCCGCTACCGGTTCTACAGAACTGGTCAGAACCTGCTGAATACCACCTCTGATTGTGCTGCATTGTGTTGGATGACATGTTGCATTCACTTGTTTTAAACATACATGGAGAAATATTTTCTTGTGAAAATATTAGATGATTAAATTTATTTATTTATTTATTTATTAATTCGACTTATATGCCGCCCCCTCTCCCAAGGGACTCGGGGCGGCTCACACTAAAATAGAATACAACAATAAGTTACTTAAAAATATATTAAATTAAAGCCGAATTAATATTAGTATTATTATTAAAACCCCAAAATTACATAAACAACCCCAAGGGTCAACACTGCCCAGATTGTAAAAACAGCCAGGTTTTTAGCTCGTGGCGGAAGGTGCGGAGATCGGGAGCCAACCGGAGCTCCGGCGGAAGGAGATTCCATAGAGTGGGGGCTGCCACAGAATAGGCCCTCCCCCGGGTCCCCGCCAAATGACATTGAGTCGTGGAGGGCACCCTGAGGAGACCCCGCCTGTGTGACCGTACCGGGCGGCTGGTATTTGAGGCTGGGAGAAGTCGTTCTCGTAAATATCCTGGACCCATGCCATGTAGGACTTTGAATGTTAAAACCAAAACCTTGAACCTCACCCGGAGGGCAACCTAAAGCCAATGCAAGCCATGCAGGAGGGGTGTAACATGGGAGTATCGGGAGGCTCCCATCACAACCCGCGCAGCCACATTCTGCACCAGCTGAAGCCTCCGAGTGGTGCACAAGGGCAGTCCTAAATAGAGAGCGTTACAGTAGTCCAATCGGGAGACAACGAGTGCCTGAGTGATCGTGCGCAGGGCATCCTGGTCCAGGTATGGGCGCAACTGGCGAACCAGCCGGACCTGGGCAAAGGCCCCCCTGGCCACGGCTCCCACCTGCTCCTCCAACTTGAGCCGTGAATCCAGGAGAACCCCCAGGTTCCGTGCCCTGTCCACGGGGGGTAACACCTCCTCCCCCATGACCAAAGATGGAACCTCCAAACTGGACCGGGATGTCGGTATGCACAGCCACTCTGTCTTGGCTGGATTGAGATGAAGCATGTTCCTGTCCATCCAGATTCGCACCGCTTCCAAACAACGGGACATCACGGAGAGAGCATCACTGATGTGGCCCGGGGTGGAGATGTATAACTGCGTATCATCAGCGTACTGATGATAACTCACCCCGAAGCCACGGATGATCTCACCCAGCGGCTTCATATAAATGTTGAACAAGAGAGGCGAGAGGACCGACCCCTGAGGTACCCCACAAGTGAGAGACCTCGGGGTCGACCTCCACCCCCCTGCCAACACCGTTTGCAAACGTCCCGAGAGGTAGGAGAACCACCGTAAAACAGTGCCTCCCACTCCCAACCCCCCGAGACGCCGCAACAGGATACCATGGTCGATGGTATCAAAAGCTGCTGAGAGATCTAACAGGACCAGGACAGAGGAAAAACCCCTGTCCCGAGCCCTAGAGAGATCATCCATCAGCGCGACCAATGCTGTCTCCGTGCTGTACCCGGGTCGGAAGCCTGATTGGTACGGATCCAGGTAGTCCGCTTCATCCAGGAAAAGTGGCAATTGCTGGGCCACCACACTCTCAACAACCTTCGCTAAAAAACGAAGTTTGGAGACCGGACGAAAGTTGTTCAACTCGGCTGGGTCAAGGGCAGGCCTCTTCAGGAGGGGCCTCACCACCGCCTCTTTCAAGGTGGCAGGGAACAGCCCCTCCCTTAATGAAGCATTGATAACTGCCCGGAGCCAGCCGCACGTGACCTCCCTGGAGGCATAAACCAACCAGGAAGGGCACGGGTCCAATAAACATGTGGTGGAACTCAGCCACCGCATAATCCTGTCCACTTCATCCTCAGAAACAGGATCGAACTCAGTCCAGATTACATTAGCCAGACCACTCGCCTCCCCCTCATCAGACCACTGCAAGTCCGAGTGCAGCCCTTCCCGGATCCGAGCGATTTTATCCTGCAGATAAAGACCAAATTCCTCAGCTCTACCCCGCAGAGGGTCCGCCCCCTCCCCCAGTTGTAAGAGGGACTTAGATGGTTAAATAGGGACTTAAATGGGACTTAGATGGTTAAATAGGACTTAAGAAGGCAATATCATGCATTGAATTGAATGCAGATGAAACAGCTTCACAAAATACATTTTGAACAACTGGGCTTGATTATTAAAGGGCCAGCCATAAAAAGCAGAATAAGAAATTGTTCCATGTGTTTGGAAAACTGAAACAATGTGGTTGTGCCCAAAACTTCAAACAGGGTTTTTGGGGGTGGGTGGGTGATTGTTACAATAAGAAACTGTATTCTGAACAGTGTGAATTCAAGCTGCACTTCTGATGAATTATTTCTGTGCAACTAATTAGCATTCTGGAACAGGACTCACATTTGAAGAGTAATTCTGCTTCCCAAGTTATCCATTCATTGAATGGTTCAAATTCAAAATGATTATATTATCACATTATTTAGGGTTGGTGGCTTTTATGTGTTTTTATTTTCATATTCCTTTCTGAGCTATTTATTAATGTTTTCTCCATTGTTACTGCTTTGTTGTTTTAAAGCATCTTTGGATAATTATAATTTATCAGATTGATAAGGCTGCCAAATCAAAGAGACTCACAGTAGCTTACAATTAAAAACTAAAACAACAGCAACAATAAATCAAGTGCAGAAAAAAATTCCAGATGTATCACTGTGATGATTATAAGATATTTCAACCCATGCATGTTTAAAAGTGAATTACTAATGGGATCAAACCAATTTCTCAACAAATGTGATCTAGAAGGCACCAACGGTGACAAAGAAGGCAGAAAAATGTGACTACATCTTCAGTTATTGGTTACATTTCAAACATTCAAAATACACCATTTTGAATGAATTGTGTATTTTAAGTGATTATGAATCACTTAAAGCAGTTTGGGAATGGGGAAGATTATTAAGTACGCTCTTGCAATACAATTGCAGCTAGAGTAATAGAAGTTTTGACTGGTCATCAAGACACATTCAAGAGCTAATTCACATATTAGATGGGAAAATATTTAAGCAAATACAACATATTAAGAATGCAAAAGTAAAGATACTTTCAGATGAGGAGTCTTGTAAATGGGAAATTAGTGAAGGGAAAGGTTTTCTTTTTCTTTCTTTTTCTATGGGATGATACTCACATTCTTAATGAATTCTTATACTTATGATTAGAAGATTTCATAATATGTGAAGAAACATATCTGAGCAACAAAACAATCTGAGCAACAAAAGTCAAAAGGAAAGGCAACCTAAGCTGTGGGTCTAGAGCAATGGTGGCTAACCTTTTTCGGCTCCTGTGCCGAAAATTATGTGTGCACTAGCGTGCCAGGACCCAGAAGGCAATGTGCACGGGTCCCCCATGCCCCCTGCACATGCACATGCGATCCTCCCCCATGCCGCCGCCTTACCTGCACTACACATGTGCACACCTCCCAGATGATTTTCAGCCCATTTGAGACCTTTTTCATCCTCCCAGAGGCTCAAGGGAAGCCTCTGCAGCTTTTGGAGGCCAAAAAATGGGCCCGTTTTGTCACTTCCGGTATTTGTGATTTCTTTCCTGCCAAAGAGAGGACCTTTCTCTTGTCCCTGGTTTCCACCAAGTATGGCTCCAGGGCGTCGCCAAACAGCTTCTCTCCTGAGCATGCAGGAGATGCCAACTTCCATTTTTGGCGGGAATCAGACTGCCAATTTCGCAGTCAGAGGAGCCTCCTTGCAGCCACCGAGGAGGCCATGGCCCTTGAGGCAAACTTAGCCAAATTTAAAGTAGCATCTGCCATAAATTCAGCTGCCGCAATGATCTTATTCAGATCCTGATGTGACCAGAAATCGGTGGTAGGAAATCTATCTTGCAGCTGGTGCAGCCATTGCAGCAAAGCCCTTGTAAAAAACGAAGATGCTGGAGAGGCTCGGACAGCCCAAGCAGCCGCCTGGTGCATACACCTGAGAGTCTGCTCTGATCTCTTGTCCTCCGCCTTGAGGACATCTTCTGGCTTAGTGAGGGTGCCTGATGTAGAGAACGAGGCTACCACCGGAGCATCCACATAAGGGACTAGGAGAGCATTGGCCAAGGAGGGGCCCATGTTGTAAAAACGCTGGTCATATGATGAAGGCCAAGGCCCTGCCCCAGGGGAGGCACACTGCTCCTTTACTAAATCAAGGAATAACAGAGGGGATGGAAAAACCTCTGTGTGGACCACTGGTTTTGAGAAAAGGGAGTCCCAGTGGCTAGAAGAAGATGCTTGAGGCTCTGGAGCCACCTCCTCCGGACTTAATTGGGCTGTGACCAAGGCCTTGTGTAGGAGCAGTTTGAACAGAGAAGGTTTAAAAACTGTTGCTGAGGGGGGTTGATCAGACCCAAGCCCCTCCTCCTCTAATAAGTTAGGATCCCTGATCTCATCTTGCTCCTCCTCTGACATGGAAGAGTGACTGTGTTCTGAGGGATTTGTGTAATCCCTCTCCTCATGCTCGCCCCAATCAGATTGGGTAGGTGGGCAACTGAACTGTTGTTGCCTGGGAAAAATCCACTGAGATGGGAACCCTTGGGAGTAAGCAGGAAATAGGGACTGACCTCCCCTAAGGGGTGGAGTAGCTGTTGGAATCCCTCAGCTAGGCCATCTGATGGCTACCGAAACCATGTCCCTGATATCATCAGGCCTGCTACCTGTGGGAGGGTCCACTGGCCACAGGCCTGCAGCAGTGGGAGTAAAGGTCACTTCAGGCCTAGGCCTAAGGCCACCTTGGATCATCTGACCTACAGGGTGTGAGGAAGCTGGACCCCAGGCAGTCTGCCTGAAGTTGGGCCCAGACCTGCTTAAGTCCTGGACAGAAACTTTTCTTCCACCCTTTCTGGGGACCAAGCCTGAAGGTGGCTGGCACAGCTAGTTTCAGCCTCCCCTGCCCTGGCCATAATCTCTGGGCAAAGCTGAAATTCTCCTGATTGGGAGGATTGTTGCATCCGGCTCCTCATCTGATCCAGGGTCTTAGCAAACTGTTTTTCTAAAGCAGCATGCCTTCGTTTCTCAGCCCTGAGTTCAGATTTAGAAGTCTTCTTGGGGGCTAAAGCCTTGGCTCTTTGCTGAAGCCTTTCATTTTGCTGAATGGCCTCTTTGTCTTCTTCTCTTCCTCATTGGGGCTGAGAACCCTGTGCTTCTTCTAGGCCTGTGAGATCTGACTGGGCCATGTTGCTCTCCATTTTCTCCAACAAGGCAGACACAAGGGGTGCTGGGAGCTTCCCCTGTAAGAGTGCTGCCTGTTGAGTGGGCCAGATGAGCCAATTTAGCTGTGAAGCCCCTTTTTGGTAGTGGCTGTTCCTCCAACAAAATGGCCAACCATCACTCAAAATGGCCGACCACCCCCCCAAGATGGCCACCCGCCACGTGCATTGGCTCCAGGAAAGCTTCATTGCCTCCTTCGCTCCCAGGCTCTCTAGCAGCCCCGAGTGATCAAACAAGCCCTTATCTGCTATTAGCTGAGAGGCAGTGAAACAAAGCTCCAAAAGTTAGCTGTAGAGCAGTTTTTTGTAATGTGATGGGAACTGCGTGGGAGGCTTGCAGAGCGTTTCCTGGGCTCACAGCTCCCTTGAAGGCAGTGCCGAAGCCTTGACGCTGCAGGGGGGTCCACTCTCCTCTTCGCACAGCTCAACTGGAGCCCCGGGAGCTGTGTTGAAGCATGAAACTGCTTCTCTTCTCAAACTGCTTTTTACTACTGAATATTTTTGCTTTTAGCTCTTTCTCCTTTCCAGAGACACTAGCTCTTTCAACTAGAAGCTGAGTCAAAAGCTGGGGAGCCAGCTAGGAGCTGGCTTTTTATATAGTGGCAGACTCAGCTCTATGACATCAGAGGGAGGAGTCATATCCCATTCATTCCTGGACTCTCAGCACAGCGTGGATGAGAAAATATCCTTTTTGCATGGAGTAAAAGGAAGAAACTGCAAATCAGGTTTCAATACAGCATTACTTAGAGCATTACCCATTCCTTACCCAAATAATCTTTCACTTAAAAAAAAAGAAGCTGGGACCACCTAAAATTATTCAGTGTGTTCTGATCATGGAGGATACTCTCTCTAGTCATGATTGCAGTACTCTACCTTGCAAATATCTGACACCAAATGCTTACAGCTACTTTTAAGTGAACATACATAATATTATACTGCAAACCTCGCAGATTTGTAAGGTATACTGAATTGTGTACGTAGTCCTGGGGTAGAAGAATGGCGTGCATATTAGAACTCAGTTATCAGAGGCAGGTTTAATATCAGTATTGCAGTAATACATCTAAATAATGTTGTTAATTCTACTGACAAGACTATAAAAATTAGAACAATATAAATGGCACCAATATAAGTGGAGGAATCTGTACCATCCTACAAAGCTACAGTGAAAACCGTCATCCATTTATCAGCTTCTGCGCTGTTCCCCTTGAGAGTAAAACAAAGCAGATCAATAGTAAATATGGTGAAGGGACTGTTAGTCTGCAGGAGCATTTCTGCAATTTGAAAAGAAAATGCAGTCATCTTAGTTCTCCAGACTCTTCTCTTGGATGATAATTAAAACATACAAGACAAATCCAATCTGGACAGAATTATAGAAAACATTCAGCCAAGATCAATTCAACTTGTTATGTTGAGTTCTAAATGCAAAATGCCATAAAAGCCCAGTAATAGGAGGAAACTCTATTTAGGGCTTAACTCCCACTTCCTTTATATATACATAGTCCTTAACCTGTGACCACAAGTAGCATCAAAATTGCTCGCTGTGAAACAAGTCACTTGTTAATTGAGTCACACCCAATTTTATAATCTTTTTTTGCCAGGGTTGTTAAGCAAATTACTGCAGTTCTTAAGTGAATTATGTAGTTGTTAAGCAAATATGACTCTATTGACTTTGCTTGTCGGAAGGTTGCAAATAAGAGATCGCATGACCCCAGATGCTGCAACTGTTGTAAATATACAGTATTCCAGTTGCCAAGTTCCTAAATTTTGACTGTTGGGGTGCTATGATGGCCATAAGTGTGAGGGTCAGTGTAACTCACTTTTTTCAGTTCCAGACCCTGAAATGTTGCTATATGAATGGCTGCAAGTCAAGGACTACCTGTATGAATTAGAATGATAAGGGAAAAACTCCAAAAAAAGAGTTTCTAAGAATATCTGTAGACTGAATTCTTCTCCTGGTAGCTCAAAAAGACTTCAGTGTTGTTCAATCATCTGTATCAAAATACATACAAAACTTAATATTAAAACTATTGATGCATAACCGCACATATGTTTGAAAGGCTGTATCAGTTCTTCTATTAAATACATTTCATGTAATGGGTATGATGCCATGAATCACCCGGAGCGACTCAGAGCTTGACTCACAGTCGGCATACTTGAGATCAGTTCACTACTTCTCACTTTTCTGAACATCAGTAGTCACATTGTTACTTGGACTATCACTTGGTTGCTTCAATGAGTCAGTTTTCGACCGTTGTTCTTATTCTTGTGAGCCAGCAGACTTTGGCACATGTAGGGAAATGAGGCTGAGGCTGCAAATGGGTGCATGAAGGAATGCTGATGGGAAGCTGCATGAACCATCGGTTCTCTGGGAATTTGGAGGCCCCGATTGGCTATACATCCTGTCAAAAATGGTTAGTTTCCACAGCTGAAGCACCAGCATTTGTTGACCTCGCCTTTTTGCACTAAAAATTTTGAACAAGAGATAAGGAGGCTTTTAAAACTATTTTTGGTAGCGCTAATCACCAAACCTTCCGCTTCTTCTGCTCCATAAAATGTGCTAGGTCAATGAAATGGAACATCTCAGCTGGATTCAATGCTTACTTCTACTCAGCGAAAGGAAGCACTTTTCAGGCTACAGACTGTAGATCTTTCTTCCCAGCAGGGTAGCCTCTACCTAGCAAATCAGTCGGCCCTGAACGAAGACACAGCAGCATCAAGGGACAGGGGTGCAAGTAGGGGGGATTTAATGAGAGAGACACAGACAGGCAAAGAAAGCAAGCCCAGTGAGTGGTGCATGGATTCCTGGTGTGAAAAGTGCAGTTGGCTCTGATTTGCAGAAGAGCTGAACTGAGGTGAAGAGGTTGAAGGAGGGATCGTATTTACCAAAGAAAAAACTGAATTGTTTCCTCAATTATTGTGAACTGGGGAGAGGGTGACGTGACGTCCTATATACAGGGGGAACTTAAAAATAAGCAAAGAAATGGGCAGGAGGTAGAAGATGAAGGCAGGCTGTGCTCAAACAAAAGTTCTCTGTGCCAGTGACTCTGGAAAAATCTTATTCCACATAGGGAAGCCTTGGAAAGAAAGGCTGTTCAGGTCGTACCTTCCTTTTTTATAGGTGGAGGGAAATGAGAGCTGCGGGAGGTGAGTCCATTATCTGAACAGGCCACCAGGTCCTAAGCATACTTACCTGGGGAGAAAGCACCACAAAATCAATGGGACTCACTATACAGTAAACAAGTATAAGCATCCCTGCGCTTGCAGTTTACCCAGGGGGCTCTACGCAGCTCTTTTCTTTTTGCAAACAAAAAGTAATGATGGCTCAATGCCCCAAAGACCTCTTCCCTGGTTTTCACCCCAACTTATGTAGAGCATGTTAGGGAGGGGCAGGAGGAGGAGGAGGAAGCGCATGGATGTAAATAGATAAACAGATCCATCTCCACATAGCAGCAGCCCATGCACATTTGCTTGGGAGTAAGAGCCATTGAACTGAATGGGGTTATTGGAGAATATACAGGTGTGTGTTTGTTCTGCCTAGATTTTCCAAATTTCTGCGTGGTTGCATGGGTCCCTGTGATTCACGGTATATGAGAACACAAATCCACTTTGTGTGAGACAGAAAGATTTGTAAATACAATATGTATTCACAGGCGTATCTGTATGTATGTGTATACACAGACACAGACACATACACACAGGATCAGTTATTTTTTTAAAAAATAAGGTGCCTTATTGGTAACACAGTGTGAGAGAGAATGTATGTATGTATGTATGTATGTATGCATGCATGCATGCATGCATGCATGTAAATATGCATGCATGTAAATAGTAATAGTAATTTTATTGGTAATAAATTTTAATTGGTCTACTGTTAATATTTTGTATGGCCTTATCCTTTTTTGGAATGTGGCTCTGGCCTATGCAGACAGGCAGGCAGATAGTGCACAAATATGTCACAAACACACATCTATTAGTGGGAAACCCCATGAATTTCAGTAGGAATTAGACATTTTCCTCAACAAAGCAGGAAACTGAGCAGTACATCTACTACCTTTTCTCCATCTCAATCTTCTTGGCCTGGGGGTCAGAATCATCTTAAATTCAGCGTCATTTTCCTTTCATGTAAATATGCCCTTTTACTTTGTCATTTGAAAATTCAACCGTGGTCTTTGGGGACCACAGGAATAAATTCCTTTTGCAAAATGGGAATAAAAATCTGAACCTCGGTGTATGTGACTGTTTGCTGCTTGAACATCTTAAAAGGAATCCATATGACAACCCACAATACTGCTAGGTTAATTCCCAAGACTCCAAGGCCTTCCTGGGTATATAGTGGTTTCCAATTACAATCATCTGGATGGTGCAATTGTATTCAGACCTCTATCAAAGGGTCGGTCTGATTTTCAGTGTACATTACAATAACATTGTAACACTGTAACATTACAGCACTGAAAGCTGATCATCCACGTGGAGCCGATGAGAAGAAAGCCATGACAGCATTGACATAAAACCTCAGGGCCTAAAGAGGTGCAAAACTGAATTTGTCCCAGTTCTTGCACACCCAGAATGCGAGGTGAACAGGCCTGACTTCTATGGAGGAATACAGATTCTCCAATGGATTCTACTTTTAGAAATTAAATAATATCACTCAATGAATCCTAACATGGAAATTGACAAAACAAAAGAAAGCCTCAGATAAGTGAGGACACAAATGAATTGTGAAGAGTCCTGACAAGTGGATATTGGAAATGGATAGAGAACTTCAGTACCAAAGGGGTGTGTGTAATTTCTAATGAATATATTGCACACATTGCTTCTTTATTGTATTCAGAAGAATCTCTATAGACAAATATATGTTTGCTACAATACTACTATAATGTGGCTAGTTAGCCATTGACATGATTACAGTACAAACCTATTATAAAGTTACAAATTTAAGAAGCCCTTGATTAGATCAGACCAAAGGTTTATCCAATCCTGGTTCTGGTCTTATAGGGAAAGTCAGATAGCTCTGGATTAATTCAAATTTTTGTTGGTTTTGTGGCATTATAATATCACCTAGCAAGCTAGGACTAATAATTTATGCAACTTCTGGATATTGCCAATGCCAATGATTAAGATAAAGAGCCTTTGTTCCAGAACAAAGCACTGCACTGCTTTGCAAAAGTCCTCATTATTTTCTCTAATCCATTTTAGGGGTCCAGCAGTTAACCTTTAGTTATACATTGTATTGCCTCCTGTAGATTCCCCACTGGCATCAATATACTACTTAATAAATATTGTATACATGAGCTGTGCAATCTAAGTACTTCATCACTGTGACTTTTAAAAACAATGTTTTTGCATAATTCATGACTTGATATAGTTTCTTTTTCTTAGAAGCAGATGATTCTAATTAATTATGATCTATATTATTTTTATAGACATACATTGATAAAAGGTACTTTCAAAATCTTTGAAACCCCAGTAGGTTTTTGCCATTCATCTATTTCCTGGATCCTTTTTCTATTACAGGTAGTCCTCGACTTACAATCATTTGTTTAGTGACCATTCAAAGTTACTAAGGCACCGCAAAAAAAGGGACTTATGACCCCTTTTTCACCTATGACTGTTGCAGCATCCCCATGGTCCCATGATCAAAATTTAGACACTTGGCAACTGGCATGTATTTATGATAGTCATTGATGACCTTTTCTGACCTTCTGACAAGCAAAACCAATGGAGAAGCCAGATTTACTTAACAACCGTGTTACCAACTTAACAATTGCAGCGATTCACTTCACAACTGAGGCAAGAAAGGTTGTAAAATGGGGCCAATTTATTTAACTGTCCTGCTTAGCAATGGGAATTTTGGGCTAAATTGTGGTCGTAAATCAAGGACTACCTGCAATATTTACTCTCCATATTTGTCATGACATTTTCCTACATTTTGGTAACCCACATAAAAAGAAGGGATATTATCCTAATCTCCAATAATCTCCAATCTACTTCACCCTTTAGGGCTTTTCTCAAAAGCACAAATAAAATTCAATAAATAATACAATTAAATGTAATTTCTTTGCAGCAGCTCCCTTTCTCTTCACTTCCAGTATAATTTCATTCAAGGCAAAACTTGACTCATAATAACTTTATAACAGCCCCACAATTTTCTTCAGTTCTGTTTCTGGTTTGACTTTCTAGTGTAATTTACAGTCCTGGGTTTCCCCTGAATGTCTCCCACCCTAGATACTACTCAGCCCTAATCCTAAATCACCCTAGGCATAAATAAGAAAAAAAATCAAACATGTACTGGTAGATGATTGACATTGCACACATTTTTATGTCTCAGCAGACAGAATATACCCAAGAAAACCACAGAACTGATGGTACAACATTTCATTAGAATAATTTATTTAAAATAGGAATTTTTCAGTATGTACAGAGGCAAGCAACTCTGTCTTCAAAGTGTTTTTCAGACTAATCACAGTGGGCTAATGAGGCTGTCATAAACTCTTTCCCAGAGCCTCCAAACAACTGAAGCAGCTTCATAGGATAACAGTAAGGTACCATAGTAGTGGAATGTGTTTGTGTATATGTATACCCATAATTACCACCACTGAATAGGTTCCATAATGAATTCAACTTGCATTTGGTTGAACTCATTATAAAATTTCATCCAGCTATAATTCAGATTATATCTATCTTGCTCATTGTCCCCAGCTCAGGGGTTCAAGCACCACCCAAAAGAAAAAAGCACTTGGGCCTAATCTTTGTAATAATCTTACCAGCCATATTAGTAAATCTCTCTATAGCCTATTAGCCTCTGAAGGTAACATTTTAATAAATCTTTCATTCATTTGGAAAAAGAAACCTTCCAATATTTTCTCAGTAGCATTCTGACAAAAGAAGAGCTGATAAATCCTCTATTTTTAGATCACCATCCTTAGCTTGGTTGTGGAAACTAAATCTAGAATTAGATCTACTACACATGTCAGGACAGTTTGGTATTGAAATACCCCAAAATTGTCACAGTGACCATGAAGACCTAAAGTCTCTTGAATATGACAATCTTGATTTATGTGCTAATATCCTGGAAACCCCCAGGTCTGAGGTAAGTCTGAGGTAATCTCTGTTTAGGAGATGACCAGGATGAGCCTGAGGGTGGGATCAAACACATCATCAGTTTGGAGTCTCTATGCCCCTGAAAGAGACCTAGGTCCAGCCCCACCCCCTTGAAGTCTGTTGACTCTTTATCTGATGTCAATTTGTCTTGACCATTAGTAAACTAGATTCTTGTGTATAGGCAGCATACAGTATTTTTGAAATGCATTCTGGTTTGTGATTTCTTGCACCTGACACTACTGGTAAGTTAGCTAAACCAGGGAGACTGATGGACAAGTGAGCAGATAATTCACTAGTAAAATTCACATTGCCTAGCACAGTTTAAGCATTCTAGGTGTCCAGAGGAAAAACTGAAAACTATACACATTTCTTATATAGTTTTCGTAGATTTTCACGGGTAAAGGTATGTAGGTCTTAGTGTATTCGGGTCTTGTCCCATGTAAGATTGAGAATACCTTGGCGACGTTTCGATGAGATCCCACTCGCCATCTTCAGGCTGGTGTCTTCAGCTTTGTGCTTGTGCCAGCAAAGCATGATCTGAGCTGCCTTCTCTCTATAAATACTGGAGGGGAGGTGTGGTGTGCTGGCTCTGCTGTAAGCGGGTTGGTTGGCTGTGTTGTCGCTTCTTGATTGGTTGATGGAATTGGTGTTTGCTGATTGGTTGGCTGTGTTGTTGGCTGTGTTGTTGCTTCTTGATAGGTTGATGGAGTTGATGTTTGCTGATTGGTTGGTTTTTTCGTAAGAGCCTGTGTGGCTGAGGTAGTGGCTGTGTGTCCTTCAGCCTTTTGTGTTTTAGCTACCTGGGTAGTGGGCTGTGTGATGACCTTCTGAGTTTTATTGTTGTGACATCCTGGGTCTTGTGCTGTTATCTCCTGGGTTGTTGTCTGTGTTGCAACCTCCTGAGGTTTTGTGTTGTAATCTCCTGAGTTCCATGATGTAGTATCCTGGGTGGAAGGCTGTGATGTGACATTCGGGCCTTGGTTTGGCTCGAGTTTGAGGTCTGGCTATGTGTTTATAACGTGTGTCAGTTTGCTTAGTTTGGGGTCGGAGGGGGTGTAGCAGCTGGAGTTGCAGCTATGGTCTGGTTTCTGGACGGTGGTTGCCTTTGGTCTGTGGGATGGGCTTGGGTTTGAGTCTGGTGAGGGAGATTGGTGGTGGCATCATGTGTTATTTTGGGTCCGTGTTGGTTTTCGTGGCTGGGACTCGTTTGTTGATTAGGGCTAGTTTCCAGATGTCTGGTAGGCGGGAAGTATCATCCTGTTTATTCATGTTATGGGGGTGTTTCTCTATGGCTTCCCTAATTATTCTCTTGTTGAAGTGTTCAGTGTTGGAGATAAGTTTGGATCCCTCAAAATCAATTTCATGTCCTGTGGCTTTAAGGTGCTGGAAAAGGGAGGAAGTTTTTCTTCTTTTCTGACTGCGTTCTGTGTTCTGCAATGTGGGCATTTATTCTCCTGTTGGTTTGTCCAATGTATGTGGCTGGGCAAATTTTGCATGGTATTTCATAAACTCCTTGGTTTTCTAACTGGATCTTGTCTTTGGGGTTTCTTAAGATGTTGGCTATTTTTTGGTCAGTGCCAAAGGCTGTCCTGATACTGTGTTTGTGGAAAATTTTGCTGATTTTATCTGTGGTGCCTTTGATGTAAGGAGGGCGATGCCATTGTCCTGTTCTGTGTCTTGGTTTTTGGGGGGAGTCTCTCCTAGGATTAGGTTGGTGATTGTGCTTCTTTGGAATCCACTGGACATTAATACGTTAGTGAGGGTGTGTAATTCTGTTCTCAAGTGGTCAGGCAAACTTTTGTGGCAAAAGCCTACAGATTCTTGTCCATCTACTTTTTGTCCAAATACTGCAAAGGATACATCTGGTATTGACTACAAAAGGGAACAAGATCTGAGTGTTTTGCCTTTTTAAAATAAATGAGGTATTTTAGATTTACTAAAATTGATGTATTAGGCCTAATGAAGGCTTGACACTACACATGCTGCTGTTTGTTGCAATGTTTATTGTAATCTGGCAACATGTCTCTAAATTTGGAGATGATAACCTTGAGGGGAGAAGGTGGAAGGGCTTCCTTAAGCAACAGGGCCATGGGGATTCCTAACAAGCCAGAAATCCCAATTAGGATTAGGGCATTACACTGAACAAAGCGTAGAAGGATGTTTAGTTAAGCTGGCCCCCGTGGCAGAAGGAGTCGAGAAAAATGAAGTGATGGTATACTGTATAAACAGGCTTGCATGACATAGCCATATTCAAGTCAAAGCTTAATTTGAATGTACATGGGGTGGGATGGAGAGAAAGAGGGAGAAGGGATGACATATCTATTATGACATAATCATTCAACTGATGCAAATTGTTTGCATTATATTGTCCTAATGTCAGGATTGTTACTGTAACTTGTTTCAGATGCCTGTGTAAACAGATATTAAATTTATTACTTGGGAATTAAAATATAAAAATGGTCAGACCTGTTTTTTAAATGGTCTGATTGCATTTGCTTCTGTTAAGTTAGAAAATGTTTATTTATTGATTAATCAAATTTACATAGCTTCCCAATTCACACAGTGACTCTAGCAGCATTCAATTCATAGTTACTAACCCTATAATCCTAACCCTAACTAACCCATTTTAATTTTTATTAAGTGGGCGTGTGATTATTTCATTGTGATCAGCATTGAATTTTTTCCTACATCTCCATATGCATGTATTAATTAGCATTGGAGTAGTTTTTCATCTACACAATCATTTTGAGAGACAGTTTGATATAAGGCATCAGGCTAGAAACTGAAAAACCATGAGTTTTAGCCTTGCGTTGGTCATGAAGCCAGTTAGGTAAACCTTGGCCATTCACTTTCTTTCAGCCCTTGGAAAGAAGCAATGGCAAGCCACTTCTGAAAAACCTTGCCAAGAAACTGAGGGACTTGTCCAGGCAGTCTCAGAGAATCAGGCATAATTGAATGGAAGGAAAAAAAGAAGATTTTCCTCAGAGAATTAATGTGCATTTTTTCATTTAACATTTATTTCTCCTGCATATAATAGTAAAATTATATTTTAAAGTACATTCAGATACATTTATTAGGAAGTTGTTCCACTGAGCTGAATGAGATTTGAATACAAAAATAATAGAATTCTAATAGTATTCTTATCAGTTAATCCTTTTTATAAAACAGTTCCTTTTATTTATAGGTGCTATAAAGTTTTGATATACACTGCTTTTATGTACTTAAAAACTATGACATATTGGATCTTATCTTAAAATTCCATACAGGTATAAAATTATTATAAAAGACAACTTCTTTGAAAAATTTTCTAAAAAGACAACATTATATTATTTTTTTCTTGAAAGCTCCAAATGCTAGTTCTACAAGTTTTTCCCACAACAATAATCCTCAGTGAGCTACTGTGGACTTCAGTCTAGATATTCCTGGTGCCAGAGTAACATCTTAATCACAATACCACATAGTATTATTTTTCTATTTTAAAAAATCTTTCTGACATATTGCTCTCTCCCTTACATTCATGTTGACCTGTTGGTGGTTGTGATTTCTTATATATATATATATATATTATTTATTTGAATTATTGTCATGTAAGACTCTGGTACCTGGAACAATACTTACGATTAAATTAAATTATAAGTTCAAACTGTGATAAAACCAAGGCCCAAATGCCATCTCCTCCGGAAAGACATATATATATATACATACATACATACATACATACATATATATAATCATCATCATCAATGCAACTATTACTTGTTCTTTTGGATAATTTCCAACAAGAATGAATAAAAGATTTATTGACTCAGAGTTGTAAGAAAATTTTAAAAATGCATATACTTCCTTGCATTGCCATAGTACCTGCATCTTCCAGTTCAAAGTATATAATCCAAAGTACACAATCCAGTGAACTAGAGCTTGATGAAGTTAGTATTTGGATAGTAAATGTAGGAGAAGTGGCAGAGGCTGTTGAGGGGTGGGGTACAATCAAAGAGAAATCAGCCTAGAATCTCTCAGTTGCCACAAGCGGATTAAGTCCAACCCCTCTTGAATTCTGTTAACTCTTATTTAGCTCCAAAATAATGCTAATCATTAGTTGACTAGAATCCTATGCATAGGGATACACAATAAATCAATTTAATTGGAACTTAACATGTGGCACTAGTCTTTGTACCTGCCAGAAAAGCAATAGGATAACCCCCTACCCCTGAAATAAATAAACGACTTTGGTAGACAGAGAATTTGAAATAGCAAGGCCTTTTGCTATTTCATGAAATGTTCATGAAATTACCAAGAATCAAAAGAATATATTAAAGCATATGGCCACAATTTAATTTCCACTGCTTTGAAAGGATACCAAGATATAGGAAAAGCAAATTCTTCTGAATAAATTGTAAGAGGAGCTGTGAAACAAGATTTAATTCTGCCTAGTTATGTTGGTCTCTGACCATAATACTGTAAATATTTGATTTGATTTGATTCCCCAAACTAGATAAGATACAAATTGTGCATTTCAAATTCCAAAATCCAGTCTACATGGCCTTTTCTAAAAACACTGGAAGTTAAAATCCACAAATCTGGAGGCTGTCTAGGTTGAGGCAGTCCACCAAAAAATGAGAAATACCTTTCTAATTAAAGGCAGGATCCTTTAATGTATACATTATAGATAAGCAAATTTGTCTTCTTCAGAAACTTTGGACCAGTTCCCATCAATTCCAGTCAGCATACATCCAAGAGCAAAACATCTGGAAAGACAC
The DNA here is from genome assembly GCA_009733165.1 of Naja naja. Taxonomy (NCBI): domain Eukaryota; kingdom Metazoa; phylum Chordata; class Lepidosauria; order Squamata; family Elapidae; genus Naja; species Naja naja. The sequence goes on along the minus strand of CM019148.1, from coordinate 238,724,787 downwards.
TGAATTGCCTACTCTTAGAATAAATGTCTTCTGGCATATTTTTAGATATATGCCTACAATATTTAAAAGGACATTTAATAACATGTGATTAAGATCAATGTGATTAAGATAGGCTCACTCAACAGGAAGATTTGGTTGTCATTAAGTGGAATTAGGAAAGGAAATGTAGACAAATTTGCACTTGTAGCTTTCGTGACCTGGAGCAGATTTTTAAAATCCTGAATCCCCAATAACTGCAAAACTATCAAACCATTTCTGTACTCTTCCCATGAGAACTATATGGATGTGACCACAAAATTACCATGACTTGAGCTTCAGACATATATTTTTACCTTGTAATATTTCTACAAATTAGATTACACCCTTCGATTAAAGAAATTCATTTGCTGCATTTTAATTGTTAGGCTGATTAATTAGGCTTAATTTTTTATAATCAATCTTTGGTCAAAAAGTCATATTTGAGTAATTTGAGTGCTTTTTGAAGAGGCAACTCGACTTTCTTGTTTTTCTTTGAAGACATTTCACTTCTCACCCAAGAAGCTTCTTCAGCTCCGACTGGATGGTGGGGAATGGAAGGATTTATACTCCTTGCAGACAGCGGGTCATTTGCATTTTTAAGGCCACCTAGAGATTTATCTGTGTTATCAGGGTCACCTGAGTAATGCAAATGGGTGTGGAGCCTGAGAATCTCCATAGATATTTGAGCAACAGTTGATTTTAGTAGCAATTACACATGTAGCTCTTTGTGTCATCTATTATTGGTTGACCAAATATTTACAACTCCAATCTGGCAGCCTTATAACATTTTTTAAAAATAATTCTGCTTTGGAGTATAGTTTTCTTAAATGCACCCTATATGTTTACTCAGCATATGATCCTAGTACATAGAATAGAATCATGGTACCATGAAATTGGAAACGGCCGTCAAGACCAATGAGTCCAAGCTGCTGCTCTTTGCAGGAATCCAAATTAAAACACCCCCGAACAGCTGGTTGTCTAACTCCCCTGTAACCCACTGAGCAATAGGAACCATCTTTCTTGAGTAACTGCTTCTACATCAAACATATACTATTCTTATTTCCATTTGTGAGATGTCCTTGCCAGCAAACCACTGTAATAAACTTACTGACCCTTAAAAGCTCTGCACCAGACGGTGTATAATTAGAACAGGACAATTTAGACAGCATACAAATGTGTATTTACATCAGCTTATATTTAAATAGAAGCTTCAGCTTCTTATGCAACACAGGATATGATATATAATATTGCATACAATGTGTATGGATGCATCCATAAGAGAATCTCAGATGAGCCTGAAGAACGGGTCACAATTTATGTACATAAAAATCAGATTAGAGCTGGAAATTTCCCATGCTAATATTCTCATCTACTGTCTAGAGGGAGAAGGGTGTCACAACAATGCAGCAAACACAAGAGATATCAGAAGGATGGATGGCTTTAGATTTGCAGCATGAACACCTTCAAATCTGCCTTTCCATTCTGCAGAATACATAAATTTATGTAAAGGAAGAGATTCCCTGAAGTTCCTAGTAACTTCATAGACAATCCACATTGTTCTTGTGACAACAATATGGAAGATGTTAGCCATTGTGTTCTTCTGGGATATTTTTGCAATTTCAGTGATCATGGCCCAAATGTTCTTTGTGAAGGTTTTCAAGTTAGACATGGAGAAAATCAGTAGCCACCAAGGATGCCTTCTTGACTATCATCTCTCATGTCTCAATAAAAATTAAACTTTTCTTATATTAAGCTATATTGTCAGCACTTTTAATAAAATATCATGTATTCCAACTAGCCATATTCCATACAAAGCATTCATATAACCTGATTCCATTAACCAGGGTTGTCCAAGACATTTTGCTGCTCAGGTTAATAAAGTCCAATTGTAATGAGCCAGTTGTTATGACCCAGAGCCAGGCTCAAGTAATAGTTGTGGTGGCATAGAAACCAGGAAACTGTGAGTTCTAATTCCATCTTTGACATGAAAGTGGTCTGAGTGACTTCAGCCAGCCAGTCTCTCTCAACCCAATCTACCTCACAGAGTTATTATTGTGGGGAAAATAGGAGCAGGAAGGTGCATTATATATGTTCACTAGTACCTTACCTTCCTTACAAAGTAATAAAAGCAGGGTAAAAATATCTAAAAAATTAACTCCTATTTTCCACCTGTAGAAACTAATTTGACAAGCATTTATATTTACTTGGTGATGGGACAATATTTTTAATCAGTTGTGGGAATTTGCTGGAACTCCATTCCTTCAAAGCACTCTTAATGATGAAGATGCTTAGAGTTATACAGTAATTCAACAACATCTGAGAGTCACAGCTCCCTAACTTAAGAAGATAGAAGGCAGGTTGCCTGAAATATCTAGTTGTTTGTACACCTGCCAAATGTGTTTGTTTTTAACTCATTTAAATAACAAGAATCATAATTTAGGATCTTTTGTAACAGACTTTGAGATTGTTTTAGAGTTAATTTCCCCAGAGGTAGTAGCAAAGACTATATCCAGAACATCTGGAGAACACTTGATTGAGAAAAGCTATTTCTATATGTGCTCTGTTGCTGAATTATGGTCCTCTCCTAGGAATGACACTGAGTACTGTGGTAGCCAAAAATATAATTAAAATGCTGAAATAAGTTTCCTACAGACTTATGGTGCCATTGAATTACATGTCTAATTCATAACCTGGTCCTAGAACCTAAATCTAATTTCACGCTTAGAAATATTAATAAAGAAAAATGATGAAGAATATTATCATCAGTATAAATCTTGTACATTCTTTTAGTATGTCAAATCAACCCCCTTTTAATCCAACCATACAAGGGTACCTCATTTAAGCCTATCCTATATGCTATATGCAACAGTTTAGATAGCAAGGATAAAAGTAAACCTCACAAGACCAATTATGATATGGTACTTGAAAGGCGTTTTCATCCAGACTTTATCCTTATGGAAACACGACACTCACAATTTCTTCTATCATTCCAAAAAAAAACAACCCCAAAGGAATATTAAATTAAAAATTACATTTTTACAATACTATTATATTAAGCTGTACTTCTGACTTTGGTTGGTCATTATGAAATCACTTTGGAATTTTATTTATATTTGGCATCTTTCCATAATTTAATGAAATAGTTCTATTTCTAGATTCTAGTCCTCATGTGGGTGACCTTGCCAATACATACCTGTCATTAAATCCACAAGTAGAAAAGAAATTGTTCAAAAATAAGGGTGGATTATAAATCTAATGAAATGTAATTTATTTATTACATCCATATTCTGCCACAGTCACAAAAAGACTTCTGGCAGATATTGGGAATAGAGCCACCATTTTGAAAAGTTTATTTATTTTTATTTAGCATATGGCAAATACATGGACTTATAGTGGTTCAAATGTTAATGTCCAGTCCACCCAGCCATTCAAGGACAGGGTAGTCTATGTTGAAAAAATCAGACATTGGGCCGGTGTAAGCTCTTGATGGACATTCAGATACAATGTGGTGGATATTTTGTTGAGGAGCACCAGTCACACTGAAGGGTAGAGACAAGACCCACTTAAACAATGAGTCCTGGCAGACACCACATTGGGTACAGATCCTGGCAGACACCATGTTGGGTACGGATTTTGAAAAGTAAGACATCCTGAATCAAAGATGAATTCATTCAGCTTATTTTCTTGCCTATATAAACTCCAGCCATTAAAGTACAAAATCAGCTAACCCATCCATAAATGCAAACTGCACCCCCCCCACTCTCTGCTTTACTCATATTTAGTATTCAGATAATCTATATTGTATTGCTGAACTACAATAGTTTTAGTGACTGAATGTGAAGCACTATATATTTTCTTTCAATGTTTATAAGGCATTGAGCAAAATTAAAAGAAGGATATATTGTTGATTCTAATGTGAAGAGATGAAGAGAACAAACACAGGCTTGTAAATTGTGTCAAAGGAAAAGCCTATCTATTGTCCATATGTAGTCATTTCAGTTCTTGGTTTTGATCTACAGTCTATAATCTATGCATTCATCAGCCTAGGAGTGGTACCAGAAAGTATGACTAGGAAGAAGACAATAGCTGTGGAAAAGACATAGTGAGTCTCTAGACTACAGAAACAGTCTGTTGAGCATCAGACATAGAAAAGGAGTTAATCCATTTTGGAACCCCTGCCTTGCCTCTGCAATGTGACAGTACAGTATGAAAGCAATGCAGTCTGAGCTAGTTGCTTGGCAGGTTACTAGTAAACAGGAGGAAAGAGAACTATAATGATCAAATTATTATCATCATTATGAAATGCTCTCTATTTGCTATTTCAACAGGAAAAGAGCTGAAAAGCATCCAAAAGAGGAAAAGCACTGCCTGCCCACTAACCTTTTGCAGCTCTCTCCAATTCACTCTATGCAGCCATTTGCTTTTGTAGCAAAGCCTCTGCCTTGCAGGCTTAGGTCAATATAAGCAGGTTTGGCTGAAAATCCCTTCTTCCCAGCTTTCCTAGCAAAGCATTTTTTTCAACTTGCAGAAATTCTTCTCTTTTACATCTTAAAACACACTCTACATTAGAATGAAAATGGGGGGGGGTGTACTCACATATATAGTGCTTTGTGATAGTTACTAAAAGAAGATTCAAAGGGAGAGGGTGTTTTATTTATACAGGAGAAAGACAAATTTTTAGAAGGAAGAGTAAAGTCGCTCCTAAACTGAGCCTGGTCCGATCTACGCAAGGTGATGTTGCTCTTGCTCAGATCATTCATAAAAATCTTAGCTAGCATAATGAAACAGAATCATCCAGCTAAAATAACCGAAGTTGAAAATGCATCGGGAAATTTACAGATGACAATTGGAAGGTGTGAGCTTCGGTTGTCAGATAGTCTTTTATTTTAAATGGTTGTGTAAAATCTCTTTCCAGAACACAGCAATCCCCTACTACACCACACTACGGAAAGCCAGAACGCCAAAAACCCTAATCCCCTCATAGCGAAGGGGTTTTGAACGAGTTTTTACACTATGTATAATTTAAAAAAAACAACAACAACCATATCCCCGCATGTTAAGCAAAATACTCCACAAAATCCAAGCCCAAGGGACAAGTTTCTCCCCGTTCTTTCTCCTTGCAGCGCTATGCCTATACCAGATCAGCTTCCTCCTTCTCCCTTTTTCAGGTGAAACTCAGACCCAACTTTATGCCATCTCTAGCAGTCCACACGCACACGCGAAACACGCGACACGGGGATAGGGGGGACCCCAAATCCGTAATTGCCAGGATGCGCTTTATCGATTGCGTGCAATGCACACAATGGAGAAGAGGAAGCTCCACGTTCGGTGCAGACAACCGTCGCGAGGTGTATGGGGAGATTACTTTTATCCGCAAGCCACACCACGAAGCTAGAAATTCAACCCACAAACTAGCTCCTCTTCTATTCTGACATATCAGCCTCCGCCCCTTTCTCGCCTTGATTCCCTCTTTAAAACGACTTCGCTTGGTCTACTTCCCTGAGAGCCTCGCGTTTGTTACCTGGAGCGTTTGGCTGGGTACCTTTGTTGTGCACGCCTTCGGCTCCGGCTCCGACTTTAGCCGCTGCAGCACCTTGCGTTGCACGGTGCATAAATCAACCCTCCTCCCCATTCGTGAACTGGCGGAGAGCCTCTGCTTTAGTCCGTCACCACAGCAACCCCCGGCGAGAGGCGCACGAGAGAGGCAGGGGGAGAACTGATTGGGTAGCGGCAGCCTACATGTAAAAGTGTCGAGGAGGCGGGGCCTGGCAGGCCGATGCCTTCCAAGCAGAGCGGCATGGGCGAGGCAGACGTGAGGGATGCGCTTGCTGAGATCCGCGTGGAGCGAGGGCGAGGCTGAGAAATAAGGGGATTTTCATAGATAGAGCAGGTCGCATAAAATGCCAAGGCGGCCTGGCTGTCCATTGTGAGGGAGAAAAATCTGTCACGTTGCTTATGTACGTGGTGAGGACTGGAGCTAAAGAAGATATCTGGGAAAGGAAACTCGGGGCAAACAGCTCAGAGAAATTCAACGTGTAATGTAAAAGAAAAAAAAAGAAAATGACATATTAAGGATAATTATGAAGGGAATGAAAAATAAGAGTGCCAATAATGTAAGGCTTAGGAATAGAATGAGAGTTATTCTTCAGGGTAAAATGATTGTATTTGGACTCTCAAAATAGACTGGAAATTGGATAAAATCAAGGGGTAACAAGGATTGAGGGACTGATGCAACTTTCTCTGAAGAAACAAGTTGGAGCTTTTAAAAAAGATTTTAAAAAGAAGGAGGAAGTTAACATGTCAGACTGGGCTGTATTCCTTGCTCAGGCATTCTAATTTTCTCAAACGATCCTCTTCCTAGTCTTGGGAAATTCCCTTTAATTATGTGAGGAAACAAGTATTGCCTTAATTTAATCAGTGGAGAAGATGCATAAATAATACGGTGCTTAGTCATCTCAAAATATTTCTAGCTAAATTAGAAACTCAAGCTAAAGCATTTGAATAGGTAATAAATATACTTGTAAATATACAGTAATAAATGTACTGATGCAAAATTGTATCATAATAAACACTTGAGGTCTAAGGGCCCCACATGTCACCTCTGAACACCTTTTTTTTACAATCAGAGCCCAGGTTCCAGTTTAATAATAATTGCTATAATATGCAACACAAGTTTCTGCCATTTTTAAGTGGGAAGCACATTCAGATACAGAATAGACTCAACTTCTTTAAATAGTTTGCAAAACAACAATAAATTCAAGATCTCCCAGTGGGGGTGGAAAATAAAGTTCTAGTTTTTCCTTTGTATGTGACATTGTCCCTCTTACTTTATATCATTGTGTTGTCTTCTGAACTCCAGAAAGTCCAGCCCTACTAAACACGAAGCACCAAGATGACCTGTTATAAAAAGCACTCATAGCCACAGCACTGGGATGAATATCCATGTTTAAGGCTTAATTAGACAACTGATGAGTTGTTGGGTCATCCTTTCACATATATTTCTTTACCTAATCAGAGAATGCAAGTCCATGATCCCTTTCTTCCTGCAAGCTTCCCAGGCTTCCTCATTGACTTATAGGAAGGGAACATAGTAAATGAGGACCATATGACCGTGGCAGCATGGTAGCAGCATTAAACAGCACTATAGTGTTCACTGAAATAGCAAGAACTTTCCAAAATTGTACACTCACAGGAGTAATGAATCTCAGCCTCCTGTAAATTAATCCGAGGTAGCTTGGTTGAAAAAGATTTATCCTTTTATGCATGTTTTGAAATGGCATGAACTTTCCAAAATTTCACTCCTACAGGAGTAATGGGTCCTGTAACTCTGTAAGTTAGTCCATTTGGGGTGGTTGAAAAAGTTTTGCCCTGTGAAGTACCATTTCACTCAGTAAAGATTACAGATATGAGAGCAGTAGATTTAGAAGGACTCAGGAATCAGAGTTGAGTGAAGACCATCAGTAAAGATCTAAATTATCTGTTTACAGGCAATTCTCTGCACTTCAATCACAGGACATGCCAGTCATCATTATTTCAATCTTGTCTGGTTGAAATATCAGGTGGTTAACCTTTATCAGCCAAATTCAATCCAATGTCTAGAAGTGAGAAAATACTAAAAATACCAGTCTAGTTAAAAAATGAGTGTCAGAGCTGTATGCCATCAGTTAATTGATGACTGACTATTTGTCTTCTCACTTAGTGGTATCCTATGTGCATTATACTGGCAGAAAAACAAAATGGCAATTTGCAAAATATCCATCCTGCCACCTAGAATTTTCACACTTGAAAAAGAGCAGAACTGTTCAAGGTCAGATATAGATGCCTATATCTTTGCACAGCTATTTCAGCAGTCCTTCATGATCAGCCATACTAAAAAAAAGTACAAAATAATCTCATACAAAACATAGTTTCTTTATCACTACGCTTTCCTCTCCCTCATCTAAGAATTACCTAGTTGGAAGTTATTATTTAAGATAACAAAGAAGAGTTGAGAGTCTTATTCAAGCAGATCTGAAAGTCCAGATCTGAAACTTGATATGTAATTAGTTGATTAAACCATTGCGCAGAGAGTTTAGCATTAAAAAACTATTATAGATTCCTGCAAGTATTTTGTCTGGGAAACAAAAATCTTCAATATGCTTACACACCACTATATGCTCACTGGTTCAGGTTTTCCAAGCAAAACTCCATGTACTATGCTGGAGGCTACACTTAAAATTCTCCAAGTGTTAAGACTGGAAAGTCAAGGTGATTTGGAGCATTGTTGCCTGAAGTAAATGGATTCTTCTGTTCTCCACTCCCTGCAAGGTCACTCTGTACTCATGAAATTTGGGGTCATCAGGTTATATCTGAAATTCTATCTTTGTCCTCTTGAATTAAAATTATACTTAAAACAAATGATGTTATCTTCCAAGCTAACATTGGTCAGTTTCAAACATTCCTTTGCTACTACTGAGAAGATACTTTTATTTAGATGTGTGTCCCATCCTACTGTCAGCACACTATATTTGATGCATAAATCTCAAAGCTAGAAAACTAGGGGAAAAAACCAAAATATATGTTAAAATGGAAGCAATATGCAAACTAGTACAAAATCAATTTTTACAATCCTTAATTTATTTCCATATCATTTCATATTTATAAATACTGCTGTCCCAAATGCCTTCTGTTGTTCTGTGTATCACTCTAGCCCTCTGGTATATCTTGGTAGAATTGATTGCCTATTCATGCTAACCAGTCATTTCACAGCCACTTAAATCCTGAAAGCATCAGATATTCAGCTAGCCCTTAATGTAGCCTGATTCAAAGGGTTCAGATTCCCAAGGAATCTTCAATTAGATGTGATCATTAGGCTGATTAAATCAACTGAAATCTCAATCCTTTTTTTACTCAACATTCTTTATGATCTATTTTTCATTTCAGCACCTCATCTTTTTCTGCAATTACATGCTTTTAGTGAAAGATCTTCATTTGGATTTATCACGAGCCATCTACTCTTTAGTTCTTGTCATAAAACAATAAACATGTCAGTTTGTTGAACCTATTGAGATACCTTAATATCATTGCTTTCAGTGCCTAATTCTTCTTAGTCCTTTAGCCTCCTGAGTAGGAGTCTTAATTTATTTAAATTATGGAACTGCACTGTAGGAACCAGTGATACAAAGGATCTTCTTATACTTGATGTTAATGTTCTAGATGTGTTCTATTACTATTTTGTTGCTTGAACCACTGTGTGCAGAGGGCTCATTCGTATCAACTGGGAGGGCTCACCACTTTGATTGCAACAAAAATAACTCAGCAGTGGTTCCAGTGTAAAGGTGTGCATGGATGACAAATTGTATCAACTGATAAAACAGTGAATACTTGATGTTTCACTAAAATGCCCCCCATAAGCCATTTGAATAAAGCAAGTCTATCTTCTCTTGTTTCAAAAAATATTGTAGCTGGTATCCAATAGAAAAGGTGAAGGTAGTTTTGATCTTTGATCTTAGGAAAACTTGGCCTTGCTTTAGTGCTTTAGTGAGGTACTTGTGTGATTGGCTTAATAGCTAAGACTGAAAAGAAAGAATTTGCACTGAAGGAGCACTTGAAGTAAAAATAATACTACATAGGATTTCAGCAGGTTGAATTGCATACTCTTTTCCTATGAATTCCTAAAAAAGCACTTATCAAAACGAAAAGCTGGGAAGGGGCAGTATTTTGGATTTATCTCTTCTAACCTCTGTCTCCTATGTGATAATAATTGCAGAGTGTGATGATTGAGGAAAGTAACTGCCAATCAAAGTAACAAAAGCATCTCTTCCCAGTTTATATTCCAGAGGGTGGGAACTGAGAAGTGAGGGATATGGAGAGGTTGAAAAGGCTCAGAATCTTCAGTGGGTAGGTGTGACAGTGTAACCCAATGGACATGCAACACGTATGGCATATTAAAAGAAAATAGGACTGGATTGCACAGTCATACTTGTCATCTTAATTTTTTGAATACCCCCACCCCCAGGATGCCCAAGTTCTCTTTTGGCAGGTTGTTTGTTCCAGACTTGCCTGTAGTCCTGATATTTCCTGTGGTCTTGCATTCAGATACTAACCAGGTTTAGCCTTGATTAGCTTTGATGAGCTAAGCTGAACCAGGTTTGAAGGATTCACAAGAGAATATTGTTGTAGGCTCAAATCCCACCAGGCTCAAGGTTGACTCAGCCTTCCATCCTCTCGGGGTAGGTAAATGGAGGACCCAAGATTGTTGGGGGCAATTAGCTGACTTTGTAAAAATGCCGCTTAGTAATAAGCAGGCATATACAATGGAATGAAGGCTATTGCTGAGCACACTGGGTTGTATCCCAAAAATTGTAAGCCGCCCTGAGTCTCCGGAGAAGGGCGGCATATAAATGTAATTAAAAAAATATATGTATTATTACATTATAATATATTAGTTTGTATTTATTAGAATGTGCATCATCTTGTATTTAGAGTCTACATGTCAATTTTTAAGACAATGCTATTTCCTACTGATGCTGTCCAGGCTGATATCTGCTATGTTTGCTCACTTTTTACCTAAGCTCCAGCATGTCTTACAGAATGTACCATATGAAGTATTTAATGCATACAATAAATGTCCTGATGAAAATACCAATATAGCCATAGTTGCTCAGATAGCCGTAAGTGAGGCTTCATAGAATTTATGGAGGAGTATTACACTTCCATCACCTCAATGTCTCTGTGTGTCTTCATCATTTCATTAACGCAGCTCCAGATCAGAGTTGCTACAGTACTGTGGCATCTGCCAAGGAAATATTACAGTGCCTAAACAAATTGTGGAAGAGCTTAATGGTTGACCCTGTAGGGCAAGCTTTTTTATTTGTTCCTGGAGGCAGAGTTCTGTGCATGTGCTCAGAATTAAATTGAAATTCTCTGGAGAAGAAAAATGGTATGAGAATTTGAAGCCACAGGATAAAATTCTGGTTGGGTCTAAAACAGGGGAGACTAGGTGAATGTGATTCACAACACAAAAGAGATTTGAATGTCTCCATAACCTTCCCAAGGTCCAATACTAGAAGCTATCTGAGGTAAAGTGCAGCCCCGTTCTCCCATGCCTTTTTAAATTCATATCTTGTATTTTAAATTTTATACTTCTTTTATTACTTGCATTTTAAACATTAGAAACATCAATTTCTGCCTAATGTTCCAAGAAAAGTTAATGAACGTAAGAACCTCACTGAATTAAAGACAAAAGTATTGCTAAAGATTATTGCATTATTTCTTTCTGATATCATGATTATACAGTTATGACCCATTAAAATCCAGGGCATTGCTTTTCTTTTATTTTAGCCATTGTATCTCCTGAATTATGGCTTTTTTTTGGTCCCTGAAATATCAGCAAGAAATAGAATACTAGGTATTTTGAGGGTGCATTCAATATGTTTCCTTTAGGTTTTATCATACTCAGAATTCTAAGTAACTGACTTGTTAGTGTTTGAAGATTTTTCTTACACCAAGTTTCCTGTAGACCATATTTATCAAGTACTTTATTCAAAGAAGGAGAAGAAGGAGAAGAAATTGTTTGGCCAGAATCTGAGTCTGCTAATTATTCAATAAATGCACAGCACTGATTTATTTCCATGTCCTATAACTGCTGTTCCTGCACCATCGAATTATGCCCTGTAGGATTTGCATTCTGCAATAAGTTGCAGCAAAAAGATATTGTATCACCTTGCTTAAATGTTCAATAGAATGAAACAGTGAAATGCAAATACAAATCAATTAATTTCATGATATTGCACTGATACATTTTTAAAAAGAACAACAAATGGAGAAAAATGAGGTGCCTGATTGTTTAGTAGACTGGTATAGAATAAACAGCAAGGACTTTGGTCTTGAAAGGAAAAGGATTTTGGCTGAAACAGGACGGCCACAGGGATTGATGGGGTGATAGTGTTTAATAGAAATATGAAGCACTTACTCAGAAATCTTGTGATAGGATGATAGGTAATATAGAAGCAATTTAACCATTATTTTGCCAAATTACAGGTAAACCTGGATTTTATCATGTGTACCTAGCTTGGAGATTATGACATCATAATTCAAAATGTAGGGGAAATCTAATTTTTCGGGTTTGGCTGGAAAAAGCTTAATGCAATTATGGTTGTATGGGTCATATGGTTGCTGAGAGCAGAAAATTATTAATTACATAATAAATTCCACATCAAATAATAATAACCACATAAAATAATGTGGTTCTTCATAGATTAAATGGCCTTTCTAGCACTGGAGAGTAGCAAATCAACTTTATGTTGATGAAAAATAGGTCTTATAAGGAGACCTCTACTAACACTATGGTACCTTTAATTAAGCACTGAAAGGGGGGATTAAAAATGGAGTTTCCATTATCAAACTGTGCATTGTCAAAAGGGAGTTTATAATCTACTTGAAGTGGTAATAATTGATAGAGGCCAATAGCATGACCATAGCTGGATTGTTGATAAAGACAGTTCTGTCATTTGCCTTTATTTAACAAAGAAACATTTGACAGAGAGGCTTTTTCTTTTGAAGAAAATGCTGTAAGTAGGACACTTTAGAAAAGTTCTTATGATAAAGGAATGTTATAATGAGGACAATATTGAATATTAGAATACACAGCACTGAATCTCAGTATAGTATATAAAACAAAGGAGATTATGGGTGGAGTATCAAAAAGAAAAAAACAGCCTGGTTTATATCACTACACTAGTTTATAGCACCAGAGAGTAAAGAGTCAATTTGCTATAAACCTTCTTCCAGTCAACTCTCAAAAAGTTCTTACATGTCCTAAAATATAAGCAGCAATTAAAGTAAGTTGATGCGTTAGTCACAAGGATTTACTGTTTTTGGAGTACAAAATTGTGTGCTTTCTTATTTATATATTATACTGATTTATGTAACCACCCACGATATATTACATAAAAACTGGAAGTAAACCATATAATTAAAATTAAGAGTGGTTACTATCCTGGTTTTCTGCAGATAAAAATCTACCCCCCCTCTTGATGAGTTGAAAATTAGAAAAAATGGAGTATTTGTATTTAGCATGAGACTGCAATCTTTTGGTTTTGACCTGTTTGAACATCTTTTATAGTGGACCCGAAGACCAGAATCTATGTCTATACAGTAATTCAAAGTCTCATTATTATCAGAATACTACTGAATTCCAATCCAGAAATTAAGTATTGAATTCAACCTATTAATCTGGTTTTTATGCTGAAAATGTAGTTTTATAAGTGCTGTGTCAGTTTTTCCCTTGCAAGCAGCATTAAAATTCAACTAAGACCTTGACTGAGTGTTGGTTTTTGACAAGTGATGAGTGTCCTGTACAGTAGAGATCATGGCTCCACTATCTCTTCAGGCCACTATAGGATACTAATCCTCTATCACATGAACTCCCCTCATGAGTGGAGTAGCATCTATAACTGAATTTAGGGAAGTCTTGATTGGAAAGGGCCTTTTTGGTTCATAGCTTTTAAGTTTAGCTTAGTTTACTGGGACTTTTGTGGTCTCTGTTGATATGTCCCACTTTTAAAAATTTGAAGGTTTTGGGTGTTTTTGTCCTCTACTGGTGGCAGTGGATCAGATAGTGATTTGGTAGGATATTCTAGTGGTAGGTGTGGTACAGGCCTCTGTGTTAATCCTGACTGGTTAGATTTCTTCCCACCTTACAAATATCTTAGGATGGTTGGATTGTCCTGTTTTTACATCACCAAGAGGGTTGACAACTTCTGAACCATCCATTATCTTAAGTCCCATTAGAATGACTTCATCATAAATCTGGTCAGATAGGTCATGAACTGTTTAAATCAGCTGCTTAATGACCTTGATTATATTGGCTCCCATATACTTGCATCAGATATTTTTTACTCTTATAACTTTGTGAGCAAATGGGCAACTCTACTACAATGTCCAGAACTTTTATACTTTCTGGTGGCAGTCTTATCTAGGATTTCCCCATAGTCTCGAAGAGTGCAATGTTTCTTAACAGCAGCCAAACCTCTTCATAGGAGTCAGCTGAAAACTTAGTCTCAAAAAATGTGTATACTAAGTATTCCCTGACTTTTTAGGCATAGATCTTCAAAGTCCCATCAAGTGCTTGAGATGACTTCTGTAGCCTTTGTCACAAGTCTTGGAATCTAACAACCTGTGAAGTATCTTTAATAGCTACACAAGAAAAGTGTGTCCTCATTTTTCAGTAGCATGCAGGATTTTTTATGACCCTTAACACTAACCTAAATATCCTGTCAAATTTGGAAGTTTCTGTGTCATCACCTATTTTCCAGGCAGTGGCTCTTTTGATGTTCTCCCCCTAAACTCAGTCTTATGAGAATGACACAGGCTCTACAGCCTACAGTATACTGCCTTTCTAGTAAATAAGAGACAACATGGAAAAAGAATAATTTCTGTAATACATCTTGTAATACAACTGAATGTGACTATTGGCTCCAATCTTTTCCTCTTCTTTTGGGAGATAAATCAATCACAACAAGGTTTAAAAAAAAGATGTTTATTGAAGTAACTCAAAAGATATATGAATTTGATCTACAAAAACACATTAAATACTCTGAGCAAACACAATATGGTCCCTGTCAACTGTAATTAAGAGATATTGGGAAAGAGATGTTTTGAAAATTTGTCATCATCCTAAATATTAATAAGTAAATCTTGAATTCCGTCTGAATGTCCTAATTCAGAACTCAGAATGTCCTAAATGCGCAGAAATAAAGGAGGGGAGAGAACAAGACTTTTAAATCAGTCAGAAGAAATTAAAACAATGCAATGTCTAACTAAAGCAATTACTGATTTCTGTAACAACTAGAGCAATTACTGATTTCTGTAACGAAGGATTTAAAATAATCTGAATCCTGTTCCCAGCTTAAATACGAAAACCTTCACAAGTCTGGAATTCTGTTTTTGTCTTCTAAAAGAATAAATATTTTCTGTGTCTATGAGAGGAGTTGAGGAATCACCAAGCACGTGGTAAAATGCACACAGCCAAGAGGCTTATATTCAAATTTGGATGCTGTCTTAACATTTAAACAGGCAGAAAGACTCAATATTATGAACACAGGGAGAAAAGCTATTCCCCAACACATATGCGTACATGTATAATTTGGGATCTCCCTCCTTGTTTATTCTGTGCACCCATAGTTCTAAATCTACAGCATCCAGTTTTAAATGTCATTTTAAAAAGTCGAAATTATACAATTCTTAGTGTTTAAAACTCTATACAACACACTTCTACAGATCATCTGAAATTATCTGAGCAGCCAGATTCAGACTTTCTACCCAAAGTTCAATATCCGGAATGTAGAATTCTATTATGAATTCAGTAGATAATAGCTAATACATTTTGGGGGGAAATCATGGGATAAAAAGTGCACAATTATTTTGTTAGGATATGTTCTATAATAATCATACTTTGCTTCCACCAATGAACAAAGTCTCCAATTCAGCAGTTGTAGGGTCCACTGAATCAACCTCTTCTTTAAAGAAGTCTTCTTCAAGTTTTTTCCACCAGGGCCACTGCATATATTTTAATATTGTATTATGGGATTGTTTGGCTTTAGCTACCACAGGAACGGATCTGCTCATAAAGACATTCAGATCCCTCATGGTACATTCTGAGAGGCTTGGAGCACCTATGACAAAAATATATATCATTCTTTAAAAGACTTGGTTAACCTTCTCTACATTTGCAGTTTTTATCATCTTGTCTTCAAAGTAGCATCCTACAGTGATGCAAGAGGAAATACATACAGGAGCAATGCAGCTAAAGTACACAGAAGCAAGTTCTAACAAGTAAAGTGCCTACTACATATCACTTGCGAAAGGAAAAAAACCAAAGACAACAGAGAGAAGCATATAAGGACAAGAAATTAGTGGTTGTCCAGATCAAATTAAATAAAAATCATAATGGTTTTTCTTAGCAGTTTTTCTTAAATAAGGTTGAATGTATAAGAGTTTATGTCTAACATATGTAATTTGCTATCATAAGATTCATTTATGATCATTACTTGGATTGCTTTAAACGATTAGAACAAACTACATTTAATCTGAAACTATGTTTTCAAGTTTTAGAGCCCAGTTGAATTTTAGAGCCAATCCTTTCAAAGTATAGTACATTTATACTACTTATTTTGTGGTAGAAAACAATAAAAAGATACCTAAACTCTCCACCTGTCTCAATTATTATGTCTTATCTTAGATGAAAATATGCAATGTTATAAGTATATGGTTTGGAAGTAGATATCAAACTTAGGAGAGACTAAAAATGATAGAAGCAAATTTATAACTAGCATTTTAAAAGGCAAGCCTATTCACTGCTGAAGAACTAAACAACATTGGTTATATTACAGGCTGAAATTTCTACATGGAAGTAGTAGTCAAGGATGGGACTAATAACAGAGAGAATGTGTTGATGGGTAATGTAATAACAGAGTGGGCCAAAACTGATCATAAATTATTCTCATGGGGAAAATATCCCTTGAACACAAAGCCCCTCTAGTGTTGTTTCTAAAGAATATTGTGGGAAATATTAGACATACTGAACTAGCAGAGATGGCATAATTAATTTGTTTGATTAGAGAAAGAACAATAACTACATTTACTAATGACTGGAAAGCCCTTGTGGACTTCTTGCTAAAAAAAGAAAAAAAACCTTGTAATTTATTGGTTTGAATTTAGAAAGCATAGCTTAGGAAAAGAACAAACTTATGATATAACCTGGGGAGCGGTGGGAGCGGATATATCTATAAATGTTGGTCAGGAAGATTGAAAGCAGCTTCTTTATAATCTTTCTTTTCCTTTTCCAGTTCTGATATATATAAAATACACAAATGTATGTATGTGTATGTATGTGTGTGTGTACATACATCACATACATACATGTAATACATACATACAATACACAATATGAATTTATTTATATCCCACTTTTATTGTTCTACAAATAACTCAAGGGGGTAAACATATCCAACACCCTCTTCCTTCCCCTATTTTCTACAACTGCCCTGTGAGTTGGGCTGAAAGTGAGTGACTGGCCCAAAGTCCAGCTAGCTTTCAGGGCCATCAAGTGCAGCATATACCCAGGTGATGCACAGTGCTGCTGCTGTTCTGCCTATCAGCCAGATAATCACAGGGACTGGTTACAGATACATGCGCCAGAATGGAACTACTAAATAAATGAAAGATATGTGATGTGTGTATCTATGGGTTCTCTAGTCTCCTCCAGAATAAGACTGCTAAGATCATATGTGAGTGATCATGTGTGTGTGAAAACATTAGAGCAGCTCAAACTGCAAACTAAAAACATATGTTATCTTTGTTCATAGTAATTCTTTCAGCACCTCCAAATGCATGGGTAGGGCTAGGATAATGGTCAATGTGAAAAATAGAATTTTAAACCCATAATACTTAAGCATCAAGAGGGTGTGTTAATTCATAATTTACCCAGCAATGATGAGCTCTGAAGAAAATTCAAGTTGGGTGAAGTAGTGTCTACTTAGATAATTCAGGTGTGATATTAATCAGCATTCACCACATCAAAGCTAACCTGGGAAGACAATCTATGCAAGACCAAAATGAGACAGACACGTACTTAACAATTGATCCACATCTGTGTGAACTTGGGCAAGCAAAGCCTCTCGATGTTGTTTTGCTTTCCAATCTTTTCTTTTTCTCAGCATATAGTGGGCTAGTTTTTCCTGGGCTTGATGATGAAGTTCTCTGCTCATTTCTTCTGACATTGCAGAAGCCTGGAGAGAAATTACCATCTCTGTCGGTTATCAGCTTTAAACCTTTGTTAAGGGTCTGCAGCACAACATTTGCATTCCTTGGGAACTGGTAAATCTAATC
Organism: Naja naja; assembly: GCA_009733165.1. Taxonomy (NCBI): domain Eukaryota; kingdom Metazoa; phylum Chordata; class Lepidosauria; order Squamata; family Elapidae; genus Naja; species Naja naja. The sequence continues at coordinate 238,706,898 of CM019148.1, read as the reverse complement.
ACTGTGCTTCTTTCTGTTTTCTCTCTGAAGCCATTGATCCATCACTGAATAAATTTAATTTCTTAATTAAGATTCAGGAAGAAGCAACTTCTTATTATTACATTAAAGAAAAGACCCAAACAACCCTGCCAAATATTTTATGTTTCTCATAACAAATAAAAGCAAAGCAGGTTATAGTTTCAGTTTATATAGCTATAAAAATTACACATTATTGGCATGTTTCATTAGGTAAAGGAAATAGAATTAAAGAAAATATGTATATGGATTATAACTTTTCAGGATTTGAAGGCAATGTTGTAAAGCCACTACAGGTAGTCCTTGAATTATGACTGTAATGGAACCTGTCTATCATGGTAGTAAATGTTGATAGTTGTAAAATTGGTTAATCACATGACCAATCTGATTTTACTAAGTTTTTTGTAAAGATTATTAAGTGAATCACAGTGGTCATTAAGCGAATCCATGGCCCTTAAGTGAACCAATAGTTTATTATGGGTGCAGAAACTAGAAGTAAATGACCGTTCTCAGCAAAACCATTATAAAGTATAGTCATATGACTATGGAATGCTTAAAAGCCCCAAAGTTTCTTGGATGAGAAGCAAAACTTTTTCTTCTTCCTCATGGAAAAAAACAGTCCAGTTGCCTTTTGAAGAAAAAAGCACTTTTGAGACAATTCAAGGGATAGGGGAGTAATGGTGACTTACTGGGTGCAGTTTAATATAGCTTTCCACCTTTTGCTGCAACAATATCCTCTGTTCATCCGAAAGAGGTTCAGGCGGTTTCCAGAGAGAATGTGCCTTTTTTTTTTCTTCTCCAAGAATTTAAGCACCTTATTGAAACAAAATATTAATAAAAAGTATCAACTTTTTACAGTATTTTAATATTTACATAGGCCAGGTCAGGTTCATGGAATACCTTCTTAGTGAGCATGGAAGTTTTAGAAAAAGAAATGTTACATCAACACTATTTTCAATGCAGGACCAATTCTGATAGCTACGTATGTTAGAACATTTTAGTATATCTTCCTAAAACAACTGCCACATCCTGGACCCAGAAGTTTTCTCCATACGCTCTTCACGCATGGGAAAGGAGATGGATCCTGTAATGCTGGCCATGAGCTCTAATCCTCCATGGATAAGTTTCATTCTTTACAACTCACTCTAGTAAGGCCTGAAATTGAACTAGTGGGCAAACATTACAGCTGAAGATGCAGCTAAAGTTGAGCCTTCTTTAAAAAAAAAAGATATCAGGAAGAGATTTATTTGAACTATGAAGCAATTAGAGATTAGATTTAGAATTGCCACATATTATTGGTTTGAAGAAGAAATACTAAATTTAGGCTTTTCTTTGGTCAACACCCTAAGTAGGAAATCCATAAACCTATTTAAAAAAAAGAATATCCTTAGTAAAAGACATTGAGAATCAATGTATCTTAATATTTTCTCTCCTAATTAGTTTCTACAGCAGCATTTTTTTCTGCTAAAAGTTGTGACAAAATCACAGGAGGTTTTTCTCTTGAAACTTTTTTCAGGAATAATGCTAGAACAAGGCTTACTTCAACACTGACAGCTTGGTTAAAACAACTTAGTTTAGGCCATCACTGA